>JAGPOW010000304.1:91079956-91101362 GCA_030014935.1 Caiman crocodilus
TGGATAGGTACTTGGCTGAGGTCCTGTGACCCTGGCACTCGTTCCTGCCATTGGCGGGGGGTCAGACTAGATGGCCTGCTCTAGGCCCCTTCTGTCCCTAGACACTATGATACTATGATACTATGTTGGGGAACATTTACATTTGAAAGTTTTTTTTCCTAGGCCTAGCCATGAATGGTGAAGTGTGGATGTGAGGAGGGTGTCACTGAATATAAATTTCTCTTTCCTATTGCAGTTTAGAATATTCAAAATATTACAGAGCTGATAGACAGCACTGTGATTTGGTTAAAGTTCTGCATGACAAAGACCACAGTGACATTAAATCACAAGAGCCCAGCCATGGTTTAAAAAAGCATTTCTTAAAATGCTGCACTGAAGCTTGACTCTTCGAAACTCCAAGGTCTAATATCCAACTTAAAAATATTTAGAAAAGTGAATTTAAAGATCCCCATTGATTCTCCTCTCACTTCCAGCTTGCTTTACATTTATATCTCTGTTGACCTCAGTTATTTTTTTTACTCCAAACTTACACCACTGTGAGTGAGTATAAATTCAGCCAAGTAATAAGAGCACTCTGCAATCCAGCACTGTGGTAAACCCTGCCATCACACTGACACTCCATCTGAAAATCTTAAACTGTCATTCAATAAAAATATCATTTTATAATACCTTCTGAATGACTCCTTAATCTGTTTTAACCAGCCAGGAAATGCTCAGTATTATGGTATTTGACAGACCCAGGAGAGAGAAGCCATATCATTCATGCAGCCTGCTCTGCAGGCATAATGTGTTTTGGAGTGGGCATATCGTATCTTTTGAATGCCTACTAGTTTGAAGGCTTTCATATCGGGCAAGAAAGATCTACAGAAGCTGTAGTTGTGCAACTTTATCTACTTTGGTGGTATTCATGATACAGAGACAGAAACCAGTACGTGGAATGGGGATCAGGGAGGTAAAGGTCCACAGGCATTGTGGTTATCCCATCCTCTAACACCTTTTCTCCTTTGTCTTCTGTGGCTAAGATTTGTTTAGATAATCAGGCTGATTTAGGAGTGAAATAAAAAAAGATTACTATGGTAGAAAAGCAGGCTTTCTCTTTCCTTTTTTCTTACTTTTTCCAGTATGAATACTGGGAACAGGATTGGAAAAAAGCTGCAAAGTTTCAGACATGTAACGATGCAGCATGCCTGGAAAAGGAAAAATACCTTCTTGCCTTTTTGTTTGCTAATAAACTCTATTATCAGTTAATCAGGGGAATTTCAGTTTTGCCATAGAGGGCACATTCACACATGCATTTACTCCAGCCTAAGTTTACTCTGGTATAAGCTATTCTGGTGTAAGAGTTTTCAGGTAGGTGTCTGCACATGCAGAGATTAGAGAGCAGACTTGCACCAAGTTTCCTACAGTCCAATGGGCCAATATTACAACTCGGGGGAGTTCCAGATCTCTGGCTGTAGCTGTCAGCAACTGACAGCTATTTTCAAAAGGCAGCCCTGCTCCTTGCACTCTGGCCAGCCACTTACTTGCCCAGGAGCAGTGTGTCCATTATAAAGGCAGCACATGGCAACTCTCTACTTGCCCACTCTGCAGCCCTTGCCATGACTGCTTCAGCTCCTGCACCTGGCAGCAATGACGAGCAGCCCATGCTCCTGCTGGCCACTCTGCAAACAGAGCCCCTCCACCAACCACCCTACTCACCAACAATAAAAAGTCCTCTTTCCTGTACAAAGAATGTACAAAGAGATTTTGAGGTGCCCTAGAGTGTAGGGTTCATGGGGTGGGAGTGCCTAAGGGGCAGAGCCTAGGGGCAGGTGGACAGGACCCTGGCCACTTGCTGTTTCCCTGTGGGTGTGGATGCCACAGCAGTGGGTGGGAGGCTCACTCAGGGGAAATGGCAGCTGGTGCTTTCCTGGCACAGATGGATCCCCCTCTGGCACTTCTCTAGACAGTTCTGGCTCCATGCCCATGTGGAGCTGGGGCAAGTGGCAAGGCTGGGCCCAGGTGGGGAGGCTGGGTGGCGGGACACCCAGGGTGGTGGCCAGGCCAGGGGCTTCTGGCAGCAGAGGACCTCTGCTAAGGTGGGGGCCTGCTGCAGGGCAGCAGGTGAATGTCAGAGGGTGTGTGGGGCTAGGGGCAGCAGCTGGGACATGAGCAGCACAAACACGACCACCAGGGTGTCCAGCATCTGATGGTCATTGTCCATGGGCTGCACTGCTCAGCCCAGGATAACATTCTGCTTCCCAGAACCTGGAGTCACTCATACTCCAGGCCCAGGAGCTCCTCCTGGAACTCCCAGTCTGTCTGGTCCTGTGCCTCATGGTGGTCCCTCGCCTCTTCATTCCAACCTTGTGCATCCTCCTGGGTGACATCCTCTGCACACCAGGTCCATGCATCTTCCAGCCAGTCCTGTGACATCACAACCAGCTGCTGCAGGAAGCCAGTCCTGTCTTGGGTCCTCCTCTGGTGGAGTCCTTATTGTGCATGGTGTGGACAGTGCATGAGGAGCTGTTTGTGTGGACCAAGGGGTGTCCAATCCACTGCATCCTGTGCGCCTGGTAAGCGACCCTGAGCTATAAAGGTGTGGGGAGCAGGCCTGGGCTTGCCTACATCCTCCACCACTACCTGGAGGGGTACCTGTTACTGTGCTACATGTCCCTGCCCTCTGCAGCTGAGGAGGACACTGTTGCCAGCATTGACATGCTCCTCGCTGTCTCCCGCCTCCCTGCATGCTATGGTGGGAAAACCTGGGGCCAGGGCTGTATGGGCTGGCAGGGTTGTGGGGTAGGAGTGGGGGCCAGGGGCAGGGACAGGGGCAGGGAGGGCCCTCCACTTGGACCTGGGTGGTAGCGATGGCATCTGGCTCCAAGTAGTATCCTCCAATGTCTAAGTGTATGCTGTGCATGCACCCAGCCAGGGGTGCCCTGGAGAGGAGTTGGCACTGCAAGAAACTGATGGAGTCATGGCTGTTCATGTCTCATGGCTAGTTCTGGGGCTGCAGAGCTGGTGAGGCAGGCGCTGGCCAGGGCTCCCCAAGCTGACAGTGGAAACTGCAGCTGAGGGAGCATGATGGGACAGGGTGCTGCATGCTTGAGGGGTTATGTGTCCAGTTATGTGTCACCAGAAATGCCAGGCCAGGTCAGGGACTTGGGGCAAGGTGCCCATGCTACTAAAGATAGCACAGCTGTGGCCTGGGTCCTGGGGCACCAGGACAATCATCAGTTGTCACATAAAGACCCTCAACTTATGGGCGCAGTTGGACCAATGATTGTGGTTGGTCCTGATGACCCACTGTGCCTGCCAGGCCTTGACCTTTATGTGGCAATGCTGTGCCAACCAGTTGTACCTGTGCTTCTGCATCTGGCCTGGCAGGGCCTCATAAATGTAGGTTTTGGAGCACCCACCCAACCCAAATTGGTATTGCACTTCTGCCTCACTCCACAATGTCATGAGGTTGGCAGTCTTCTCAATCCAGTTGGAACACCAGGTGCAGGGCACAGGTGTTGGCATGGATATGGGCATGGGTCTGTGCAGCCATGTGGCAGAGATAATGCTCCACAGCACCTGCATATGCAGGGAAGATTGCTGGGGCTGTGTTGCTGGCAGGTGGTTCTGGCCCCGCCCTGAGCAGAAAAAAGTGCTGGGGTTAGGTGACCCCAGCCAGGTGCTTGTCCAGTCTCCTCTTAAAGACCCCCAAGATGATCTGAGTCCAAGACAGCCCTGAATTTAAGACCACTCCCCAATAATCAGATACTAGACAAGAAACGTTTACAAATGTTGTTACAATTTTCCATATTTAGAATCTAATTATTGGAGGGCTCTCTTAAATTTGCCCCCCTCCTTCCCCACTACAGCAGTAAGGAAAGCAGTGGCTGGGGGGGTAGACAGTGGGGAGGTAGTAGGGGAATAGGTTGTAGGGGGACTGTAGGGGAGCAGATGGTGGGGGCCTTGTTAGGGAAAATGGCTTGATCCTGGCCCTTGCTTTCCATGCTTTGCTTCCCATCACCTAATCCCCTTGCAGCCTCTGCCTCCTCTACATCCTGTCTTCCTCCCCCTGAAGAATCTGCTTTCCCACCTCCTCCCCTGCATCCTCAATCCCCCCCTGTCGTCTCTTCCCTAGTCTCCCTCCCTCTGCCACCTCTCCCCACTGCTAACCCTTTCTTTGGCTTTGGCAGGCTCTGGCCCTGCTCCGGGCTGCAGCATGGAGCACATTTATGCTCTAGTCCCAGCCTGGCACTGGAGCATTAAATGTGCTCCATGCTGCAGGCTGGAGTAGAGCTGGAGCTAGAGCAGATGTAAGTGGTGGTGGGGGTAGAGAGGTGAAAATGCATTGAGGGAGAGGGGTTGATGGAGAAAAGATGGCAGTAAGTAGGGGACCCAAGGCTTCTGTGGGGAGGTCAGTTAGAGGGCGAGTGATGCAGGGGTGGGAGGGCAGAGATGGCTGAGGGCAGGTTGTAGCTCCAGCCCCAACCCTGGAAAAAAGTCTAGTCTTGGAACTGAGTAAATATGGTAAAAGAGTGGATTATTCTTGTCCACAAGGGGTGCATCTACACATCACCTTATGGCAAAATACAATGTGCTATGGTTATGTAGCGATCACATGGGTCTACACATGATTACCAGCTATGTCGCCGTAGTGGTATGCTCCCTGTTTATAGTGTGCTGCTATGATGACAAAGTGGTGAAATCTAACCAAGTACTGTGCACCCAGCGCAGTAACTTCCTGTACTGTGCTGTGCTTTAGTACTTCCAAAAGGAAGTGCTAAGGCATGGCACTGTAGCACCATTGCCGTACGGTGATGTGTAGATGCCTCCAGTATAAACAATACTGAATTCTGTTTCTGGCAAGGATGTCTTACTCCTCAGTTCATTTTCTGCTTCAATTTCTCACTTGCCTTCAGGTGAGAAATTGAAGCAAAAAATAATCCTTAACATTACATTACATTACATGTTTCTAACTGTTGGTTCTTTTTAATCCTGGTAGCTAGCTGTACTGAAGGTGAAATATTCCCCTATGCCAAAAAGCAACACAAGGCTGACACATCCTGTTAAGAGAACTTCAGTAGTGTTTTGGCCTTGCTCTAGCTTTCTGCAGAGGAATGAGCTTCATCTGAAAAAAGCTTTTGTGACAAGTGATACATTTTTGTGTGTGTGCGTGTGTGTGTGCATGAGCACCCATGCACATGGGTGCATTCATGTTTTTGCATAGCTTGCTTGAAATTTTGAAACTGTTCTGATGCTACTGTATTATCTGGATTGTGTTTCCTGGGTAGTATACAAGTCTGACTATTTATGATTATGAAAGTGTAAGAAATTATGGTGGGAATGACTAGATTTAGACACTGTTTCACTGGAAGTGTTGATTTTTTTTCTTATCTGCAAAATTCAAATATTTAATGGATCAAATGTTAAAGTAATACCTCTTTTAGCATCAGCTAAGAAAAACATACTCATGCAAAATTGGAAGCATATTGGGAAAAATGGATGTTTAGAGCATATGTTTTTACAGATGTGAACAGTAGTTCTTCACCTAATTTAAGAACTAGATTTCTAGGCATAAAGGAGAAATTAAGAAGTAACCCTCACAGTAAACCTCATAATGATTATGAAAAATAAATTCATTATAAATTAGACACAATTTGCAGCTGAAATATTGTATATTTTCATATGTTAAAGAAAGTAGGGAGTGTTTTGCAGTAGAGAGGTTTTAGTGAACTTTTTTGCAAGTTCATTCAAGCTCAGAAGAGATCTCCTGAGGACTGGGAAAGCAATGAATATAATGTTATTATTCAAGTATGGATCTGGGGACAGGTTCAGAAATGACAAACTAGTCATGCTGACGTCAGTTGTGTGTAATGTCTCAGAAACTATTTTAAGGGTTGAATTGGAGAACATCTGGAATGTGATGTTTTGTTAAGGTCAGCCAATATAACTCCAGGAAGAGGTAAATCATGCCTTCAGCTTACTCAAATTCTTTCACACAATAAAAAGTACATATGGTGGCTACAATTTATTTAGTTTTTAAGGTAATTTTATTTAACTTCACTCTAGGACTATACCATTTAGATACTTTGTAATGTTTCTGACATAGGATCACCTTTTTCATAGTCTCCCTTATGTGAATTAGCTTATAGTTGTTATTGATGGGGGTTTTTTTATACGAATAAATTGTGCTTTAGAAATAGTACCAGTACTAATGCTGTTTTAGTTACCTAAGTCACAATGGGATAAATATTATTTCACTTTACTTGCCAAAAAGGCATATACATATCTGCAAAATTTCAGTTTCAGGCACAGTTTGAGATACTTTATCTATTATTGGGGGAGACGTGGGAGAAGTAATCTTAAATTGCATTTGCAGTGCTACTGAGCATGCTCAGTAGTACTGCACTCTGGTTAGGCAACTGTGTGATGGGGAAACAGATTCCTCCATGTGTGCACGTGAGGCTGGGTAAGTCCACCTCCTCACAATACCCCAGACAGGGTAGCTGGGACGGCATCCCCACCTGGGCCTTTTGACAGCAGCAACCTGACTGTGCAAAAATATGTAACATATTTAAGCTTCCATAGTATGTCCATGTACCCTACAGTCACTTTAAAACCTACAAAAGAAAAATGTCTCTTAATATCCAGATTATTTGTGGTCTCCTCATCTGATTATGGATAGACTAAACCTATCATGAGCTATACTGAATTGCTACGATAAATTGTGAATCTCTAGTGAATCAATTAATAGATTCTTAATAAATACTTTCCAGCAGTCCAATTCCCCAACCCAAGTTACTCTCTTGCTGATCAAATTAGCAAGGTTAATATTTGTTAAGTTGTCTCCTGAGGCTTATTTGCCTTACTGCCTAAAACGGCTGTCCACTTTTTCTAGTTACTCTCCAATTTTACTATGCCACCATTAGTTCTGAAGGCTGGCTGCCTATATATGTAATTTGATGCTTTCTAATTAGAACACACTGGAGTAAACTTGACTACTTGAGTCTGCATATTCTAATTAAAATGCTTTAGCAACTCTGCAGCATCATGTGTATTAAGCCCCTCCCCGCCACCATGTGAAAATGGCCTTAGGGATGCTTTAACTAAAGCTCATCAAGTTAGCTTTAAAGTGCACTGTGGCCATTTTCAAATGTGCAAAGCCTTAATATACATGACACTGCAGCACTTTAATTAGAATGGCTCTCCAGGAACTATTTTAATTAAAACACCCCCTCCTCGCTAGCCCTGAGTGTATAGGCAGCCTATGTGCCTTTGCTTTAGCTTTAGTTTTCTTTTCTCTACCTGCCTAGCTATCTGACAAGAGCTACTGTGTAAGAGTAGCTGATTGAGAGCCAAGATTGAGCACTTTAGCATAATGGATGGGGCAGAATAAAAGGTTAAAATAAAATTTGGGTTGATTCTGAAACATATTGATGTGTTTAATTCAGTTCTTTCTCTGTATTTCTATTCCAGTCTAGAAGCTTGAGTCAGGACTGATCCAAAAGCTTTTGGAAAAAAAGAAATGTAACATGTCATAGAAAAATCTCTCTTTTACCACATTTAACATTGTGAAATTGTGTCTTGAATATTAGCTTATAACAGCTTTCAGTCAGTTGTTAAAAACCCTGGAAAATGCCCATATACAAACTATAACTATATAGAATTGTGAAAATATTCACTTCATAGTTCTGTTCTTACTTTACCACTTGCAGATTTCAGTTGAATAAGTTATGCAGTAGCGTGTGACACATGGGGTAGCATTCACTTCTAGAAACTTCTATTTGAAAGGTAGACAATGACACAGATTGGTTCATACAAAGTGATTAATTTATCACTGATGCTTAACTAGGATCCAGAAAAAGGACTATGCTGCCTGTTGGTTAAATAAAAGTTTGTTTTGTTTTTACTAATGGGTAGATCCTAATTTACTCATTTAAAGAAAATAAATAATAAATATACTAAGTATATTAGTAGATTCACTAATGGGCAATGGCTGCTTGCAAATGTTAAAAAAAAAACCCAAAATGATGCTTTAAACTTCATATGGTCCTGTGACAAACCCAGCACATACCCAGAAGAGCTTTAGATAAAAGCACCAAAGAGCTACGCTGAAGTGCCCAATCTGTACAGCTGCTGCAGAGCCAGGTCAAAGTAATGTGCTGTTTCTTCTGGTAAAGCACTTTTTTTTAAATGTCTTTAAGCAGTCAGTATGTCCAGTTGCTGCTACATGCACCAGAATGGGGTAGCTGCAAGTCAGCCAGTTACAGGGCACCTATACACAAGCAGCGAGGTTGCTTCAATGCATTGTAATTACAGTGCTTCAGAACAGACTCGATTAATTAAGTCTGCTGGAGCGTGGTAATTACTGTACTCCAGCAGACTTCACTGTTTCATGAGTGTTCCTGTGCTGAAAAATGGTGGTGGGGGGATGCTTTATGTAAAGCTCATTCAATGAGCTTTAGTTAAAGTGCCCCAGCTGCCATTTTTCATTGCAGGAATGCTGATACACAAGACGCTTTGGGCACTTTAATTAGAGGAGCTCTTGGAGCTGCACTAATTAAAGGGCCTCTCCCCTCATCCCTGGAGCATGTATATAAACATTTATAGTTCCTTGACTCTCTGATGTATCCTTTACTGAGGATATCTTCATTAGGGGATTTTAGTGATATCAAGGGAACATACTAGAAGAAAGAATCTGGCCCTAAAATGGAAAATATCAATAATATTTTGCTTATCATTTGGCAAATTGCTAATTTTAAAATGTTTTTAAAATGGTATTGATGGGAAAAAAAGAGATGGACACAGGAAAAAATATGTGGCTTAGAAATATGACTAGATTTGCTCTTTTCCCCCCCTTTTGTTGGCATTGTAATTATTTCTGATTATAGATGGGAAAAAAGCTTTCTCTTTATACCCTGTAAGAGCACTGGAAATTAATCTTATGAATAATGAACAAGGTATGAAAATTAATCCTATCTGGGAATATTTAAATTGGTATAAAAAAACTTGTGGGTAAGCATTCACCCTAACCATTAAACTCCAACTACAAATCTTGATGGAGATTTTTGTGCTTCTCCCCTAAAAATACAAAAACATGACTAAAAATATCTTTTAGTAATGTACCAATTGGATGTCCATACAAGAGTTTCCCTTCCAAATGAAATGCTACACACACAAAAAAAATAAATATGTGACTTTAATTTAATAAGACAAAGAATCACAGAAACCATTTGAATTAAGTGCTATTGAGGTCATTCCCTTTGCTCCTTCTCACATTTTATCAGAATGAAAAGCAAATGTTTCAACTAGAGCTGGTCAGAAAATCAAGTAGTTTTATGAAAATTTTTAAGATACGAAGTTTGAATCTAAATAAATGCATGCAAAACTGAATCATTTTCTAATTAAAAAAATATCTGAAATAACACTGCAGTGGATCTTAATAATTTTCAATACCATAAAAAGATGTAGCTTGGTAAATGACAATTTTTCATTTGTGATGAACCAGTTTTTAATAAATGAAGTATTTTGATAACCTTTTTTAATGTCTTGACATTTACTGGTATTATGAGTCTCAAAGGGGGGGAGGGGTTTTGATCTAGACTTTTGATTATAAGGCTAGGAAGTGTAGTTAAAATATACATATTTTGTCAACTACTTAATTCTCAAGACATTTCCCAGAAGAGATTTATGATGGTTTATTTCCATATTTATTTAACTCAAATGGCACTTTTCCCATTTTGAGCACTTCAGTACCTGTAAAAAAAGGAATCTTCAATGCAATCCTGTGAGATGTGTTGTTATTTATATAGTGCTAGAGATGTACACAGTGGGCTGAATGTTCAAAAGTAACTAGTGATTGTGAATAACTCAGCTTGTATGTGTTCATCTTGAGACATTTTAATGGGTTCTGATTTTCAGATGGAGGTGCTTTCCTTGCCTCTTCAAGAATCAGGTCTGTGTATAACATCTCAGCCTGGGAGTCCAGCCATTTAGGCATCAAAAGTGCTAGTACTATTTATTAGTTTATTTTATACAGGTGGAGAAGCACATGTTGAAAAGCAAGAGACTTCTTCAAAGGCACAGAAAAGGTCTGGGATTAGATTTTAAGGATTTCCTGATTCCCCAGGTATGCTTAGTCTAGAACCTTATACCTTTCTGCTCTAGGGACAAAAGATATAAGAGTAGCGCATAGGTTTTCTTTATATATTTAAGTGTCATTGTCAATCTTTCATTGCTTTTAACCTTCAAAATTGCCAGACTGTAATTTGATCATTGTGTCTACAGACTTGAAAAACCAGTAGTAGTAAAAAAAGGCTCCTGGTTTACAGAGTGACATTGGCACCAGTTGAAGCAACCTCCTCTAATCAGGACGGATACTGATTTTATAGGATTTAAGTATGTGCTTAGAGTTAAGTATTTTGATGAATGGAAATAGCTTTAAGTATGTTTGTGGGCTTAAGTGTTAATCTGGGAACTTCTACAAGATATTAATGGTTGCATCTGTTTTCTTTCCTTCTTTCAGATCAGTGAACAATGAAGTTAATAGTAGTATTAATAGTAGGGGCAAGCTGGCTGTGTACTGATTGCTAGCAATAAACATAAGCTTTTCTTAATGAGCATGTTTGTGCTGGTCCACAAATAAATAGATTATAAAGTCACGTAACAGTAATCAAGACTTCACATATATCTTTGTCATAATGTAAAATCACAAAGGGCAAATCTTACATTTCTAACTAGACTACTGTAACACTGTATACCCTCCTTGGAAAAGACTTCTATTTTTGCCAGCTTGTCATGATCTGTAGTGTAATTGAATGCCCATTAATAACTCGACTAGGCCTTGCAAACAATTTCCATGTTCTGATTTGTATCCAGACCTTCAGACTATACAAGACCATAAATGCACTCATCATCTAGTCCCTCTGCTTTGGAAAAGTATAAGTCTGAAACTGAAGAATTGAATTGTGAATTGATGGGCCAGCTCCAAAATCCAATTCTGTAATAAAATCTCAGTGATCAATGAAATATTGTCCAAGAGTCAAGAATACTGTTCACCTGTTTTTACCTCTCTCCTGAGAAAGTGACTTTGCTATCTGAAATAATATGACAAACTGGCACAAATCAAATATTTTTGAGAGGTTAAGTTTCTCTAACTGTGTGCAAACTGAACACAGATGTGAACTGTAGGAAGTTGGCCAGTTTTTCTGTCAAGCTTGGCAGGCCATTTGTGGAAAACCTTACAGTAGCTGGCAATTTTTAGAACTGTTAAAAGGTCAGCCATACTTTTATCAGATAAATGGGTATAATATTACCCATAAGAGAGTTTTCTATTTTTATCATGGGAAGAGTCCTGTGTAATTTTTTGCATTTTTTTTACTGTATAGGTTACATTTATTAAGTTACAAATCATATTTTACATTGTTATAAAACAAAGAGAAACATGATTTTTCTGCAACTGACTGAGAAGAAACCTGGTAGAACTGAAATGTAAATCGGTATATCACAGTGAGAAATACTTTTAAGTGTTTAATGGCATTTAAATTGCAATAAAATCAAGTGGGTTCATATGGATGTGTTAGGCAGTAAACTATTCTATAGGAATTACATGCACAATGCTGGCTGTGTGCAACTATAGCTCTGTATCTCTTCAATAATTAGTTTGATTTAGTAATGGTAACAGCATTAATTTAGAATTTTTTTTTCTTTAGATAAATTATTGGAAATAAAATTGGGTTGTAGATAAACATGACAAATGTCCTTTACAGAAAACAGAAAAATCTTTAAAATCAATAAACAGCACTTAGTTTAAACCACTAATGATCTACATACATGTTTCAGGAATCACAAGTTTGTTATGCTTTAGTAAGATATTGGAACAACTTGTGGCTAAGCCTGTCAGCACAGTAGACCACAGGCTTATTGATTTTTTTTTCCTCTGATTTCTTCATGGTGGAGTATATTCCAACATTTTCATGGAAAACAGATCTGTATTAAAAAACTTAGCCATTAAATGTTCTCTGCTTTAAAATTGTGGCTCTTGAGATCTATTGAAATAACTAAAAGGGTGGGGAAAGGTTTTCATTTCAAGTGAAAAATCTCAAATACTCTGATTTTTACTGTTGCTGGAGGACACATGTTCTAAGTATGCCATATTCAACATTTTATATTTTTGTGGCTATATAATTCTATAGATGTAAGCAATACACAGAACTCCAAATAAAACCATGAATGACCAATGTATAGTGAGAAATGTAATAATCTTACCTTTAGCTTCCCAGTTCCATTTTGATATAGCTGAATGACTTTTTTGAAGTTTCTTGTTGACAGAATCCAGTTGAGATGCAGCCTTTAGCTCTTCAAGATAGTGGCAGGGAGAGGGGGGGAATCAGGGTAAAAGATGGTAGTGATATAAGAAATCTCACAAACACCTATAAGAGATATTTATTTATCATTATAAGTAGACCTACAAATAATGAGATGAAATTAGAAATAAGAAATCATAGGCAGAGGCCCTGCTACATGCGCAAATTAAAGTTGGATAGAAACCAGCTGTAGAGTTGTTACACATTTTTCTGCATTAGCTGGTTGCTTTTTTTTAATAGCTGGTAGTCACTTTTATCAGAGGATAATTACTTTGCACGTGTGACTAGTTAACACAGTTAACCAGCAAATTGCACAATATATATAACATGCCATAAGTGTCAGGGGGCCTGAATGTTAGGAGAAACTCTCTGACATTGGTATCTGCAAACTAATAAGTACACTCCCAAAGGAGCTGGTGGAAACCTCAAAGTTTGGGATGTTTAAAACTAGACCAGACAAAATTCCAGAAGGAAGATGTATAGGATTACATAGTTCCTTTGGTTTCTGAGAACTTTGATTCTCAGCACTGTGAGAGCAGTGGCCACCTCAACTTTTCAAGGCGTTAAGCCTTTTTCACACCTGCAGAATTGTAAACCTGTAGGAATTAATACTTCTCTTTCCTACATCAGTTACTGTCATTGCTTCAGTAAGCAATTACAATTGGTATTAGTTTGATATGTATATATTATGTACAGACCCAGTGCTGAATTCTGCAACCATTACTCCTCACATGAGTAATCTGTGCTCATAGAATCATAGAAAATTAGGGTTGGAAAGGACCTCAGGCAGTCATCTAGTCTGACCTCCTGGTCAAAGCAGGACCATCCCCAATTATATCACCCCAGCCAAAATTTTGTCTAGCTTTGTCTTAAAAACCTCCAAGGATGGAGTTTCCACCACCTCTGTGGGTGACCTGCTCCAGTGCTTTACTGCCTTCCTAGTGAAAAAATTCTTCCTAATATAGAACCTAAACTTCCCTTGCTGCAACTTGAGACTATTGCTCCTTGTTCTACCATCTGCCACCACTGAGAACAGGCTAGATCCATAGAAACAGTCTCACTGAAATCTGTGAATTTCACTTACAGAAGTAAAAATTAGCAAGATCAGCTCCAATATCTTACTCAAATCTTCATCACACGAAAGGATTTAAGGTCAAAATATAAAGTTTGTTGTCTTTCTTTTTGTTTCTTGCTTTGTTGAAGAAACAGGTATCATAGCAAATGAAGAGTGATTTCAATAAAAATTTCAAAAAAATCTTGTGAATATAAACTAGTAGCTGCACACTTCTCATTTCTATATGAAAATATTTAATATAACATCTTGTTTTAAGTCTCCATATATTGCTGTTGCATAAAGGAACAATATGAGCTCCCTCCTGTGGCCATAATAATACCTTAATTTACCATGTTTGTGAATCCAAGTCTCTTGCAGCTAAGTGGATAAAGTATCTATCTTAAATTTCAAAAGGTTTCTTGTTCAGTTGTTTAAATAATTACTTCCTGATGACTCCCAGTGTTGAGAAAAGAAAAGATTTCCATAAAGCCACAGAAAAAGGATAAAGTGAAAACACTGAGGGTCAAACTAACCATGAAATAAAGCTTTTCTAAAAAATTCATGTTTAGAAGCCTGAACAGCCATGCCAAATATGTATGTGGTGAGTCCACAGTTTAATGAAAAAGACATGTTTCTTGGCCACTAACATTGAGATCAGAAACATGTTTTCATTAAGAATGAAAGAATAATTAAACAACTGCTGGGATGACAGACATTGCAAAATATGCCCTCATTTTAGTCACTTAATAAAGGCACTGAAAATTCTTAGAAAACTATAGAGAAAAAACAGTCTTCCTACACGAAAATAATACTCAGGAAGTGACAACTTCATTAGTAATATACTACTTACAGGTTGGCAGACCAGAGTCTGCATATTATTGATGATTGTTTCCTCAGATTACTTTTCTAGATTCACAAAACAGGAATGTAACAGTATAATGACACTGAACTTGGGGGTTTTAATAGTCTGTACCTGCCACTGTTTAAGGAATTCATTTTATGAGAATCCTTCTCTGTGTTTACAAAATACCATAGAAAATTATAAAACGTGCAGCCATGAAAATGATACTTCCAGTTTAGCACCAGGCTTTCCTTGCTCATATGAAATAATTATAAACAGTACTTGTATTGCCAGTTATATCTCAGCTAAGGACTTGTTGTTTATCTAGAACTTAGCCCTCCTTGAATTCAACTAGCACATGAAAGCCATGCATTTATAGTCTATATCAAATAGGCACTTGGTGTGTTAGATCTGTGATTTAAAATGAATATCTTAGCTCATCTGGAATCATGTTCCTTCTGTCATTAGAGGGGCAATAGTTCACATGAGTTGAACTGTTCTGCTTTAACTAGTTTAATTAATTTAACTAATTACTTGATTGATGGGCAATGACCATTGTTATTGTGAGATCTTGGAATGTGCAATTTGGACAGTCTTTTCTATTAACTTTGATCGTTATAATAATCAATGTTGCCTCATATTACTGAAGAAGTTGCAAAGAACCCACCTCACTTCTGGTGACTATTACTTTCCTCACCAAACAAAGGTATCAAAGTTTTACATTTATCAGTATAATACATTTAGAAGGAAAGTGTAGCATGGAAATTAGTGTTTGTAACTGAAGAGCATTGCTGCATGCCACAGGAACATTGCTGTGCTTGAAACAAAATAATAGAAAATCTGAAAAGGAGACAGGTTAGTGTCATACTGTGCTTTGAACCAAACTTATGTATTACGTCTCTAAGAATGATCCAAAAAAATATTCTGATTCGTGGAGAGGAATTAGGGAGCTTTGTTCATAGTACATAACTGTGGTCCTGACCAGGCTTAGGCTAAAAAAGCCTTCAAATAATTTCTGTGACCAGAATAAACAAGGACTTAATTTGATTCAAAGAATTGTTCTGGCTTTGCCTTCCAGACTCAAAGTTATCATGAAGAGATTGAGAATGCAGCAAAGCTGATGGAACTGACAACATGGGCATTTGAAGGAGTAGTAAACACAGTATACTCTGTTTAAGTGCTTAGCCTTAGGACTGAAAAGAATGCTATACACTTACCAGAACAAAGACTAAACTGGAGCATCTATTCACAAAGGTCCCCCAGGGGAGGACAAGAAATAATGGGCACAAACTGATCAAAGATTGCTTCAGGCTAAACATAAGGAAAAACTTCGTTACAAGTCAAGTGCCAAGTTCCCCCCGAGGTGGTACAGAAATCCATCCTGGCAATCTTCAAAAAGCATCTTGAAACACACCTTGCTGGGGTCATCTGATCCCAGCAGTCTTTCTTGCCCAAGTGCAGGGTGGCTGGACCCGATGGCCTGTAAGGTCCCTTCCAACCCCTAACAACTATGAAAATTTATTAGCTAAGAAAAGGAACAACCTATGCTAAGCTTTTAACATCTCATTAAGGCTTCTTACCCAGTTTCTAAAAGGGCCTCATGCCTCTAATATTAGACTTGACATTGACAAGATTAGTTTATTGAAGTGGCTTTAGAAACCCAGAAATTGATAGCTTTTCATGAGTTTCACTAGTTATACAGTTAAATGGCATACTGTTCTGTTAAAGATTTCTTGTTTACTAGGTTGGTTTTGCATTTAATGGATATGGAGTTATTTAGTATGTGTTGCAAGGTAAGCTATATGCAACTGGAACTGGCACGGTATTATGCAGTAAAATCATGTACTTACAGTGAAGTTCACCTCTGAGCACCCCCCAACCCCTGCCAAGTCTCCCAGCCCTCCACATGGCTGCCCTGCTTGGCTCCACCTTACAGTTTTTTAAGAAAAAAAAAAAAAGCCCCCACTTACCAACTGCTGCTAAGTGGTGGGGCTATCCCTGCTGCCCACCACTGCCCTGAGCTTTGTGGGGGACTCTGCCATGAGCCCCCATCCTCCGTCCACTTTCCCAGCCCCATCAATAGCTGCCCCGCCCATTCCCACCTCCTGGTTCTTTAAATGTAGATGTTTTTTACTTAGATTTTAAAAAGGACTTTGACACGGTGTCACACCCAATTCTTTGAAACAAACTAAATAGTTGCAATGTAGATTATTACACCGTGAGGTGGGTGATAAATTGGTTTATGGGATACACTCAGAGTGGTGGTGGATGGGTCAGTTTCTACCTGGAGAAATTTGGGCAGCGGAGTCCCACAAGGGTCTGTCCTGAGACTAGTATTGTTCAATATCTTTATTAGTGATTTGGATGAGAGAGTAGAAAGCACCCTGTCCAAGTTTGCAGGCAATACCAAACTATGGTGTGAGATAAATAAACTAGAGGACAGGGAGTGAATCCAGGCAGATTTGGACAGGCTGGAGAAGTGGGTAGAGCAGAATAAGATGCAGTTTAACAAAGATAAGTGCCATGTATTCCACATAGGGAGGAAGAATCATCAACCAGTGTTCCCTCTAAGGAACAGTGGTCCATGAGTGAGCCTCCTTGGTCTGACATGGGACACTTACTAAAGGGGGCTGGGGCCAGGGGTCAGAGGCTGGAACTGGGAGCTAGGGGCTGGAGCTGGAGCCAGGGGCTGGAGTTGGGAGCTGGGGTCAGGGGCCAGGATCTGGGGGCCAGAGGACATGGGCTGGAACTGGAGGCGGGTGGCTGGAGGCTGGGGCTGGGGGCCAGAAGTTGGAGCCAGGAGCCAGGGGCTGGGGCCAGGAGCCAGAGCCTGGAGCTGGGGGATGGAGCTGAAGCCTGGTGCAGGCTCCCTGGCTCTCAGGAAGTGCTCTGCTCCCCCCGCATCAGATCCAAGTAGTGGAGCACTTCCCCAGAGCCGGCGGAACCCGCACCAGCCCCCCAGCCTCCATCCCTGCCTTGTCTCACCTCGGGAAGGAGCTGCTGCCTGCCCCAGTGAGGCTCCACCAGCTCCAAGATACTGCTTCACTCCCCTGCATTGCCTCGGGGAGCGAGGAGGCACGTAGCATCAGGGCTGGGGAGCAGAGCAGTGTCCCAGAGCTGGCTGAGCCTCACTCAGGGTAGGCAGTGGCTCCTCCCTGAGGTGAGGCAAGGCAGGGATGGAGGCTGGGGCGGGGGGCTGGCATGGGCTCCGCTGGCTCTGGGGAAGTGCTTCACTTCCCCAGCACTGATGCGGGAGAGTGGAGCACTTCCTAAGAGCCGGGAAGCCTGCACCTGGCTCTGGCCCCAGCCTCTCCTGGTGCACCGCCTTGAAAAGGCTGTGTGCAGGCACTTAGTTGTGTGTGGCCATGCACATATGCACCTTAGAGGGAACCTTGTCATCAACACTCCTATAGCCTGGGAGGTACTGTTATAAGTAGCACAACTGTGGAAAGGGATCTCAGAGTTGTAATCTACTCACCCATGTTTCATAGTTGGTAGGGTCAAAAGGGACATGAGGAGATCATCTAGTCTGACCCCCTGCCATGGCAGGAAAGAATACTGGGGTCAAATGACCCTGGTCAGATGCTCGTCCAGCCTTCTTTTAAAGACCCCCAGGGTAGGAGCCAGCACCACTTCTTTTGGAAGTTGGTTCCAGGTCCCAGCCACCCTGAAAGTGAAATAGCTCCTCCTAAAGTATATCCTGAAACTACCCTCCACTAGCTTGTGTCCGTTGTTTCTTGTAACTCCTGGAATTGCTCAGGGGAACAGGGACTCTCCCAATGCCTGCTGGTCCCCCTTGACTAGTTTGTAGACTGCCACTAGATCCCCTCTCAGCCTTCTGTTTTGCACGCTGAACAGGTTCAGGTCCCTCAGCCTCTCCTCATAGGGCCTATCCTGCTGACCCCTGATCATGCGGGTGGCCCTCCTTTGGACCCTCTCTATATGGGCCACATCCCTCCTGCAGTGTGGCACCCAGAACAGGATGCAGTACTCCAGCTGTGGCCTGACCAGTGTCATGTAGAGGGGGAGGATCACCTCCATGAGGACCCATGTAGAGGGAAAGGACCTGCTTGAGATGCAGGTGTGGATGCACGACAAAGTATGGCTGGCCTTCCTGATCGCATCCCCACACTGTCAGCCTATGTTCATTGTAGCATCAATGATGACTCCAAGATCCTTTTGGGTCTTCACACTAGCAAGAAGGGAGTTCCCCAGCCTGTAGGCGTGCCACTGGTTCTTGCTCCCGAGGTGCAGTACCCTGCACTTGTCAGTGTTGAACCCATCCTGTTCTCTTCAGCCCACTCCTGTAACCTGTCTAGATCCACTTGCAGCCTGTTCCTTCTTAGTAGCATACCCACTCCCCCCACATCTTAGTGTTATCTGCAAACTTGAACAGGGTGCTTTCTACCCCCTTGCCAAGTCGCTGATGAAGATATTGAATAGTGCGGGCCTGAGGACTGAGCCCTGGGGAACCCCACTGCCTACATCCCTTCAGGTCGAATAAGACCCATCCATCACCACCCTCTGGGTACGGCCCTCCAGCCAGTTAGTGACCCGTCTGACCATGTAGGCATCAACACCACTGTCTCCTAGTTTCTTACTGAGAATGGGGTGAGAGACCATGTAGAAGGCTTTCCTGAAGTCCAGAAAGACCATATTCACTTCAACACTTGCATCCAAGGACTTGGTGACCTGGTCATAGAAGGCTACCAGGTTAGTTTGGCAAGACCAGCTGCTAATGAACCCGTGCGGATTGCCCCTGAGCATAATCTCCCCTGCTGGCCCTTCCTGGACGTGTGCCAGGATAATTCTTTCAAAAAGCTTCCCCAGGACTCAGGTAAGACTCATGGGCCTATAGTTTCCTGGGTCCTCCTTTCTCCCTTTTTTGAAGATGGGGACCACATTGACCCTTTTTCAGTCCTCTGGCACATCACCCAAGTGTCATGAGTGCTTGTAGAGCTGTGTCAGAGGTCCTGCTATGACCCCTGCTAGTTCCTTCAGCACTCTGGGGTGGAGATCATCAGGGCCTGATGATTCAAATACATCTAGTCCCTCCAGGAATTCCCTGACAAGGTCCTTATTAACTCAAGGCCTGGGTGTGCTACCCACAAGGCCCTCGGGGGGGGGGGGCATATCCGGATATCCGGGTCCCTCCTCAGAAATACGGAGGCAAAAAAATTGTTGAATATGTCAGCTTTGCCATTAGGTGAGATGACCAGATTTCCTAGCATGTCCTGCAGAGGCCCCACGTTACTTGGCACCCTCTTTTTCCCCCCTATGTATTTGAAAAAGGACTTCTTGTTGTCCTTGATCTGGGTCACTAGTCCCAGCTCCATTTCCACCTTGGCCTTCCTGACCGCCCCCTTACATTCCTGAGCTACTGAGGTATAGTCCTCTCTTGTGATGGACCCTCCCTTCCAACGGGTGTACACCTACTTTTTTGTTTGGAGACGTTCTTGGATGCTTTTGGTGAGCCGTGGGGGCTTTTGTGCCCTCTTGCCCCTTTGATTCATGTAGGGATTAATTCCCTTTGAGCTTTGAGGATCATCTCTTTAAGGAGCAACCACTCCTCCTGGACACTCAACTCCCTCCAACTCTGGGACCTCAGTGCTTTCCCCACTAGTCTTCTTACTTCATTAAAGTCTGCCCTCCTGAAGTTGAGGGCTGCTGCCTTGCTGGAGGCTTTCGCCACCTTGCGCTCGATGATGAATTCCAGAAAACAATAATTGCTATTGTCTAGGTGATGGAGCACCCACAGACCCCGTAACAGGTCATTGCCTGTGGCCAGGACCAAATCCAACAAGGTATCTTCCCCCAGCAGATATCTGGCAAATTTAGGTCACCCATGACAACCACATCCTTGGACCTAACTATCTCTGTGAGCTGATGTAAGAATTTCTAGTCTCGATCTTCTCCTTGGTTGGGTGGTCTGTAGTAGACCTCCACCGTTAAGTCCTCCTTGTACTCTAACCCAGAGCACTTCCATTTGCTCCTCCTCTGACCCAGTGATACAGTACTCCATGTGAGGAGGTAATAAGTAAAGCTAACTGCACTCTTTCTTACATAAGTAGGTGCATCACAAACAGGTCTAGGGAGGTGATACTTCCCCTCTATGCAGCATTGGTCAGGCCGCAGCTGGAGTACTGCATCCAGTTTTGGGCGCTACACTTCAGGAGGGATGTAGATAACCTGGAAAGGGTTCAGAGGAGGGTCACCTGTCTGGTTGAAGGCCTACAGAAATATCTCTACGAAGACCAACTGAGGCTGAGAGGTGATCTTGTGGCCATCTACAAAGTCATCAGGGGAGAACAGCAGGAAATAGGGGATACAATGTTTACCAGGGTGCCCATCAGGGTAACTAGAAACAATGGCCACAAACTGAGGGAGAGCAAATTTAGATTGGACAACAGGAAAAAATTCTTTACAGTGAGGGTTGCCAAAATATGGAATGTGCTTCCAGGGGAGGTGGTGCTGTCTCCTTCCTTGGAGGTATTTAAGAGGAGATTAGATAAACATCTGGTGGGCTCTTCTAAAATAAATTAAATCTATGAAAAAAAAGCCCTGTTCTCACTGGCTGCTGAAGCATCTATTGGGGCTTCTGGCAAAGTCCCCCATGCAGTGCAGGGCAGTGTGGGGGCAACAGTTATCACCCCCCCTGCACCACCACCTGGCAGCAGCCAGTGAGTGCAGGGCTTTTTTTTTTTAAACAGGCCAGGAGCTGGGAGAGCATCCATGGGGGGATTTGAGAGAGCAGACAGGGGATGGGGGCTCATGGCACAGCATCACCCACAGCATGGGATAGTGGGGGGCAGCAGGGATCACCTTCTACCTAGCAGCAGCTGGTGAATGTGGGGCTTTTTCCCCCTATTTTTAAAGAGCTGGACACTGGGGCAGGGAGAATGGGCAGAGGATGGGGGCTTGTGACAGAGCCCTCCATTCAGCATGGATTAATGGGGGGCAGTGGGGAGTGCTCCCTCACCTGGCAGCATCTGGTGAGTGCATGGCTTTTTTTTTAAACAGCTGGGAGGCTGAGACTGGGCGAGGCAGCCATTGATGTGTGTGACGGCGTCGGGCCGTCACTAGGGGCACGAGAGGGACCCCTGGGGTCGAAAGGAGAGGCAGGAAACTCACCTGAGACGTGTGAGCAGGGGGACGACGAACCGCACC
>JAGPOW010000304.1:91101462-91113114 GCA_030014935.1 Caiman crocodilus
GATATCTGGAATCATCAAAGTCGTGGCGGGCGAGACGAAGGGTTAAGGGGCAACCTGCAGGAGTTACCTACGACCAGGGGACTGGCCGAAGTCACAATGTGGCTGGAAGAGTGGGTGGGGGATGGGGCCTGTTTTATTTGAATATTCAACCAATTTGACAGCGGTCAAATCTCCAAATCAGATTCGGCCAAATCGATTCAGGACAGTGATTTGAATTGCCAAATTGAATTGCTGTCCCCTGAATCGGCCAAATCTGAATCCAAAGTTAATACTAGCTGCTTCGCACAGGCCTACTAGAAAGACTTTAACAATGGATTTGAAATAGAGTTGTATTAGGCTTAACGTGTATTTATTTTGGTGAACCACAAGACTATGGTAGGTATTTTGATTTTCCTAGACTAGCAATTTTGATATTCTGCCACTACCTAACTTTATCCCATTTATTTTTCTTATCCTTCATTTGTTCTTTTACTTTAGATTTTTTATTTCATTTAGTTGTTTATGTCTTTCTTTGCCTTTCTCTGACTTGCTTAACCATCACACGCTGCAAAGCCAGCACAAAACTTCTTTAACTGCATAGCGTTGCTTAGCAATGCCATGCAACTCTTGGTATCTCTTGCAGAGACAGAGTGGCCTAGTCTTTATACAAAGATTGCTACATCACTATTTCCCTGTACATCCAACTTTCCCCTAACATTCATGATAGGAGATGATATGGCCAGAGAGAATACACAAGAGATTCCATTTTTATCCACTGAAACATAATTAGATCAAACCATATCTTCTTATCAAAGCCCACCAAGACTTTGTGTTTTAAAGGTCAACAGCTTTTATTTCACATTTCAAAGATAAGCACCTTACATTGTGCTTAATATGTAGAGTGCTGTGACTGAAAGAAAAGAAACTTAAAAAGATTTTCTTCTTCTATTATATCATTCAAAACAGCCATTTGACAGTAAAATATGTCCACTTTAGTGGAATGAATCATAGAAGTTAAATAGAAATAGGTCACTTTACCCCTATCAGTGCAGAATTATTTACTGAAATATGTTTTTCTTTTGCTGTGTCCTGACTAGATATAAAAATGTAAAGGCTGGGCACTTAGATTTCTTACTCTGGGGTACTATTTTAAGCTCTAATACACTATCATTTGTTGGTGTTATTATGATCATTGGTAATATGAGAGCTACAAGAGAACACAACAGAAAATGAGATCCCATTATACTAAAAAGTGTACAACCACATGGTAGGAGACAACCCCTGCTTTGTAGTATTTACAACCTACATAGAAAAGGCAAAGAGTGAGCAAGAAAGATAGCCTGTTATTTCTAGTGTACAGATAGGGAAATGAGATACTGACATTTTCTGTGATTTGTCTAAGATCTCCCTGAAAATAATTGACAGAGTTTGGAATTAAAAATCAAGAGGTCCTGAGTCCTAGTTTAGTGCATTAACTGAAAGGCTGTCCATTGTCTTGATATGCCACCATTATACTTTTTTGTTTCCTAATCTATATCCATCCTGTTTTAATCTTTTAAACTTCATCACATTACTCTGAATCATGTCCCTTGTTTCATGCTGATTATTTATGGCACTCAAATACTTGAAGATACTTACCTTGTCTCCCACTTTTTTCAAAGCCTGTCACTCCTTAGTCAAGTTGAATTTATGGAGTTCTAGAATTGTTCCTCCTAGGTCAATGTTTCCAGCTTCTTACTCTTCTCTGAGTTTATTCAGTGGTCTTTATTTGCTTGATACTAGGTTGCCAGCACCGTAGCATCCATGTAAGGGCTGTTTTACCAGAATTAAACAGAAAAGCACATTTGTCTTTATTTTTCCGTGTGATCACAGCCTAGCACATTATGATACCTGTAAAACATTTCCACGTTGCACAGACCAGAAAAGCAAAGCTATGCTAAAAATAGCACACCACAATTCCAAGCAGTTTAGTACAAAGATGATGTGTCAATGTGTGGTGTTTTTACAGACTTTAAAAAAAATCACAAGAGGTGAGCAGTTTGTGACCACATATTTGAGAGAAGCTGTGTAACAGTTGAGAAACAGTGTGATGAGCTTTGTATGGCTATGTGTCCATGGCTCTTTTCTTCCCAAAAAGGTATAAATGCCCCATGATAAAATTATTGTTGTTTATATAGTGCAGGATTTCCCAAGGACCCTAAAATGACCATTTTAAAATGAAATTTTATTCTGAATTCTTTTTGGCTTCTTTGAAAATCCCAGACTTCCAGGGAATGGATTGATAAGTAGGATCCTTATGGAAAGAAGGTGGGTAAGAAAGAGGAAGTGGGGGAATGCACTTGTAGGGTGAGTGACTTGTTCGTAAAAGATGGCACCAGGTTTTTCCTGTCCTTGAGTGATAGAAAAAAATCTGGTGCCATCTTTCATGTACAAGTCACTCACCCTACAAGCACACTCCCACATTTTTAAGGCAAAGAGATATAAAGCCAAAAGGATTAAATGGACTTCATTGTGGAGGGCTTGCTGAGACCTGGTATATCACTGAGGCTTTGAGGTTTAACTGATTCATAGGGCTTGGAATGATGAGCATGTAACTGAGGTGAAGATCACCCTGTAAACACCTGAGTTCATCTCTTCTGTACTTAACGTTGAAGATGGCAAATATTGCAGTGATGGGAATCACGACAGTTTTGACATTAATGTGTGTTGTACAACTCTCTGTCAAATGAATAATGTTTATACTGCTGGAACTACAGACTGGCTGGTATCTGGGTGCCTGGGTTCTCCTTCAGAGGTCATAATCTCAAAAATGATGTTTTAGGCAGTGAACAGGATGTTCTGAGCACAATCTTACAAATGTGTCAGTGTTTGGGACATAACTCTTTTATATGATGTCATAACTCTTTACATAAAGCCAGGGTTCTTACATCTCCAATTCCCTCTTTTGGAGAATCACTCCAGTATTTGCAATATATTTTCCTCAATTACTCACTATTTTAAAGCTAGCAAAAGAAGGTTTCTTCTTCCTTTAGCCTGCTAATTGAGGTTGTTTATATTCTGTGTTTCCAGGATGCTTTAATCATATTTTCATAGGTTATAGCAGGTCCTTACAGAATTGCTGGGAGATCAGAGCCAAATAGGAGCCTACCTCATTTTTTGGTCCAGGTAAAGGCCTTACAATAGCTGCTTTTGTAACTGTTCTTTCCTGTAACTAGGTGCCACCCCAGGGGTGACCATATGCCCCTGGAACCACCCTCAGCTCCTGTCACTGTACCTTTCTTCCAGCAATTTCCCCTTCACCTTTCCTGCCACACCTTGATGTAATTATTCTTTTAGAAAAAAGGGAGCCTGCCCCAGGGCTCCACAAGTGAGATCTCATCCTCATGATCATAAGTATCACTGCTCATCACCTTAAGGGCTAATTATGTGGCCTCCCCATCTCCCTTTATATCCATGGGCCTTCAGCCCCAGTATGAAGCTCCAGTCCATGAAAACCTCTAAACCCAGAATGGTCTCCGCTGCTATTGGAAGTTCCAGCCCCAGTACCTTTAACTGTCTCAGCCCCTTCAGAGCTCAGTCCTCTGTACCTCAAAATATCTCAACCCGTCTTTGGCTTAGACCTACATTCTCTGCTCTGCCTGGGCTCAGGCCTCATTATCTCCCACAGATTATACCCCTCCTGGGCTATGGGTCCCTTACCCTGGTCCTCATTCTTCCTGGGCCACGGGTCCCTGACCCTGGTTCTTGCCCCTCCCAGGCTATGGCTGTGGCCCTGCTCCATGGCATTGGCCCCAATCCCTCGGACCCTGGCCCCATTTTTAGGCCAATGAGACCTCCACCTCCCCTACAGTCTCAATCCCTATACCACTGGTCTTTCTTACTCAGCTCAGGTATTAGTCAGGCTTTCTGCTTAGGAGCTCTTCCCTCAATGACCCCCAGGACTAAACTGTCTGCCCAGCTCAGGCCCTGGGCTTATACCCTGCAAGCCCAGGCCCTTTTGGGTCATGTGGCTCCCTTGATTGCCTTCTGCCTCATCTACAACCTGCTTCTCCTGCAGCCTGTCTTTCCTTAAAGTAGCAAGAGCACCAGGCTCCCTGCTACACTTCCATGCATAACTGTGGCTCACAAAGGAGGTATGGAGCAAGCTGGATTATGGAGCTGAAGCATGAAGCTGGTTTTACACTAGACTAAAGAGTAAGCTAGCTACACTGTATCCTCTTGGCCATGGTCATAGAGGTTTCCATCTGAGGTACTAGGCCGTTCCTCGAGTTACATCTGAGGATGCACAAATCCACATTGCCTTCACAATGGCCCATAGCAAAATGCCACATTAACTTAATTCTTTGAGACAGTTAACTGTGAAAGGGAACCAATAAAAATGGGAACTCAAAGTGTCATTTAATACTAGTAACTTTGAGGGCGATGTTGCCATTTTGCTTCCCAGCTTTACAAGTTAACCTGAAGTTAATGCAAAGTGCAACCAGTTACAATGGTGACAGACTCAAGAAACTTTAATTTCAAAAGACACATCGGGTTACTGAAGAGCTCGTATTTTTTATTACTGTCTGAAGAAAACTCCTGCTGATTGGCTGTTTGCTCCACTTTATGTCCCCTGGTGGAGAGCAGCCAATAGGGGCTGCTCAGGTGGTAGGAATACTCCCTCTGTCTTTCGCTCTTAGGAACTTATTTTTATGTAAGGAAAGGGAGGAGAGAGCAGAAAAAAGCCCAAGTGTGCAGGGTAGTTCTGCTCCTTCTGTCTCCTCCTCTCTTGTAAGCAAAGGGACAACTAATCTTTCCCCCTTTTTCTTCTTTCTCCCTACAATAGTTTCATGTTTGGTAGGGCTGGAAGGCACCTAAGCAGATCATTATTCCAACCCCCTGCCATAGGCAGGACAGGATGCTGGGATCAAATGACCCCAGCTAGGTGGCTGTCTAGCCTCCCTTTGAAGACCCCCAGGGTAGGGGTGAGCACCACTTCCCTTAGAAGTTGGTTCCAGCTCCTAGCCACCCTGACTGTGAAGTAGCACCACCTGATATCTAGCCTGACTCTACTGTCAGTCAACTTGTGGCTGTTGTTCCTTGTTACCCCTGGTAGTGCTCTGGGGAACAGGGACTCTCCCGTTGCCTACTGGTCCCCCTTGGCAAGTTTACAGATGGCTACCAGATTCCCTTGCAGCCTTTGCTTATGGAGGCTGAACAGATTCAGGTCCCATAGCCTATCCTCGGAGAGCCTGTCCTGCTGCCCCCAATCATGCAAGTGGCCCTCCTCTGGACCCTCTCGATGGTATCCACATCCCTCCTGAAGGGTGGTGCCCAGAAATGGATGCAGTACTCCAACTGCAGCCTGACCAATGTTGCACAGAGGGGGAGTGACATGGTCCCCGCCTACTTGGACCTGCTTGTGTTGCATCTGTGGATGTATGACAACGTATGGTTAGCCTTCCTGACTGTATCCCCACATTGGCGGCCCATGTTCATCTTGGAATCAGTAGTGACACCAGGATCCTTTTCTGCCTCTGTGCTGACAAGAAGGGAGTTCCCCAGCCTGTAGGTATGCTGCTGGTTCCTCCTCCCCAGGTGCAATACCTTACACTTGTCCATATTGAAACCCATCCTGTTCTCATCTGCCCACCTCTGTAACCTGATCAGATATAGTTGTAGCCTGTCCCTCTCTTCTAGCTTGCTCATTTCTCCCCACATCTTAGTGTCATCTGTGAACTTGAACAAGGTACTTTTCACCCCTCGTCCAAATTGCTGATGAAGATAGTGAACACTGTGGGCCCTAGGACTGAGCCCTGGGGAACCCCACTGCCCACATCCCTCTTTGTTCTATCCTGCCTATACAGCCTATAGCCCTTGATGTTCACTGCCCAGTCATGCTTTGGATCCCACCAAGTTTCAGTGAGCCCCACTATGTCTGGGTTTGTGTTAGCTAGCAGGAGAGCAAGTTCCTCTTGCTTGTTCCCCATACTACGAGCATTAGTACAGAGGCATTTAAGGCCTCCTGAGAGTGTATGCACCTCTTCTCCAAACCCAGAACTGTCTGGGCCCTTGTCTTTTACCTGGGTATTTCTTGTGCTCGTCGCCTGTCTTGGCTGGGTTGTTCTTGTGGGTGTCTCTAGGTTTTGTGTTCTGTGACTCCCTTGGTCCTCTTCCTCCCCTTCCCCTGACATGCCTAATTTAAAGCCTACCGGAGAGAACACACACTTCAGCCAACCTGTAAGAGAACACACACTTACCTTTGGGGGAGAGGTGAAGCCCATCCCACCCAAGCATGTCTCTTGTTCTGAAGTGCGGGTCATGGTCCAGAAAACTGAAGCCCACCGCAAGACACCATTCTTGAAGCCACAAGCTTCCCAGACATCCCAGATTCAGGTCTCATGGTGTCTTCCACACCAGCTCACTGGAAGGGACAATGAGAAGGCCACCTGTGCTCCTATCTCCTTCAGCTTGCCCCCCCAGAGCTTGGTAGTCCTTCATGAGGAGATCTGGATTGCTTCTGGCTGCATCATTAGTGCTCACATGGATTAGGACCATGGGGTAGTAATCAGTGGGCTGGATGAGGGCCAGGATCATCTCCATCATGTTCTGAATCCATGCTCTGGGCAGACAGTAGACCTCACATGTCAATATATGGTCAGTAGGTGAAAACTTACAATATGTTTATGATTTAATAAATTAACTCTAATTAATATGGAGATCACACAAAAGTAATGCCTTACCTTTAGTATGTACATCCAGTGTGAGAAAAATTTATCCCTGAAAAAAGTAAATAAATTACAGTCATGCACCTGTTATGTGTCTATTTTGCTATTCTCAGTGCACTCAAGCTTCCCCATCAACTATAGTGGCCAGGTATTATAATAACACCTACTGTGGGTAGCCAATATAGGGGAGAGACAGTTGTGTGTTGACTCCTTATCATGGAGTACATATACCCTGGAAAAAATCTTACTTAAAAATAACTTACTTAAAGGCTAATTACAGACAGTCAAAAAGCCTGAGGCTGCATTGAGTCAATGGTTGCAGGTTAGTTTTAGCTGCATAGATTGAATTGATATGCAAGTGAATGGACATTTACTTTTGATTCTGGAAATGCAGCTACATTTCCCCAGTGGCCCAGGCCAGAGTCTGGGTTGTGCTAGAGAACACCTGCCTATTCAGCTGGTGCAGACAGCTTGGGCTAAGGCTAGCCCTCCTACTCTGCGAGGTGGAGTTTGTGGGGGGAGGTGAGTTAACTTGGGATGCTGTGATCCCAAGTTCTGTGACTGTGAGTTAACTTGAATGTAGAGTCATTCAAGAGAAGCAGAGTAGAGGCTGGGGGTAGAACTGTTAGGAAGTTTGAGGGAAATTAAAATTATGTGGGGTTTGGGGAGCAGGTTTTAGCTAGTGTTCAGAGTATAGTGAACTGATGGTCAGGGGGGCAAGGAGATATAAGGGTGATGACAGAGCATCCACTTCCTTTAAACCATTTGAACACTTTTTTAAATAGTATCTTTAAAAATATCATATTTACTTTTGGTTCTAGTCCCAGAAAATCTATTAGATGTCCAGATCAAGAGCCACTAAAATAATAAAATCCTGAGCTCTCTGCTGGACAGACTGTCAAATGTTTGTGCCAAATTTCTCTCTTCTTGTAGGCGTATGTGTGCACATCACTTTGTCCCTCTGCCCTATTGCCTTGCTTTGTTCTTGTGAACAGACATAGTATTGAAATGTACAAGCATCCTACTCTCCAAAGCACTTGGGGACATGATTGACTTCAGTGGGAGTTGAGGTTGCTCCGTACTTTTCTCTGTTTTTGAGAGCAAAAGGCTCTCTGCATATTTCTGTACTCTGCCTGCCCACAGGAATGGAGGAGGCAGGAAGAGAGAAGGAAAAAGCCATAGCTCACATATAAACCAAGACAGAAACAAGAGCAATAATTTAGCTCTATCTCTATTCACTTAAAAAAAGATTAGAAAATATTTTTCTTCTCAACTGTAAAAAAAAAAAGAAAAGGTTACATTTATTGTGGGAATATGTATTAGAAAGTTCTTAGCACCCTTAATTCAGAATAAGTAGAAGTTGCATCTTTCAGGATGGTGCTTTTGTGATGGGTTATTTTTTGGTAACCACAAGGTCCTATTGCCAAAGATAGCTGGACAGGCTTTCCAGTAAGTAAAGGTGGTTTTCCACTTGCATATTTAATAAGATAGCAATACTATAAAATATAATACTAGAGCAGACCAGTTTTAGTGAGCAGAAAGTTAACCATTTCAGAGGATTCAAGCTATGTGAAAAGTCTAGAGAAGAAATTCTTAATTGGTCTCTATTATTCTTGCTTAAAAAACTCATTCATTATTAGATAAAACAACTCTTTTTCTCCTTAAAAATAAGGACTTTTCTCAGTAGTTAGATGTATCAGTCTTACAGTAAATGGATATTAACATATGTAATAATAAAATGTGCTCCCTCCCCCTAACGTAATGCCTGTACAAACTCTATCTTTCCCCATAAACTTAAACAATGACCCATGTTATAAAACCCATACAATAAAACCATAATAGGAATCAGAATAACTAGGCCTGATCTGCATATATATTTTTTTCATTTGTAAAAAACCCTCAGTAAACAAAAATATATTTCTATCCATGACATTTTGATAGCTGTTTATGATTAGAGGAATAAAGGATAAAATATTTTGGAAAATCCAAAAAAAAAGGTTTGATTAGTTTAAAATGAAAACTTTTTTAGTCTGTTCAAAAATAATAGAAGACACTAACAAATCGTGTAATAGAACTGATCCCTTTTAACATAATCCTAACCCTATTTTATTCAGTCCTTCCCTTTTCCTCTCCTTCCCTGATGGAATTACCCACAATGCCCTAACTCCTTGGGTAGCATAAAGTGTATTAGGACCCTTCATAACAAATGAGGTACTATTCATGTAGGATAGTCTGTTGTTAAATATCCTTGCTTAAGATGGGATAATACATCCATCCTCACTTGCACAAGCAACAGAGTATTTTCTGAGCTAACATTGAGACAACAGGAGAGAAAAATGGCAGCAGATTTCAATATGTTAGCAGCAGTGAGAATACTAACAGTTCTCTATTTTTGGGAGAAATAGAAGCCAATGTCTTCAGGCAGAGACATCTGTCTCAAATGATTTGCCAAGAAAAGCTGTAACTATGAGCTCTAGTAATGTTAATTAACATAGTTGCTATTGGAGGGAAGTGATCATTCTACAAAGTTAAAGAAAATAGTGCGCACGTAGATCTTGCCCACTTTATAATTATATTGGTGCAATATTGCTGACATTCCCCTGATGCAAAAATACTACTTTGTGTTTTGTCTCTTAGTCACAATAAATTTCTTTATAATTACCCCAATGAATGTATTTAGTCATTTACTTTTACATTTAGAACCAATGAAGCTTTAAGGATTGTATGTTATCCATCCTATTTGTCTGTATCTAACTGCTCAAAGATAATTGGTGCTGTCAGGCACACTTACAAGCTGCTGATGCAAACTTTTGTACTACAGCACCCTTGTTTGTTGTTCAGTCAGCTCTATCCAAGCCCATGTTGCCCTCCAGCCAACAATGATTCAGTACCTTAACACAACACAACTGTTGTACCAACTGTGCAAGTGAAGCAAGGAAACAATTCTTTTCTCTTATTTTAAATCGTCATACTCTTTACCCTATTTTCTTGTTTATTATAGTGGCTCTTCATTTTAAGATGATACCAAAGCACCATATTTGAGCAGACTTGTAGAGCCCAGTCAGTGAATAGGAAAAATGCATTAATTCCAAAACAAATTTATATTTATGATGTGTATAGCTGGATTTTTCCCCCTTATAGCATCTGGTTTTCAAATTTTTCTCACTACCTCACTTACTCTCACTTCCTGATGCAGTACTTTAAATACAGTATAAGTAAGGAACCAGAATTGGTCCAATGAAAGACATTGGATCAGGATTTATCCTCCCCCCCACCATATCTCTGTGTATAATCTACTTAGTCCACTTGGTCTGTCTTTCTCATGTTACTCCTCATAATCTTCTAAGTCTACATTAGCAGGTTAATTAGATATTAGTGACAAATGCCGTGACTGCTTCTTTATCCTCTTTTAGTTTTCTCAAGCACATTTCTGGATCAGAAAGCATATAACAGTAAAGACTGCAGATTACCAATTCTTTACTAAGAATTTGTTAAGTTGAACAACCTGTGTTTGTTAAAAATAACAAGGGAAACATAATCTTTCCTTTTACTCTATTTTACAGCTTAAATACATACTTGTACTCTAAATTAAAAGAAAAGTCTCCATAATTCTAAGAACTCTTTTAATTAGACAGCAGATTCAAAAGCAACAGCAAATTCTTTATATCATAGTAAATTTTACTACTCTTTTGCATCAATCTGTTATTTGATGCTATATTAATCATTTAGCCTTTTTATATATTTGAATCTTCCAATCTGACACTGAGGAGACACAGGAATATAAGGTACTGCAGATACGCTATCTATGGTAAAAACCTGACCTCTGAAATCAATGGAAGTTTTATGACCGACTTCATTGGCGTTTCACTCTTAGAGATCAAATGTACATTTTGCTTCAGTCAAAGGTCTACAATTCAAAAAAATACATAGTATTACCAATCTTTGTTTAAAATGAAGTAGAATATTAACTCAAAATCTTGTTTGTATCATAAAGCTTTTTCCAGTAAAACCTAAATGCATTTTAGGTTTTACTGGGAGCATCTACACATGTGCTTTACTGCAGAACTTACTAATTAGCTCAGCAGTAAAGTGTCACCAAATACACGTGCACCTGTATTAGGGTGCAGTTCATTAATTACTTCTCTTGTAGAATAGCACTGTCTGGAACAAGTGCTATTTTACAGTGCAGTAGTTACTTATGCTGAAACACCTGTATAGATGGTAACCAGGTCTGGTTGGGGCATGAGGGTGCTACGGTGTGGCAGCTGCCTGCCAACTAGCCCTGAACTGTATCATACATGTGACCTAGCCAGCCCTTTTGCAGCATGTGGACCTGGAGTGGTGCTGCTCTGGGCTGGCAGGCTGACCTCACAGACCCCTTGCCACCTGGAGATGCTTTGACCTGACTCAACGTGCTGCAGTCCTGGGCACATGTGTAAACACTGCACCTGGGAGCAATAAACTGCAGGGCAAATTGCACCAGAGTTTATTGATGTGTGCTAATTGCATGTGTAGATGTACCCACTGCAAATTAAAAACTGTTTTATCTTATTCTGGCAAAAGAGCAGTATGTTTTATTTTGTGTATATTGCTCAAAAAAGTTCTGTTTTAAATAAGTGTACCTACAGATGTTTAGGGACCCACTCTAACTCATGACACTTTGCATAAAGCACCATGAGCTAGAGTCTGTCCCCCTCCACCAGCTCAACAGTCTGTTGAGTTGGGGGGGGGGGAGGCGGCACTGGATCCTGCCTGCACTGGCCCTGGCCAGCAGGTAGGAGCACTCCATCCAGAAACCTCCAAGGAGACTGCTGAGCTCCCCCTCTCCCCTGCTGATAGCTCCAGAAGTGTGGGGGGGGGGAGCTAGGGGGACAGGCTGTGGAGAGGGGGAGCTAAGCAGTCTCCTAGGAGGTGTCTGGATGGATTGCTCCTACCTGCTGGCCAGGGCCAGTGCAGGCAGGATCCA
>JAGPOW010000304.1:91113214-91138601 GCA_030014935.1 Caiman crocodilus
CCCCAGCCTGTCCCCCTAGCTCCCCCCCCCCACACTTCTGGAGCTATCAGCAGGGAGGAGAAGTGGGATTACAGCGCTACCATCTGCTTTGAAATACCAGAGCTGAGGAGGAGTGGGTCAAGGAGTCCCCCTAGTCTCGTATCCCACCCCACCCCCCAGTCACCCAGCTGGGGTTTTGTGGGGAACTGGGCTGAGTCTGCAAGGCAAAGGGTCTCCATTCCACTCAACCCCTTTGCTCCGCTCCAGCCATTTAAAGCAGTTGGCAGCTCCATGCTGCTGCTGTCAAGAGGTCCAGGGTAGGGGGGGAGGGAAGGGAACCCTGCCTTGCCTCACAGGCCCCACCAGCTCCCCACAATATCCCAATTGGAGTAGCTGGCGGGGGCAGGCTGCAAGGCAGGGGGACTCCATTCTATCTGCCCCTCATCTCTGGCCATTCACAGCAGCCAGCATGTCTGTGCTGGCTACTCCCTTCCCTTCCATCTCCCTCCCCCACTGACAGCCCCAGGGGTATGGCTGGGCTGATGATCTCTGGCACGAGCACCAGCCCAACCTTGATCCCATGTGAACAATTAACCTTGGAGGGAATACAAGTTTCCTAAGTTGTCCTGCTTTAGAGATCCTTAATCTCTTAGCTAATTTGACATGGGTTAATTTTTCGCACAATTGGCCAATTTAAAAGATTTCTGCAGCCATATACATGCATTACATCTCAGCTTTAGAGCACTTTCAGGGGCTTGATTTCATGAAAAATGTCACTTGTTTAAGGACCCAAAGATCCCTTCATAGAGGAGGTTATATGGGTATAGCCTCATTTATATCTATATTGATACAACTGGGAAAAGCTTCCCTGTATAGCAAATGTAACATTCCCTGGGGCAAATGTAACATTTTAAGTTCTCTAAGGGCATTTATACACATACTTTTTCATTCTGTGATACACTGGAGATCTGCCATTTCAAAGCAGACTCCATTAATTGAGTCTGCTCTGCATGTGAGCTAATGAGCACTGAACTGTGCCATGTGCAGTTGTATAAGCAATGAAATGCGTGTCAATGCACAGAAAATGGCAGCAGTGCACTTTGGAACTAAAGCACCTGTGATGTGTTTTAGTTCAAACTGCGTCACTGCCATTTTCTCAGTGCTGATGTGAGTTTCACTGCTTATACAACTGTAAGCGTTGCAGCACCGGGTGTGTTTTCAACATGCCTAGCGCCGTGGCATTTGCATGTGTAAAAATGCCGTAAGTGCCTTTAAAGCCCTCCAATAGTGAAGGTATAGGTGTATGCAACCAATTAATCCCTTAAAAATGGCTGTTCCATTTTAAAAATGTCCCTTGGAACTGTGGGTGCCTTAATTCAGCTCTTTGGTCTGTTACAATTTCCTATGTTATTACTTAGTTTCATGATATCTCACACCTCTATGTAAAATATATGCCTGGAAAGAACCAGGGCCAGCTTTGAAGTATTTTGCTGTGAAGCCTTTATTTTACCCTTGCCCTCAATGTAATGTTACAACATGAGTGGAACTATACATATAAAAAAATAGTATAAACAATTCATATGTTTAGTAGTAAAAAACCAGTTCCCCCCTTTAAAAAACAAAAATAGCTAACAACGTGAAAGGGAAGGAACAGTCTTATGGTTAATTCACTGACTTGGGACTTGGGAGACTTCGATTCAATTCTTTTGCTTATTACAAACTTCCTATGTTATTGCTTAATCTCAAGGCACCTCATGCCCCTATGTATACAATGAAGAAATAATGCTTCCATTTTCCCATCCTTGGTTTGTCTCATTTACGTTGATAGTCGACCTTTGTCTTTTATTGTTTGTATATCACCAGCACAATGGGGCCCTGATGAGTTAAGAATATTAGAACAGAAAATTCTCTAGATTGTCATCTTATTGTTTGCTAACTTGTAAAAGCACATATTCTAACTAGAATATGCATTCTTAAACATGGACATGAATTTGTACACACATTTTTGTAAATTCACCATTTAGCAAATTAGGAAATAATGACAATGTATTAAATTCTTAGGAAAAAGGTGTATGGTTTGTTAGCTGTGGATTAAAAATAAAGGATGCCTGTGTACAGATATTAGATGGAATTTTGCATGTGCATAAGCATAATTAAATAACATTTGAATATCTTTTGATTATACAAAGAAATATAAGAGAGTGGGTTTCAGCAAGAGTCTCCACATTTAGTTCATGCTATGAAAATCTTTTTCTTTAGGTCAATAAGCAGTACGTATATGGTGTCAGATATCTGAGTAACACAGAAAATCATAGCTTGTCGAATCATTTGATTATTTTTAACTGAATAGGGGAGACCATAAATGTATTCAGATATGGGACTATCCAGAGTCATTTTCTGTTCATGTGATTCCCTCTCCTCCCTTTAAAATTGACTTGTCTTTTAAAATACACATGGCAAAAGTACATGTTTTTTGTAACTGCAGACTCTACTTCCCTTTTGAATGTTGATCTTATAATGCAGAAGTGTCACTAATGTTGAAAATAGGAAGAGAGACAAAAATAAATCAAACCTTTCTTTACCACAGAAAACTGTAGGGTGTGAAAATAAACTGGCTTGTTATTCCAAGAGGTTTAGTCACGACAGCAAAAAACTATATTTTCAGTGAAGAGTACAACTAATTTTTAAGAGCATCACTCTGTCACAAAGTGTAAACTGAGCACTTACTGCCATATCCTACCTCTTTGTGCAATGCCAGTGCAAACTACCTTGGGAACTGAAGGGAACAGAATCCTCACCAAATTGCTCTATTGCCACTGCTGCATCCAGTACGCCATAGTAAGCTGCAAATTTGCTCTGCTCTTTTTATTGCAAGGATAATTCTATGGTGCCATATAGATTAACTCTGATAACTTTTTTGCACCTACCCCTTAGAACTTTGTTTTGGGAGAGTCCGAGAGAGGGGCTGAGACGTGCATAGGATGTGAGTAAGCCATCTACACAGCCTAACTGCTCCGTCTGAGTGCAAACAGAGGGTGTGTGGAGAGTGCTTCTTGGTGGTAGTTCTTGACTGGGCTGGAAGGTGGTATGAACATGCCTTTCAGCTCTGTAGGACATCAGGCTTCCTTGTAACTAAGCTCTATGATAGTCAAGAGATGACCCTTTTCATGTTTTGCCCCTTTCCACAACAGAACAATGGCAACTTCGTGCATTTAGAGTCCCTTGCTAACCTGGGTAATAGAGTATGGCTATGAAACCTTTGTCATGAATTAGCTGAGATCAGCAAAGTGTGCATCTGCTATTTTTTCTTCTGCTCAAGAGGGTTCTAGGAAAGGAAGTAGTGGAAAGTTGGAAAGTTCCTGTTGCCACAGCTGGAAGTCTGGAGGGAACAGCCTGAAAAATTGAGCCAGGCTTGGGAAGCAGCTCACTGGTAGCACAGGACGCCAGCTGAATTAACAGAGAGGAGTGGCCTGCAAGCATAGGATGTTGACACACGTGGATGGCACGAGGAATGGGTACAATTTACCTTTATATTCCTGTTCTGCACTGCTCCAAGGCAATGAGTTGGTTTTACTTCTCGTATTGAAGCTATTCTGTACCCTCCCCTATATCTGAATTGTTACCGAATAGTATGCATGTAGTGATACCCATGCAAATGTGCTTATACAGGTATAAATTATGCCCCTTTAGGAAGGCGAATAAGGTATCCCAGCACTAGGCACCCTTATAATGAATTAACTTCATCTTCACCAGTGATTGTACCAGTAAAGCTGTATCAGTTAAAAAGGAATATCCCACCCCAAATGATTTCTACAAACCTGTGCATTAAAGAGTTCTAATCCAAAATATGATTTTGGTAGCTCAGTAAGGGCTAGATCCTCTAGGGTTTCATGCTTGGAGCACCTACAGTGCTTGCCTCCAAATTCATGGTTCAAAGAACCCACTGCCAGAGGTGGGGTAAATGAGGCTGGTGTTCTGAAGCATACGAGTCCCCTACATTGTGTTTGACTACACCTCGATGCACCTTATTTGACAAGTAAAAATAACTAGAAAACAAGTAGTTAACCTTCAGGTTACTTGTTACTTGGTCCTTTCTAATACTAGCAAAGTAATCCTTTCTAATGCAGGCTCCTAGTACTAGACTTATTTTTTCTTTTCTTTTCCAAATGATTAGTCAACAACCTTTGAGAAGAGTTTTTATTAGTGTCCACAAAATGTATGTTGCTTCTGAGCAGGGGAATTTTCAACCCTCTGAAAAAAATAGGAAAGTCCTAATTGCAAAAATAACTGCAGAAACAAAACAAAAAAGCCCTTAGCAACAGGAGAGCAGAGGGGTGTTCAGTTTTTTTTTGTTCTTCTTCTTCATTGGGTCTATTGATAAAAAGCTCAAAGGCTGCTTGTCAGTGACCTCAGTCCTTTTCATATGACCAGGGGGATGCAGGCGGGAAGCTAAAGCTTGCGTTTAGTCAGTGATCTGCGAATAACCCTTAGTCCCTCAATGACGTGAGAGAAGCCTCCAAAGGGAGACAGTGAGTCAGAGAGAAGGAAGCATAGAGATTGCTTGAACAACCATTAGCACGTCATTGGTAATCCCAACGACACCTTTCACATCCGTGGCATTTGTCTCAATGCACTGTACTGAAGGTTGATACTATGTTTTATTTAAGGCTTTCTGCAGATATGTGTGTTACTGAATTCTGACTGCTTGTCTGTTATGTTTACTAACATTCTCAGGTTTTGCAAGGGAAAGTATATGTGGAATTCCTGAGATGTCTGCATATCTTTGCACTGAATGCGTAGGTTTCATACATTATTTAAATTACTGATAATAAAAATATATCTAGATTTTTTTTCATGGTCTATGCCTGCTGTATCTTTATCTGTTTTTCAGACATCTAATGCAAAATTATTGGGGAATTATATCAGTATACTGATGATTAACACTCATTTGATATATTTTGTGTCTCAGCTGAGTATATCTACTGCTTCTCTACACCTCTCTCACAAGACAGGGCTAGGGAAGGATCTAGGCAGGAGTGGAAAGGAAGGAGAGACAGAGACAACTTTGGAATAATGCTCTTTCCTTTATTCTAAACATTTCTTATTGAGTTCTTGGAGAAAGTGATTCCTTCTTTGACACTCCCATTTTGCCATCACATGTTTTTGCTAGTGTTTTTCCAATCATCCCAGGAAAAGGAAAAGTTTATTGCTTCCCAACATTGAAAGTCTTTAGAAGTTTAGCACCGAGAGCATTGATATTGTACTTTATACAGGTCAGTTGTGCTGTCGTGCATCATGGAGGATGAAGTCTGACCCTAGTGACTGGCCCATGGAGGTGAAAAAGCACAATGCTCTTGAACTATTGCTTCCAAGAGGCATTGTGACACTATTAAAATTTTCAGTGGAAAATCAATTTTTTCATTTTCTATCTTTCTGCTTTTGTTGAAGGTAGAAAAATTGTACCTTTGCAAAAGAAGAAAAAAATGAAAATGGCATATTTTTTAAAGAAAGTGAATAAACATTTTATTACAAAGGGGGTTGAATACACAACCAGGAGTGCTTCTACTTATAGCTGCAGAGACTTGGAGAAAGAATGGAGATCTTTTAAAATGATTGCAATTAACACTGTTGTATTGGTAACAACTTATTTTGGTAGTTGGAAATCAGTTGCTGTGAAGGAGAATAGTCCCCAAAGTGGTGGTCAGAAGGAGGAAGTGCTGTAGAAGCCAAGATAGCTGCAGCATATTACTCAGCAATTCCTCAGTGCTGAAGAAATCTTCCAGTGGTCATCCTAGCTGCTTGTATTAGTATAGTGTGCCAGAAATCTGTCACAGCCTATAGGAGAATAGGATCATCTTTGCAGATGTGTGATAAAGACAGGGACATGCTTTCACCAGTCTTAAGGAACTGTGAATTGTTTACTCAGAAAGATCTATCATTTGTTCTCAATACATCTTGTTAAAAACTGAATTGCCATTCTAGTCTTTGAAGAGTTACACGTGTAACTGTCGCTCGTTTATCGATGGGACTCTTTGATATGTATGAGACAGAGTTTGACATTTGTGATTCATTTCTTCTCTTTACTGGTAGTGTTAGAGAAGAACAAATGTGGGCATCATTGGGAAAACTGGACTGGAGCATGCTAACAGCAGGGATGAATGCGCCCCCATGAGGAGAAATGGAAACAACAACTGATTCATTGACTATGTCCACACAGTAAACACTACCACTACTGGTACCACTACTACTGGTAGTCTGAATTGAATCAGACTACCAGTGTCCCAGTAGCTGCACCCTAAAAAAAAATTGTTCTGTTCTGCATAGGCTGCCTTCTAAAATGGAAACAGCATAGCTACGTCTGCAGTGCTATGGGATGGTAGGCTAATTAACTTTAGGGCTAGGGGCAGAGCAGGTGCTGCTAATGGTCACAACACTAGTTACCCTGCCCACAATTCTGCATAGGTGGGATACGCTGTTTTCAGTTGAACAGGTATACTGTGCAAAACAGCCAAGTGCAATAACTTAATCTTGTTGACATGACCATTGTCATATGTAGTCTGGCTTCTTCTACACAGTGGGAACATCTATATATGCATTTGATCCAAGATCAGTTTACAAGTGAACTTGTGATTAAGCACTCCTAGGCACGAGTCTACACCTACAGAGATGTGGCAGCAGATTTGCTACTCTTAGCACCAAACTGCTGCCACTTCCTGCAATGAGCTGCTGCTACCACCAGAGGGAAGCGCCAGGCTTTGGTTCTAGCTGCCAGCCCCATTCTCTGCTTCCTGGCCAGCTGCTTCCCTGGTCAAGAGCAACACACAAGAAGCACATGACAGAAGCACAGGAGAAGCACATAACAGCTCTCTCCTCACCACCTCTGCCAGCCCATTTCTGGCAGTAATGACCAGTGCTCTGGGCTCCTGCTTGTCACCACACTGCCCCTGATGGTCTGCCATGCTGATTACTGGCTGGCCCATGGTCATCTAGGCTCTCCTGGCTTCCCCATGCACAGTGACCACCTGTCCAACTGCAGCACACCATCCCAGGGCCACTGCTGCCACACAAGTACCACCTCAACCCTGTCCAGCTGGCCAGACCCCGGCAGGAACACCAACAACACGCTGCTGGATGCCACCACCGGGGCTACCTTTGCCCTCCTGGGCCTCCAACCTTGCCACCTCTGGGTCCACCAGGCCAGCCAAAACTGGTGGCTGCAGATTGTCCAGCAGACCTGGGATGATGAGCAGCAGCATCTGTGGGAACAGCAGTAGCAATGCCCCTCACCACCACCCCACCAAGGCACCAGGCAAACCATATGCTAGGCCTGTGCGAATATGGAAGTATTCGATTCAGATTCAGATTCGGCCAATTCAGATTACAGTGATTCGATTTGGAGACTTGGATCACTGTTCTGAATCAATTTAGCTGAATCAGCTTTGGAAGATTTGGTGCTGATTCAGAGAGATTCAGTGATTCGGATTGGCTGCGGACCGGGTGGGCCCAACGTGGGTATACCCCCACCTCCTGGCCCAACCCCCCGCCGGGCCCCCCCCGACTGCTGGCCCAAAAAAAAAAAAAAAAAAAAAAAAAAAAAAAAAGCCAGCTGCAGGAGCAGTAACTGGGACCTCTAGGCACTTGTGCATGGTAGTAGGGGGCAGCAAGGATTGGCCCCTCTGCTTGGCACCCATGTGGCAGCTGCCCCATGCTGGGAGTGCAGCATGACTTGGCAAGGCACTATGTATTGTCTGGGATCTGGGCCCACTGGGGCTGAGCACTGCTGGAGCCACCCCAGCTCCCAGATGAATCAAATCAGGGACTGGGGAATTGAACCAGGAACTGGGGAAATGTTCAAGTGTCCCTGAACATTCCCCCAGCTCCTAGTTCAATTCCCCAGTCCCCCAGTCTTTCCCCCAGCTCTTTCATCACTTCCTCCAGCTCTTCCTGGAGGGCATGGATCCCTGTATGATGCAGGATGACAGCACCATGTCACTGCCAGCTGATGATGGCAGTGGCTCTGAGCTATTTCCCCAGCTGGCAGTGGCAATCTGCTGAAAACCTGAGTGTAGATTTGGGGGCCACACCCCCCGGGAAGAGCTGGGAGAATGATCAGAGAGCTAGGAAATTGAACTGGGACCTCTGGCTAACAGGTGGAGCTGCCCCAGCTCCCAGCCAGCACACAGTGCCTTGCCAAGCCATGCTGCACTTGCCATGTGGGTGCCAGGCAGTGGGACAGGGTGATCTCTGCTATCCCCCACTGCCCTGCATGAATCAGGCTAAATCTCCTCTGAATTGAGTCAGCTACCAAAGCTTTGCACAGCTACACCACACACCCACCACTGAGGGCCAGGGCACTGGGTATGAGAGGTGCTGGCTTACCACCTACTGCACTCTGCACTGTAGCCTGCCTGGACCTCTGCCTACCAACCTGCCACCCCCCTCACCTACTGCCTGCACCATGTTCACTGCAAATACATTTTAGGAGAACAGTTTTTATTCACTCCACATCAAACAGAAATACTCCCTTCCCACCACCAACAGAGCCCCCCTACCACTCAACCCACCCACCAACAATAAAACACCTTCCTCCCTGTGCAAACTATTTACAAAGTGCTTTGTGTGCCATCCTGGCATGGGGAGTCACGAGTTGGGGGTTCCTAGGGGTAGAACCCAGGGGCAGGCAACCAGTATCCTGGCCTCTTGCTGTTCCCCCACAGGTGTGCATGCCACAGTAAGCCCAGTGCATCCACTAGATGCCTAAATGGCTTGCCCAGGGGTGACAGCACGGACAGCCCTCCCCTCTGGCAGTTGGTGTCCAGGGAGAGAAGGGCTGGCATGAGGTTCTGGCCCTGCTGCAGGAGCCCTGGCTCCATGCCTATGTGGAACTGGGGTGCGTGAAGGGCCTTGGCCCAGGTGAGGTGGGGGGGCTAGGTGGTGGGGGCTTAGTGCCCAGGGCAGGGGCTCTTGGCTGCTGAAGGCATTGCAGAACATTTTCTCATGCCCATGGGGCAGGTCTGCTACTGGGTGGCAGGCACCTGCCAGGGGGAAGGCAGGGCTAGGATTGGAGGCAGCAGATAGCACGAAGGTGGCTGCCAAAGCCAGAACAGTGTCCAGAAGCCAGTAGTCATCATCCACGGCCTGCACTGCTGTGCCCAGGATGCAGTCTGCTCCTTCAGGGCCTCCAGCTGATCACAATGTGCCTGAAAATTTTGGTCCACTTAGTCCCTGTCCCCATGTGCCATATCCTCAATCCACCAGGCCCATGTGTCCATCAGCCAGTCCTCCAATGCTATCACCAGTTATCTAGGAGGAGGGTGCAGTCCTGGGTCCACCTCTGCAGAAGCCAGCACATCCACAGGGCCCTGGCTATGGGTGGTGGTGACCCTGAGGCCACATCGTGGCTGCCAGCTGTGGCCTCTCTCCTGCATGCAGCTGCAGGACCTGCAGAGACATGAGAAAGAAGCTCTCTGTGAGCATTTGCAACATTTCTGAGATAAGATGCTCTGTACCAGGGGCTGTGCAATGCCTGGCCTCAGCTAGGCTAAGGACCATGGACCATACAGCTGCCCAAGGACCATGCTGAGTTGGCCAGGCAGGGCTGGGCCAAGGCAGCTGCCGACTGAGCCCCCCATTCCTGCTTGCTACCCAGAGGCTAGCAGGCAACTGAATATTGGTTGCAGGCAGCCTGCCTCCTCTGCTCTGTTACCATGGTGGGACAGGGAAGGCTCCTGACAGCATCTGCTGCTGCAGCTCCAGACAATGCTATCTCATTGAGCTGCTAGTAGCAGGTGCAGCCAGGGAGCTTGTTGGGATGGGATGCTGGATGCCTGAGGGGCCCTCCCTAGTGGCATGTCACCAGGGTGCCAGGCCGGGGAGGGGGCTTGGGCAGGCCACCCATGCTGCTGTAGACAGCACAGCTGTGGCCTGGGTGCCAGAGCAGGATGATCTCTGACAGTTGCTGCATAAAGGGCATGGACTTGCAGGCTCTTCCTGGCTGATGATTGTGGTTAGTGATTGTGACCAACTGTGCCCTATGGCCTTGACTTTAGGCAGTACTGCAACGCCAGCTGGTTGTGCCTGTGGTTCCGCAACCAGTCTGGCAGCTCCTCATACACGTAGACATTGGAGCACCTGCTCTGCATGAACTGGCACTGCAACTCCTCACCCCACAGCACCACAAGGTCACCAGTCTCCTCCTCTGACCAGCTGGGGCCTTGGGTGGCAAACACGGGCATCAGAAAGGAAGAGAACATTGGGACTTCTGCTCCAGCTGTCTAGGCCTCCACATAGCTGTGCCTGTGCTGCCAGGCCTGGGCAGCTGCCTGCAGTGCCCAGAACACAGGCATGGCATGGGACTGGCAGCCATGCAGTGAGGTAATGCCCCACCACACCTGAAAGATTCAAGCAGGCTGCTGGGGGTGGGCTGCAGGCAGATGAAGCTGGCACAGGTGACCAGGAGCTGCCTGCAGCTTGGTCTGTGTGCCATACACATGGCAGGATCCTGCAGTGCCCTGCAGGCCTGGATGGCATGGGCCTGGCAGCCATGACGCATTGTACTGCCAGGAAGTGGCACTGGGTTGCAGACAGCCTGCAGTCTACCCCACCTGCAGCCTGCCCAGGCAGACACAGGGGCCTGGAGTGGCCTCAGGCTGCTTACATATGTCCCAGGGCTCAAAATACCCACAGGATTTTAAGGGCCTGAGGCTGGGGTTGCCACTGAGCCAGCCCAGATCTAGGACAGGAGAGGATCCCAGCCTGGGGCTAACCTCAGACTGGCCCCCTAGGGCATATCCACACATTCAGGCACGTGTGCTTGCAGCAGCTCAAATAGGAGTGGCACAAATTTGAGATGGGGATTTTTGCCTCAGTGCACATGCTCGGACATGCACTTTGGTGTGCGTCAAGTTGTGCCATTTGGGGCAAAATAATGCTTGGGGCAAAATAATGCCACTTGTGCTGGCCCCAGCAGTATAAAAACCTGCCCTGTGATAGCAGCTCAGGGCTACTTGCCTTCAGGAGCTTTTCAGGCCTGGCCACTTGGTATCTGGGCAAGGTTCCCTCCAAGCTGCCCACATGCAAGGCTGTGCACACTTTAAAACCATGCCGCATACAAACTTATTAATGCTGTGCACCACTCAGAGAGGAGCCGGGCTGCAGCTTCCTGGAGAGGAGCTGGGCAATGAGCTGGGTGCGGAGCACAGTGGAATCACCAGGGCCAGCATGGGACACTTACCAGAGGTAAGATCAGGTAGTCGGTCCTCCCTGAGGCCATGTGCTCCCAGAGGTGAGGCAGGTAGTGGGGCTGGGGTTAGGGATGGGGTTGGGGGCTAGTGCTGGGCAGCTGTTCCACTTCCCAGCCCCAATGCCATGTGTCTCCTCACTCCCAGAGGCATGGTGAAGTGGACAGGGGCTGGGGGCTCATGCAGGCTTCACTGGCACTGGAAAACTGCTCTGCTTCCCAACCCTGATTCATGTGCCTCCCTGCTCCCAGGGGCAAGGTGAGGTGGGGGCTGGGGCTGCGGCCAGGAAACTGCTCTGCTCCTGGAGATAGTGCAGGGGCTGGGGCTGGGGGCTGGCATGGGCTTCACCAGCGCTGGGAATTTGCTGCACTCCCCAGCCCTAACTCCATGTGCTGCCTCACTCCCATCAGGGGCTAGGGATGGTGCCAGTTTTTTAGTCATTTTTTAGCCATTTAGTGGTTTGTCTTTATTCTCACTAGTTTATGCATTTGAATTTAAAAGTATTAAATAGAAAAAGACATTGCAACTGGTGTTGTTTTTCTTAGAAGAATCCTAAGCTGTGTAATCTTGAGTTTGGGGGTGTTAGTTACAGCGTCGAAGGGCATAGGCAGACAAGGTGCTTTGGGTGCTGTGGGGCAGACTGAAGCAGCATGCAATGAAAGGGGGAGGAGGGACCAGAGTAGTGCGTTCACAGACCAAAGCAGCATGCTCACAGACTGCTACACTTTAGAGGGAACATTGTATCTGGGAACACTACCCCTTGTGCCATCTGGACTGCTGAAGCAGCCCTAACCTGGAGTGGCCCCTGCACCCTCTATCCACTGTAGCAGTCTGGCAGTAGGGGCTGCTGCCTGGATGTGGTATGCTGCCATCTGTGACAGCATCCACCCCCTTAGACCTGTGGCCTCATGGCTGAACACCTGCCAGACCCAGATGGGGAACCCCTGCTCTGCCATCTGGGCAGCTATTGCCCAGAAGATGTGCTCCTTGCAGTGGCCCATGCTGAACTGTCCGAGTGTGTCCTCTTGGTCCCAAATAGCCAGCAGGTCAGTCACATCATCTGCCCTCCAGCTGGATCCCCAGTGCTGGCCTTGGACAGGCTCCTCTGCCCAGGTCTCGCCACTTGTCTCACCATCAGAGATCCTGGTGTTCCCTGTTTAAAAATTGCAAATTCTCTGGTAAGAAACCCGAATTCTCTCACTAAAATACCCAAAATAATGTTCTTTCATTATTAAAATGAAATGCTGCTACATAGAGAGAGATCAGTTGGGCAATGCTTTATTGATATACAGGTGGTCTTTGGACTTATGACAATTGACAGTTCATGAAAACTGTGTCTTAAGTTGACATATCATCATGACATGGAACTGATTTTCCCAATGTTATATATGCAGGATTGATTCCTGAACCAAGGCTCAAAGTACTATTTTCACCAAAAATAAACCAGAATTTTGTACTCAGTCAATTATAGATGAGTAATATAGCTACATTAATGTATTTCTATTGTAAATCATATTGATTTGGAAGGACTTCTTTGACCTGACTTTGCTGGACTTTTTGAAGGGCTCTTGTCTGGAGTCTTCTTAGGAGTCTTGACTGCAGGTTTTTCTGGAGTCTTGTCTGGTTTCTTAAAGAAAGTGTCCAAGGAGGTTTGGACAGATGTGCTCCTCTTTTGAGTGTAAATTTCTCTGTAGCAGCTGTGCATGTTGGATATGCCCCTGTTCATTGATGTACTGTGTTCAATGTTGGAGTCATGTACCTCAAATAGGGACATGGAAGCTTCCAAGTATTGAAATGCTTCCGCCAACACTTTTGTTGTCAATACTTTATGAGGAGGAATCTCTTCAACAGTGGGTGCATCTTGTTCTTCCTCTGCCTGTTTTTGCTGTTCCAATTCAATGAGGTCCTCTTTAGTTAATTCTTCAAAATGTGATGCCAGCAACTCATCAACATCCTCTGGCGCAATGTCTAAGTTGAGTTCTTTTCCCATTTCAACAACATTTTTAGTCTCCTTTTCAACAGTATCTGTAAAGCCTTGGAAGTCAGACACAAACTCAGGGCACAATTTTCTCCAAAGCCATTCAAAATTGATTGTTTGACTTCATTCCATGCCTCACCAATGTTTTTAACTGCATGGCAAATGTTGAAGCCCTTCCAGAATTCTTTCATAGTTGGTCCACCTCCCTTCTCACTTGCCCGGATGGCCTGGGAAAACGTACGCCTGAGATAGTAGGCCTTGGAGGATGCAATTAGCCCCTGGTCCATGGGTTGCAACAATGAAGTGGTGTTGGGGGGCAGCAACACCACTTTGATGTCAGAATGCATGTCATCAAGGATGGTTGGATGACCAGGAGCACTGTCAAGGATTAACAATGCTGTAAATGCAAGGTTGTTTTTGCTAAAATAATACCTGACACTTGGCACAGCATGATGATTAAACCAATCCTCAAAAATGTACTTATTGACCCACGCCTTAGGAATGGATTTCCATATCACTGGAAGAAATGCCTTGGAATATCCCTTGAAAACTGGGGTTTTCTGAATGGTACACAAGTAAAGGCTTAAGTTTAAAATCACCTACGGTGTTGGCACCGTGCAAAATACTGAGCCTGTCTTTAGCAACTTTGTACACTGGAATGGATTCTTCCTCTTTGGCAATGTAGGTTATCAACAGCATTTTTTTTCAAATGAGCCCAGTTTCATCAACATCAAAAACTTGCTGAGCACAATAGCTACCCTCTTCTCTAATTTCAGCCAATGTCTCAGGAAAAGCATGAGCTGCCTCCTCATCAGCACTGGCAGCTTCACCTGAGACCTTGATGTTATGCAAATTGGCTTTGGCTTTAAAACACCTAACCCACCCCATGGTGGTTCAGCATTAGAACTCTCCCCCTATTGTTTCTTTAGATAATTATGAATACTCCTATCCTTTTCCTGAATTATGCCTAAACTTTCAGGAGCACAGTGTTGATTTTGATCCTCCAGCCAAACAATTACGTTTATCAACCTGAGCAATAAATCCAACACGCTGCTTAGTTATCTCAGTTGATTGCATAGGAGCTGAGCCCTTGTTCCTGAATTCTTTCTTGAATTCATAGCATGTTCCTGAATTCTTACCTTGTCCTTTGATATCCCCACTATTGTCATTCAGGGGTTAGCCAAAGCTCTACTGATTTCAGTTAGCATCTCACCTTTTTTGGACCTCTTGATTATTTCCATTTTTGTTTCTGCAGTAATTGCTCTACATTTCTTCGAAACATCACTTGCACCAGATTTACATTTTTCTGCCATTATTATGGGCAAGGATAATTTTAAGAAAAAATTTGGAAACACAAAGGTTCTCCATGTAAAAATGGCATCGGAATAGCAACTGACATCTTGAGTCACGGAGATGATTAGCATGGTGGATTGGTACCGGGAAATGAGCAGTGCAGCAAATTTGTTTGCTGGCATGGCTTCTTGTCGTATTGAACATCATAAAGTCAAAACCAACGTCATAAAGTCAAAACATGGTGTCAGTTTATAAACGTCTATAAGGTCTATTCATCGTAACTTGAACATCATGAATTTGGGGACTGCCCGTATTTACAAGTTGCCCCTGCCCTTGCCCTCACTCTCAACCCACAGACTGCCCTCTGCCCCAGTCCCCTCACTCCTGAAATACAGGGCCAGGTATGCAGGTGAGGGTTATGTGGGGGTGGCTTGGGGGTGTGGGGTTTGTGGGTGTATTGTGGGGGGACTGTGGGTGTGGGGGGTTAAATGGGGGGGCTGCTCAGGAAGAATGGATCCCCTGCCCCATCACATGGGTGCGGCTTGACATAGTGTAGCACAGGGCTGTGAAACTTCAGGCAGCGTGAGGCTGCTTGAGCTGTCACTTGGGGCTCCGCGCTGTTTGTGGGGACTGCCTATCGTGCTGGGCTGGGTCCTGCATGCACGGAACTGGCCCAGCCCAACAGTGCATAGGGCCCATGCACGCAGGACCTGGCCCAGTGCAACAGGTGGTCCCCACAAGCAGCATGGGGCCCTGGGTGACTGCTTGAGTGGTCCTAGGCTGCCCAAAGACACATAGCACTATGCTGCATTTGGCTGGACCTGCATGATTTGCCACAAATGGCACCAGGTGCCAGGTGGCCAGGGCCAAGCTGTGCTGCCCTGCACCACAGGGGGACATTGCTGGGAGGGCCTCCTGTTCCCAATGGGTTGCTGCTGTGAGGGGGAGTGATGGGCCATGCAGGGGGTAAAGTGGGGGCCCACCTCTCCTAAGGATCCCTGAACCCACAGTCCCCTGAACCCTCACAGGTCCTCTGTTTCAGTCCCCCCTCTCCTCCAAGTCCCTTACTTACTTGGGACAGAGCCAGGGTCCATGCAGGCTGCACCACTCTAGGCTGCCTTGCACATGGAGGTAGTGTGCTTCAGCACCAGGATAAGGGCCAGCCATAGAGATGCTTTGGCTGACTACCAGATAATCTCTTTGAAAGACCTGAGCCTCTGGTTGCCTCAGGGCATGGGCCGGGACCATGCTCTGCCCTGCTTTTCCCCCCTGTTGTCTTTTTTGATACCCAGATTTCCAGGTATCAAATTTTGAGCCTGTCCTGTAATATGCAGTGTGGGGAACATTTTTTTTTGTTCTTAGTATGTCTTTTTTGGCATCTCAAACTAGTTTGAGACATCGCAAAAGGCATGTGTGTCCTCATCTGGATGCGCCCTTAGTGACAGATCTGACCAGGAGCAAATTTGCACTTGGTTGGCATCAATATATGCATTACCATGTAGTAACTACTCATAAGTAAATTTGCTAACTGCACATTTACTTGCAGGAAAATTTACTTAAAGAATAATTTGCTTAGAGTCATTTTCAGGTAGCAAATTGAATCACGAATATCATCATTTACTGCTCAGTAAGTGTGCGCACACGTAGACTATGCTACTGCACAGCAAAGAGGCTCATGTAGACTCTCCCAGTGACACCTTCTTCCTAATCTTGACTCTAGCTGTGTCTGCCTCTTTTTTAGACCTGAGGAAGGGTACCTTATGCTTAAAAGGGTATCTAAATCTCTCCCAAGTAGGCATAAAAACGCTTGCCATTTGAATGTTTCCTGGACCTGACCTGAGCACCAACAGTGCTCAAACAGCCATTCCAATGACTCTTCTCGGACACTGGCCAATTCCTTCAGCACCTTTGGATGAAGACCATCTGGGCCTGCTGACTTAACACATCCATTAATTTTAATTAACATATTTAAGTATATTGTTAAGCATACAAACGTGCTAAGATAGTCCGTTGTTCTTATAAAAAAAACCCTGAATATTTTGCAGCTAGAATATGGTTCTTAATTTAGTGAAAATATTATTTCATTTTAAAATAGAGGGCTTGATCCTTCTTATGCAGGTAAACTTCCCACAGAAATCAATAGAGTAGGATCATGTCCAGGGTAAACAAAATCCTGTTTCTACCTTCTTATCATCTTCCTTTGAATAGCAATTGCACTTAATTAATTATCTTAACTTTACAACAGCTTAGAAATAATATCCAAGTGTTTGGTTCCTACCCACTTGCCTTGTCCATCTTGATCATACTGCTCAATGAAAAGCATAAACATGAGTAATATGTTTTCATAGATTATTTCTCCTACCTGAATGCATGGTCTGTCTTAACATCATTTTGTGGAACAATCTGTATTAAGATTGGGGTTCAATTCTTCACAACAAGGTAGGTCTCCAGGCATTCTTTGTATTGTACTACTGTTTAATCTCTCTCTCCCAGGCCTGTAAGCATGGTAACTATTTAGCTGAAGCCTAAACAGGAATCAGGAAGAGATTTAAAATCAAGCTATCAAGCACCTTTCCTTGCTGTGACATTTTTGATATGGTAGAATATTTTTTTTTCGTCCTTTTTGCAGCTAGAGATATACCCAGACAGAGAATAAAATTTACTGACTAACATCACATAAGAACTGAAAACGAGTATTTTTGATAGTTTCTTCTATGAAGATGAAGAAATCTTGGTAGAATCTCAGCCCTGTCATTTATTCAGAGAACAGTTAAAGTAATTTAGTTATTTGATGTTCCTTAAATAACTTAAATAATAATCTTCTTTGAAACAGGTTAGTTTTTCTCTTTGCTTTGACAAAGTCACACCTATTACAAAAAGTTTCATGGAAATTCTAGGATTCCACTTTTTAAAAAATGTGAAATGAATTTATTGCTGGTAAATGGTGCTAAGTAGTTCCACATAGTAGTATGCCCATGCTACAGATGTGAAAGGTATTTTAGACTGAAAAACCTTGGAAACTAAAATTCTTAGTGCATCCAGTAAAGCAGTACAACTAGGGCAGTAAATGTTTCCCCATATTTGATTCCCAGTCTGTTTCATTCCAGAAGGGACAGTTCCAAGGAATGAAAGAATAGTTTAAAGGTGCAGACAGAAGTGCTGCTGTAACTGCGAATGCAGGAAACATTCTGAGTTGTAACGATCCCCCAGAACAAACAGAAGTTCACTGCCAGTTCCAGGGGGAGTTGAATCTAGCTGATGACTGCAGCCTGCAGCCAGTTTCCCTTAGCAATGGCTCCTCTTCTCTCTAAGGCTGCAAAATCTTCAAATTGGAGTGGGAAAGGGAGCAGAAGAAGCTTATTCTAGGGGTTCCTCATCTGGCACTGGAGGGTAGGGTGGGTGAATTGGAGCCCCCCCACCTTGAGAGCAGGGCTCCAATACACCTGCCCTATCCTCCAGTGGCGGCTGAAAACCCCCCAGACCAAACTCTCTCCCATTCTGAAAACAGCCATAGGTTGGCAGGCAGAAGTTACAGAAGATGCTCTGTTTTGAAAGTCTTCATCTTACCCCTCAATGTAATGAAGGTTCAGATTTTCATATTATTGGCTGTTTTTTAAGCTGTCTGCAACCATGCACTTGCCTTTGGTCATGCCTATATAGTACAGTAGAAAGTGGGGTGGTGAACAGGGTGGTCACCAAAGTGAATGAGCAGAAACAGGCACTGCCCAGCTGGAGCAGGTCATGGGACGGGATGGAGCTGCAAGTGGTTTGTTTGGGGCAATGTGGGGATGGGAGAAGGGCAGCTCCTGCCACTGTGTGCCCTCCCAGGCAAGCATGTGCGGGGGGGGGAGGGGTACCCTCCAGATCTGTGCATGAGGCAAGGGTGGGCTACCACTGTGGGTTTTGACCTGGGTACCAAACTTTGTTGCTATGGCACAGCAACTATAGACTGCTTTCTGTGATCAAATCAGGTGAAAACTGTCATTTCTGCCTGTGCCCTTTGTCTCTATGCTCTCTGAGTCCTTGTAGTCTTTGTTGCTGTTGACAGTGAATGACAAATGTGAAGGTTCATGGACCACTGTCCAACATAGAAATTTCATTTAAGCCACTGACCAGCAGTCAGATGTTAGTAGTCAATAATTACTGACCAACACCAAGTAATGACATTTTCTATAGTAAGAAAGAATATTCATTGTCTTCTCCATGTCCTTGGCCATAATGTGTCTTGATTTATTACCCATGCAAACCCATAGGATGCCACTGTAATTTAATTAAGAACTGGATTATATTTGATCAATTTCTTTGGGGTTATTTGAATTTTTTTTAAATATATCTCTTTTGTTCCATTCCACAGCAGCATCAAATCAAGCCAAGTTGATCCCGAAGCTGCTGGGACTGTTGGGGTACCTTAGATATAGCTAACGAGAAGCATAGCTAGGTATAAAGATATGAAAGACAGATTTCATCAGTTGCGTGTACTTTTTGCAGGAATTTGGGCATTCCCACCTGTTATAACAAAAGGAAATGCATCCTTTTAGATAACTAATTGGATAACTTAATTCTGGTAAATATTAGAGTGGTAATATAAGTAAAAATGCTGAAAGAGAGCATTTTTGAAAGTGGAAGCTGACACTGTTCAGTGACCTATCACAACCCAAAGGATACATGGTATGCCAATAATGGGAATAGTAGCTTCTTGATGTCCCATTCATGTGATATACTTTCTTGTTTTTCAGGCACCTTGTTCTGTAGTGACAGGATAATTTTTCAAACTAAACTTGCTCAAACCAATTAATTGACATACACTAGTTAGGACAGGGTTTTAGACAGGGGGTTTGAATGATGAAAGGCTAAAACAGAAGAGGGATAGATAATATATACTTCACATTTGTATCCCAGTTAAATATAATAGCCCTGATTCCCCACTTCCAGGAGTCTTTTGTAGTTACCTACAGTTTCAATCTTCTTTGCTAACAGTTTACTCCTAACTGCTTTGCACAGATGTAAGTGATCACACAAAGAAGTCTGTATCTTGCGGTATTAGTCTCTTAAAGAAGTCAGAGACTGAGGTACAGTTTGATGAGGAAACAGGGTTTAATACAGATAACTTGGACAAAACATTTATATCTGTAAACAAGCCCTTGGAAAAGACAAATGGTAAGGCAAGACAAGATCTCTTTAGGAGGGCCAGAGAGGTATAGCTGTGAGAAGAGGATGAAATTAAGCAGAGGGATATTAGGTTGAATATCACAGAATATTTCTTAAAGTGAGATATGTACTGATACCATGAAACTGCCTCCCCAAGGAAGTAGAAGGAATGGTCAAAGTTTCCCTTAAATCATTTAAAAACTAAACCGGTTTATGTATGATAGAATAAACCACAGAGAATATGTGCCTATGTTATACAAGTACTACACATAATTCCCACCTTTAGTACTATGTATAGTCACTGACTATAAAGGACGTATCATACAAGTTGTACAAAAGGCTCTTATTTTGTTAGGTAGATTGTTGCTCATTGTACAGTTATCTAGTTCTTCTTCTATCCCTCCACCTTTCCCCCTCCTTTTTTTCTCTCCCTCCTTTTATTGCTTACTATTTGACATAGCTCAGTTTTACATGTAAGGTTGAAATATATGCTTTTCTGATTTTGTATTGTTTTTAGAAAATACTTAAACAAAAAAAAAGCCTCCTTTCACAGTAGAATGCAATGGCTTTACTAAATCCACTCCCAGATAAAATACTGGCTAGACTTTTTTTTTAGCAAAACTTGTTAATTCAGGATTAGGGAGATTTAACTATCATGCTAAAAGTAAATATATTCTGTACATAATTGTGGCTTAAATGTGATTTATAGTCTTAATGGCATGATTAAGTTCATGAGGTCCAGAAATGTATATGTATATGCTATGCATACTATTAAATCAGAATATTAAATCAGTACTACAGTGAAAAGCATTGGAAACTCTTTCAAATTATTTTTTACCTTCACTTTGTAAATGTGTTTTATCATGCAGATGAGTATATATAGATATAAGTATATCTAAATCAGCTAGTTTAGGATTGCTTTGCTGAGTGGGAGGTGATGCAGGACTGTGCTATTAGTGATCACGAGGTGGGAGGTGGCTAGGGCTGACGGGCAGGTGGGGTACAGTATTTATATGCATATGTTTACAGGTATTTTTAGATAGGATAGGAATATGGAAATGTTAGTTCAATGAGATAATTTGCCTTGTGAAGGGTAGCTAGAATGATGTAACATAGCTCAGTGGGAGTTAGAGTAGTATAGCGGACTCTGAGCCACTATAGCTAGACTCAGAGCTCCAAGCTCTCTTACAGCAGAGGGGCAAATCACTAAGTGTCTCAATGTTGGCATGCTCAACTTCAGGCATCTTGACCAAATCTTGTGATAGAAATGGGGAAAATATATTATAATATTGTGAATACTGTAGAAATTGCTGTATGTTGTGGATATTGATATATAATAATGCTATGGACACTTTGTTGGGCTAGGATGAGGAGGGTAAGTTATACTGTATTGGGTTATAAGACCTCTTGGTTCAATAGTATTAATCTAACTTATGTTGGGGTGTAACAGAGTTCCTCTCCAGGAGTGGCCATGATGCCCCTTGAGTCCCTTCAGCCCTTGTCAATCTGGCTCTCTGAGCAATCTCCCCTTCTCTTCACCTGCCCTGCCTTGATGAAATGATACTTTCAGAAACAGGGAGGCTGCCTCAGGCCTTCTCAAGTCAGATCTCCTCATGAACACTGCTGTTGCTGCTCATAGGCTCCATCCTTCCTATTACCCATTCATATGCCTCGCAAATGTAACAAATACTAATGAAATCATAATTACGCCTATGGCCTATTGGCTCATGGCTCTGTTCATCCTTACACCAGCTTCTGCCTCACCCTCAGTTCTCCTCTCCTTAGACCCTGGTCCTATTTCTAGGTCAGTTAAGACCCATGGGCTCTCCAATCCCACCAGTCTCTGGCTGTGGCTTTTCTTGGTGTTTGGCTCTTCCTGAGCTCTGGCCCCACACCTAGGCCAGTGAAACCTACAGCCCTGGCTGTTCCTGCTTCTCAGGGCCTCTGGCCCCCTGTTCTGAGCCCTCAAGACCCTGCTCTCTACCTGGGCCAACTGAAACCTTCTTACCTACACTTAGTCCCTTCCACAAACCATCAGAGTTGCTTTCCCAAGCTCAGGTGTTAACCAGGAGCCTTGCTGCCCAAGAACTCTTCTCTCCTTGGTTCTCAGAGTTATATTGTCTGACCAGCTCTGGCCTAGGCTTATATCCTGTTAGTCCAGCCTCCTCCTGGTTAGATGACTCTTTAAACTGCTCTCTGGAGCACCTGCAGCCTGCTTCTCCTGCTCCTTATTTTCTCTTAAAGTAGCAGGAGCACCTACTACATAGGGAGAGTGGAAAATGCACTGATCACCTGTAACCCTTGAATTAATTGGGGACTGTAAAAGAAGCCCACATGGCACATCAGTAAATAAGATACAATTCTTGTCTTTTATTGGATTAACTGTATCATTAGGAGAGGTGGTTAGCTGTGTTAGTTTGAAGCCAATCAGAAGGTAGGGCAGGTTGGCACCTTAATGACTAACTAGCTCAGAGATGTTAGACAAATTTTGAGGCACTAAATGCCTTTCCTTATGCCTGGGAAACAGATACAGCTTAAGATATACACTAGGTTAAAATGAGTTTTATTTAATCCCATTATTTAAATGAAAATGGTCACTTCAGAAGAAAGGGCAATACACTTGTAGAACAAAGAGAAGTTATCAGAAATAGATACAGACCAAGAAAAAAGTTGAAAAAGATAAATTTAATTATGTAAAAGAATAAAACTATCAATAAGGAACAGAGCTGTTATTATCCATGGGGTACAGAGACGTTAGCAGATGATGCACATAAATTGTAATAAGCCATAAAACCACTATCTGTGTTAATAAATCCATTGTTTTTAGTATCTAGTAACATTTGCGTTTTTGTTTCCCAGGCTGTTTTCTGAAAGTATTGTGTACGTTTCCCTTAAGGACAAGGATTGTGAAATCACAGATGGAGTGGTTATTTTGTGAAAACTGTTATCCCACTGGTTATTGGGTGTTTCTGTTCTTTTCAATTTTCATTGTAAGCACATTCTGAAGTGTAGTGATTTTTTACTTTCACCCACATACTGTCCATGAGGGCACTTCGTGCATATGTAATAAGTTTTGTGATAGGTACAGGTAGGGTTGTGATGGTTTTGTGGACAGTGTTGGTTGGGATGGTTGTAGGGTGTGTTGGAATGTTGTGCATTTGGTGTAGATATCAGAAGTATACCCACTAGAGCAAAGGCCTTGGCAGAACATTTTAAGCTCCCTAGACACCTAGACCTTTGCTGACCACAGAGCAGCTCTTCTTCTGCAGCAAACCTTTAAAAATCTATTTGAATTATGTCTCTCAAAGCAAATCCTTCAAAGCCTCTGAAGTGTGCTCCAGCCCACAAATGTGTGTGCTACATATATCCTTAATTTAGTTAGTCTTTATTGTGGGGCAGAGCTGCACTGCTACCTAGCATGTATACAGGTAGCAGATAGTGGAATGACTTTCAGGGAAAGTTAGCTGTGAAATAAGCAGAGGTAACCGTGGTAAGCAGTCATGGACCAAGCAGTGGCAGCATCACCAGGATGAGGTAACGACAGCAGATGGCAACTGTTTCCCTTCTGAAAAGCCACATATACCCTTGACCATGCTGTGACATGGTGAGTACAGGTCACCCCTATAATAAGCCTGCCTAGCCTCCAACCATGGGTCTCAACGGTGGAGTAGGCAGACAAAAATGTTAGAATCTCCACAGCTGTGAAGATGGATAAAGGCTGCATCAGGATGAGATCCCCAGTTGCTTTGGCTTCCTTGCCATTGGATCAAGGTCTGATTCTGTCAAGATCCACATGGAAGGTGATATACAGCAGTTTCTCCACAATCAAAGAAGCCATGCCAAGCCAAGGTGGCTTCCATGAAAACAGCTTTTCTAGAACATTTCTCAAGCCCTTTGGAGACCAGCTAATGGCAACAGGAGCAGAATTGTGAGGTTTGATCCCATCCCAGATAGACCTCACCATTGTCCATCATCAGCAGTTCCTTGGAGTCAAGGATGACATCTGTCAGGCTTGATGAGTCCTCAGGTGCCTGAGAAGCCCAATTCTGGATACACCCATTCTTCAGCAATGGGGGCATGTTATTGCGTGGGGGAGTGGGATTCACAGCCCTGTGCTGGTCTCGTTCTCCTTCCTCTGCTGCTGCCATTCTGCCACAGTGTCGAGTCACTGGGCCTTGAAATGGTGTGTACCTTGGTGGACCAGGTGGTGTCACATCGAATGGTCAGCAGCTTGTTCTTCCCAGCTGTTGGTGTTGATGCCTCCATGCTTGAGGGTGACCTTGAGTGTGTCTTTGTACCATTTCCTTTGGCTGCCCTTTGAACGTTGGCCAATGGACAGCTGGGAAAAGAGAATCTGGTGAGTGGTTCTTGGACATCTGGATGCAGCGGTCCATCCATTGGAGTTGATTTCTCAAGAGCAAGGCTTCAGTGCTGGTGGACTCAGCTTCATGGAGGATGCTTGCACTGGTCCGGCGGTCATCCCATTTGATCCCCAGGACTCGATGCAAGCACTGCTGGTGAAAGCTCTCAAGGGTCTTAATGTGGTGTCAGTAGATGGTCTAGGTTTCACTGCAGTAGAGGAGGGTGGTCAGCATGACAGCCTTGTAAACTAGGAACTTCATTGACTTCCAAAGGTCTCCATTTTCGAAGACACATTTTTGTTGCTTGAAGAAGGCAGCACCAGCACAACTGACCCAGTGCAGGACTACTTCATTGATGGTATCCCATTGAAAGAGGTGGCTGCCGAGATATGGAAAATGCTCCATGTACTCCAGAGCTTCCCCGTCTATGTAGATAGCTCAAGGGATGTTCAGCTGGCCTCAGGAGGGTTGGTGGAGAACCTTTGTTTTGGCAATGTTCAAACACAGGTCAAGTCTCTTATACAAAGTATTGAAGAGATTTAAGGTCGCTTGCACATCTTGTGCAGAGTGAGCCATCACACAGCAAATGTCTGCAAATTGAAGGTCGTGGATGTCCTTGGTGGTGAGTTTCATTTTTACCTGGAAGTGCCCAAGATTGAAAAGTTTCCTGTCCAGTTGGTACTGGATACTGATGTGGGATGGTAGATCACCTCAGATGAGGTGGATAATGATGGTCAGGTAGATGGTAAACAGGGTGACAGCAATCACAGAACCTTGTTTACCCCAGTCCACTCAGGACCCTGACAGTCATATCATTGTGCAGGAGGCTCAGCATAGTGAAAAATTTCAGCAGACAGAAAAGGCATTGGAGGATGGTCCACAGAGCTTCACAATTTAAGGAATCAAATGCTTTGGTCAGGTCAATGAAGGTGAGGAACAGTTCTTGATTTTGCTCCCAACATTTTTCTTGGATATGCCTGGCAATGAAAACTATTTCTGCAGTGCTCCAGAATGGTCAGAAGCCACATTGGATTTCTCAAAGGATCTTGGCCATGGGATGAAGACAGTTCAGGAGGATGTGGGCCAGGATCTTACCTGCAATGGACAGGGACAGGGACAGGGATGTGGGCCAAGATCTTACCCCCTGTAGTTCACCAGCCATCTTCAGACACACAGATAAGACAGTTATGGAAGACACGAAGGGTGGGGGCTCCTTAAGGAGACGATCCTTCGGGCTCAAGGGACGACCGTTCCCACCCGATGCAAGATAGGCAAAGGTGCCCAGAAGACCCCGTGGCTTAATAGGGATATTCAGGGGACCCTGAGGGCAAAGTGGGAGGCTTACTATCTTTGGAAGAAGGGAGCAGCCTCCAAAGAAGAGTACTCTT
>JAGPOW010000304.1:91138701-91175928 GCA_030014935.1 Caiman crocodilus
ACCAATGGTCACAAGTTACTGGAGAGCAGGTTTAGGTTGGACATTAGGAGGCACTACTTCACAGTTCGGGTGGCTAGGACGTGGAACCAGCTTCCTAGGTGTCGCACCTCCGAAGCCTTAATTCCGACAGGCCCCTAGGGCGAGAACAAATGAACTCTAGCTTATTTCTTTTTCCCGCACTAGACTTTGATTTCCCCTTTTATTGGCTGCTAGACAGATCAGATATCGCGAGATTGCTGAGATAAGGTTGATTGTACTCACGTGTTTGTTGTTAGTAGCAGTTTATTGGTCCGTTTTACGACCGACAGAGACAGATGACTGAAGGAATGTTACAACTGTCAGAGAGAGATTGATCACCGAGAGCAGGAGGGGAGATCCGGGGGTTTTTAGGTTCTGCTTTTTGGCTCTTTGCTATGGCTTAGCAAACAGCTTTTGGCAGAGATCCTGTGACTGACTTCTCAACGATCACAAGCCGTGGATCGCGAGACGGAGAGCTCCGCTCGGTCCGGCTGGGGGGGGTATACTCGGAGCTAGCCTATGAAATTCTTTGTTTTCATTCTATTCCTTTTATGGTATGAAGCTGGCCTCAGGCATTACTACAAGGGGTTTGATTTCACTCTGCCATTGGCAGGGGGTCAGACTAGATGGCCTGCTCTAGGCCCCTTCTGACCCTAGTTACTATGAAATTACTATGAAACTATGAAACAAGCATCTTTGATTGTGAGGGATTGCTAAAGAAGGTGAGTTAGCCTTTAAGGTGCAAGCTACCCTGCCTTCTGATCACTAATTACCACTGGTGTTGTCTTCAAGGGAACACACTTGCGAGGTCTGCATGTGTGAGACTTGCTGAAAGGATTGAATTTGATACAAAGAGGATGGCAAGCTAACATCTAGTCTGAGAACAGGAGACTTTCCTGATTCCACCTCAGAACATCCTAAGACTTAGAGAGGGTGTACTGAGAAGGACCAGGACCAATCAGAAGTGCAGTCTACCCAGTTCTGACTACTGATTTGGTGGCACAAAATAGCTGGAAAACCATAACCAGTGTTATGTGCAGCTTCTCCCATCAGTGTTATTTGGATTCAGTTGCACTGGAAATAATGTGCGTGTGGCTTACTGAAGGAAACTTTGGCACAGGAGCAATTAGATGACTTGCCCAAGGTTAAAAACAAGCTGAACCAGGAAGGAATATAGACTTCCTAAGTTCATCTGGGAGTGTGAGTGAGTGAGCAGTGAAGCTCGACTTTTTGGAGTGAGGGACTGAGGGCTCACTAGCTGGCTGCACTTCAGGCCACAACTCCCCTCTGGTAAGGGAGAGAGTGGGGTTTGACTGCCAGTGTTAGGGGATGAGAGAGAAGGGAAGGAAGAGAGAGTGCCCTTGGTAAACAGCACCTACTATACAGGAAGGAAGGGAGACTCTCTGTTAAGCATCATCTGCCTAGAGGAGAGGGACAGAGAGAGTAAACTGCACCTGCTATAGGGGATTGGATTGGTAAAGGACAGTGGTGGACGAACTGGAGAGGAAATCAGTGACATGGCACAGGCCTGAGAAGGGCACGCACCAAGTCGAGCTGCTTGCTACTGATCCCCCATGATGCAGATTAGATCCAGTCACTGCACACTGTATGTTGAACACCACTAAACCGGACTACCCTCAACTATAGGTTGGTGGAGACACTGCAAACAAGAGTGCCTCAGTCCTCTGCAAGGTTGTTTCCCAACAGTTCAATTTCTGATGTGTGCCCTAGCTCCTTATAGGCGATTCTGTATTTGGAAAATGAGATTGACATTTATGTGGTAACATTTTTAAATAAAAAAAAAAATGTTCTCCGACTTTTCATCCATGTCTGTACTACCTCCCTGCCTGTCCTGGCACCATTAGTACAACTGGGGTGGCTGAGCATGACATCAACCCTGGGTGCTGACTAAGAGGGATTGCCAGATGGTGCCCACCTAGGGAGTCCATGCTGTGATAGCAGCAGCCCCATGTCACAGCATCAGCAGTCAAGTGTGGGGACACCACACTGCTTCAACATCAAGAGCTTCTGCTGGCGGCTTACAGACCATGTAGTAGCAGGAGCACATGGGGCAGGTAAGACTGACACGACTTCAACCATACCCCACCCTGCCCTATTTGCCCAAGGTGAAAAGCTACTTATGCTTCTGCCTGGTTCCACTGTTAAGAGCTGCCCCTCCAGCCCTCACTCCCACTTGGGCATGCCAAAGCCCTGTAATTAACACAGATGGCATGGATCAGACCTAAGCATGTGCCCCAGAGTCACTCATGGGCTTGGTTCTAGTGTGCCAGAGTAAGAGCGAGTAAGCAGGACTTATTTTTTTGGTAGAAGTCCCTGGGTTGGCTGAAAGGTTGCACAGAAATTGTGTCAGTGACCATTTTAATATCTGCACATAGAAACTGTATGCTTTCTGAAAGAACCTGGCTGAAGAGGTGGGCTTCTGAAGGCCTCCTCAAATGCTAGGTTGCTAACCCTCTGAACTATTTTATAAGGCTTCACCATGAAGACCCATGGGGGATTACAAAAGGGTCCTTCCCCCTGCCCAGGCTCTGCATCCCAGGTAAAAGCCAATTACAGTCACAATCCCTGTGCTCAGGTGACCTTGTGCTGAAGCAGACCAAATGCATTGGAAAAATAGGCTACAGCTAATGTTGGCCACAGGCCCTTAATATTATTTGGCACTTAGCATTTATCATATAAGTGAATATGCCAGTTTCTCATTGCAGGAAACAATGGGGATTTTCCTATTCTTTTTGTGCTTTATATCTCTTAAGAAAACCTTCAGGCTCACATTTAAAAATAAAAAAACCATTTCCTGTTACAATCTAGGCTCTTGAAATAACTGATCCAAGTGTCATGTCTCATTTGCAATGTTACATGGTGGTCTTTTAAAATGAAAGTGGCAAACAGACTCCCCTGGGCACTTCAGTTCTTATGCCTCTTGTTTTTGAATAACTGACGCAGAATAGTTTGCAATTTTGCAAACGCCTATCTTTTCCTACCAATAGGTTTCTCTCTTATTTGACTAAGACTATTTCCGCAGTAGGGAAAAGATCACTTAGATGGTCCTTGACTATGAGGGTGTTCAAATGACTGCATGGTGTCTGCCTGTAGAACAGAAAATTCAGTTTTGCAGCTAATTTGGGCCATATGCTGAGAATATGTTGGTATTTCACACTTATTTGCATAGTGTGCCATCTTTGCAATATTATCAATCTAACTGTTCTTAAGGAACATTTTTACCATACTAAATAATACTAAAGAATCATACTAAATAATAATAATTTGTGAGTAGGACAAGAAATGAAGATGAAGCTGCTGATACTGATATGGCTGGTCAGTTTTAGACATCTGTGGCAGCCAGGGAAACAAGTCTTAGGCATAATGACTCTTGAGTATGACAGTCACTGAATCCATGATTCTGTGCTGTGTCTCAGGGAGTCTGGTTGCTTTTGGATATCTTAGATGTGGGGGCTGCTTGAGACTGGTTTAGACCCTTGCTTGAGTTAAAGTGGTTCAGAAGCTGCTTTAACTTATACCTGAGTTGCAGTATTCCCTATGGAACCCTTCAGCATCCCAGCTGGGATGGGGTATTGTGAGCCTTAACCCCAGGAACCTCCTGGATGCACTGTCCCATTCATGGACATGTCCCCAGCATAATGTTACACTTGCTGTGAGAGGACTTGAGAGACTTGAGGGATCATTGTATAGTGGGATACCTTTAAAGGGGTACCACCTAGCCCCTTTAAATTGCAGGAGTGCTATGAGATGCTGAATAGCAACTGATTATAGCCCAGCACTGGGGACTGAGTTTTTAGTGACAGAAAATGTTTAAGCCCAAATGAAACCAACTTTCTATTGCATGTTAATTTGGTGGGGAGGAGGCGGAAGTAGCAAGTGACTATTGCAAAGAGTAAAATAGGGCTATTCACATTCATTTAAAGTAAACATGAGGCACCTGGGAATGATGGTCGACTTAAAATAAAAATAGATTAGGACATGACTGACTCATGCTAAGACATGGAAATAAGGAGCCAGTCATGTGGAGCTATGAAGCATATTGTATGTAAGCTCTGACTAATAAGGCAGTCACACTAGCTGCAATTGTATGCAGCTTAAGTAGATGTACATGCAACACCACTAATTCCAAACAGCTCTCTAATATCACTACCCAGCTGCCAAACTCTCCAACAAGAGACTTAATCTAAGTTGAATATACATAGACACGGCCTCCACCACAGAATGATTAAGTGTAGTTGCTAAAACTATCTACTGTTTCTTTCCACAAAGTTTACTGCTCTCAAGGCCTGTCAGTGTCAGATCAATTTGAAGAGCCCAGTAAACCTGGCCACAAGTGCCTTCCTCCGACCTGTAGCTGACAATTGATCTCTACTAGATACAGTACAAGTGCATGCATAAGTCTGGAAGGATGGAAATAAGCAAAGAATTTGCCCATAGTATTAGTTCTTAGCTGATGGTCAGATTGCAGAGGACTGGAAAGTGACAAACATTATGTCATTACTCAAAAAAAGACCATGAGGCTCTGCTGGCAGCATTAGATGGGTTAGTTTAAAAAGCAGGTGTGGGGGGAAATATGAGAAACAATCTTGTGGGATTCAGTGAGGAAACACTTCAAAAATATAATTTGATTAGGACACAGCCTGCATGATTCAACAAGGAGGAGGAGGTATTGCCTGGAATATACATCTGATAAACTTTCACATCAAGAATTATTAAATTACTGTCAAGAAGCCATACTGTGGGGGCCAAAACAGTTTGTAGAATAGACTTCTGGAAAAAACATTGTAAGCCGTGTAGCTTTCTCTAGCTATAGGCAACTATGAAAGAAAACAGCATATGAAATGCCGTTTGCCTCTGGGTTCATCAGTCTCTGTCATCTTTTCTGTCTCTCACATAGGACATAGTCCGTTCTGGGCCTATTCCCACCGACTTAAGTTAGTCTCAAGGCAGCTGGAAGGGTTTGTCCAGAGGTAGCTTCTTACATGCTCAGTGATTCTACATTTTAACATCAATTTGGTAAGGACCTTCTTTGTTTTGGTGTGTTGTACATAGCCAAACACTTTGTTGTACCTAACTAGTAGGGCTATATGAAGCTTTGGCTGCTGAGTTGATCCGGAGGAGATTTGGTCTGATTCAGGAGCCAAATCTCCAAATCCGATTCAAATTGGGCAACTAATAAAAAGGTCCAAAATGATTCAAAGCCTCTGAATCAATTTGGAAAAGATTCAGAGAAGATTCGGAGATTCGATGGTCCCTACTTGCCACTGCAGGGAGCTGGATTTAGACTCTGTGCCAATAAGTAGGGGGCAGGATGGCGGGGCTGGAGAAGTGGGGAGGGAACCATGGGCCCCCAGCAGACCCCATTCCCTGCCTGCTCCCCCAGCCTCCCTGAGCACCTCCTGACACCCACCCATTCTCCCAGCCCCATCAGTGACTGCGCTGCCCCGCCCCAGCATCCTGGCACTTATGAAAAAAAAACAACCCTCACTCACCAGCTGCTGCAGCAGCCTTTGAGGCCTCTAGAGGCTCATGTCAGAGCTCCCCCATACAGCACAGGGCAGTGGGGGGGCAGTGGGGATTGTCCCCCCTGCCTGGCAGGAGCCAGTGAATGCAGGGTTCTTTGAGTTTTTTTAAGTGCCTGGAAACTGGGGCTGGGGGATGAGGTCTGTTCAATTCAGAGATTTGGCTGATTTGGCCAAATCTCTGAATCAGATTTGGCCAAATTGATTCAGACAGTGATTCAAATCACCAAATGCAATCACTGTCCACCGAATCGACTGAATCTGAATCCAAAGTGAATATTAGCTGCTTCACAAAGGTCTACTAACTAGTAATAAATGCAAGGTATGGCAATGTTCCAGAGGGAAAAATTAATCTCAAGTGAGGTTAAAATTTATTCGACATAGTCATTATTGTGTTACAGCAAAATCCAAAATAAACAGCCTGCCAGAAAAAGAAAAAAGAGTCACTGGACAAGTAACAGAATTCATTAGAATCAGAGTAGTAAGATTTTTTTTACAGTTTATGAAAATCAAGTTTATAATCCTACAGCTGGATCTGAGTAGATACTGTAGACATTTTAACCTTGCTTTGGCATCATTACAGAACCCCATTTAACTCCATTGTTATTTTATTATCTGTCTGTATTATAGTAGATAAGCAGGACACCAACTGAAGCGGGCGTTCTATTGTGCTAGGCAGTGTACAAATGCATAGTATTATTTAGCACCTTCCCCAAGGAGCTTACATTATTAGAATGCAAAATAGGCAAAGAATCTGAATTTGTATAACACTGAACTCTCTAGTTTATGGAAGGGATATTATAACAGGATAAGGAGTTCTTGGTTCAAAAAGCAGCATGTAGATTCAAGTATATGCAGTCCCTATATTGGGACATAGCAGACAATTTGGCAATGTGGTAGAAGCCAAGAAATACCATGATGAAGAGCTTACATGGGTCACCTGCAGGGACCAGGAAGATTTTTTCTCCTTGTCATGCATTCTTACTGGCTTCTGAAGGAGTTTTTTTTTTTACTGGCCTAAAGCATTGGACATTAACCATAACTAAGGCTGGGAATTTTGACTGAAGTCAAAGAAGTAAAAAAAATACCCCGGGAAAATAAGCAGTGCACAGCATGCCAAAATAGAGTGCACTGAGACAAATGCCTAGGGTTGCCTGCTCCCTCATCTCCACATGCTGCAAAGCTCTCCATGGTGAAGCACACTGTGCCCCAGCCAGCTGTGTATGGCGGCTGGGGTGGTGTACCTTGAGATGGGGGAGCAGCCCTGGTCTGCCACCCCTGTCTCCACATGCCACTCCCTGGCTGGCTGGGGCTTAGGGTGCCTCAGTGTGTGGGCTGCCTGCCGGCTAGCGCTGTACTAAGATACCCTGTCCCCCAGCCAGCCCCCCCTGCAGCACATGGAGCCAGGTCGGAGCAGCACACTGGGAGCTGGGAGAAGCTGGGGACAGGCAGTTTGCTCACAGCAGAATATGTCCCACAGCAAAGTGCCCAGGCAGGGGCATGCACTGTGGTACAAAATAGTGGCACAAATTTGTGCCACTACTATTTGTGCCACTACAAGCATACACCGCTGCCCATCTGAATGCAGCCTATGACTCTTTCTCCATTTTCTATTGAATAATTATTGCTTTAAAAAAGGGAAAGGGTCCTGGAAGCAGGTACCAGAACATGGATGTCTCCCTGGAGTTCTTTTGTGTACAGTGGCAGGGCTTTAAGAGGAGGGCCAGAGAGAGTTACATGCAGACTTTTCTATAACTGGTTGTTAGGACACCTTCCAAACAGCCTACCAATTTTTTTTGTAATGGATTTGATTTTTCCTATGCTTCTATTTGTATTTTAGCATTCTTACCATGTGTGCTGTCTGGAGAAAATGATTTTCATTCTTTTGAACTCAGTCATGGTACAAATACTCTGCATAGCTGAAAGGAACAGGTGGGGGTCACTCTCTTATGCTTTCTTTCTACAGGGATCACTATTCCGACTCAGCACCATCTGAGAACTCCACACTCTTGGGGTAACCTTGGCTGCCTATTTAAGATTTTCTGCCTGCCAGGAAATGCAAAGCATATAGAGTTAAGGATGAAAATCTGTCCCTCTATGAGTAATTTCCAGGTTGGGTAGCACTGTTACCTGCGGTTCATGTTTTAGTACTTAATGATACCGCCAAGAAATTATTAGTTTCATTCTAATCAGTTTCTTCTAGTGTTTCTAACCAGTTTCTCTTGAATGCACTGGTAACATCAAGCAATTGTCCAAGGTATTTTCCATAACTTATTCTTTAAATTTGGGATGCATCTTCGAACTAGGAGGAGTAGGTGGTTTTGGCCAGGGGGATGTGGTACAGCAAGGGTTTTCTCTTTTCAGGGGTTATGCTAACCAGAGGGAGCCTCAGGGAGAAAATGCACAGTATATTTTTAATAAACATGTTACTGCACAATGTTCTGTGATCTAGAAATAATAAACTGTCTTAGCATTGATTTGTCTTAATGGTGAAAAAAAGTAATGAAGCATTACAATTTTAATACCTACTGACAAGATGAACTTTTTTGTCCTTAAACAAGACACTAAACAAACTTGGGGCTTGATACAAAGACCACTGAAACCAATGGAAGGATGTACATTTTGTTCGATAGGCTTTGGCTTTGAGCCTTGCTGAAGATGTTTACTTAGCATGCAAGGCAGCCAATTTTAGCAGGACAGTTTATAAATATAGGAGCCAGCCTTCATATTCTCATTTATGCAAACTAAAAATCTAGTGCAGCTATAACAGTGAAAATATGGATACATGGTCCATTTTATAATAAAGATCCAAATTCATTGCTAATATATTTTGTTTAGACTCACCTCAATTACAGTTAAGCAAAATTTGACAAAAACATTTTTGTAAATAAGATCAACTCAGAACAGTAAGTCTTTCATGCAGTTGATATTTTATTATATTTGATACTTCTTTGTGCAAGGCTTTTTAAAAGAAGAGGTTTTGTGTAGTTTGAGAGGGAAGAGTTCTATCTGCACATATTTTACTTTGTCATCACTGTAGCATTCATTGTGAGGCTTGTCCTTGACACAGCAAAAATATATTTGGTTAAATATATATTTACTTGTATAAGGTAAATAATGTAAGCAGTTCCTATTTAAAGTGCCTTCCATAAGAAAATGGGCACAGAGTTGCTAACATCAGTTTTAAATTTTCAGTGACTAAGATCCCAGTTTAGCAAGTTTGGCTTAAAGATAGTTAGGGTTAGGTGATTTGCTAAATCAGGGTTTAATAGCTGATCCAACACCCACTGAAGTGGTCAAGACTCTTTTAATTACTTTAATGGAGCAAAGTAGGATCATAAAAGCTTTTTATAGAAATCTTACCAGTAATATTTCTGAATCATATCATGACCATCCATCATTCTGGGTCCATTCATCTGTTTGCAGTGATTTAGTTATGTTAGGAAAGGAACAGACCATTAACATACCATATTTCCTTTTCTTCCTCTGCAGGCGGGATGGATATCTTATTTGCCCTCCAGCACTTCAGCTACCATTGAAGGGAATGGGAAGGATACCTACTGAGGGCAATGAGAGCTAGGTCAGGGCTTATTACTTAGCACTATGCTAATTGTTCATTATAGAAACTGAAACAAAGCTCACCTTTTTCTTACTGCAGACCAGCTCAGAGAGTGGGATTACTCCCAAGCTAAAAAGCTAGAGGTAAATAGTTTCAAAGTTTGGGGATATTTGATTTTGGAGTTTCAATGCAGACCTGCCCTCAAGAAAAGATTGTCAAGGACTATTTATTTTTCAATGTATGTCAGCCCAGTTCAAAATCCACTGGGGTCTTATCCAGGATTTTGTGTTTAAAATGTCTGAAACAGTAGTGTCTTGTTATTCTTTCAAGAGTATTTTGACCCACCAAATCATATGAGGTGAAAATAACCTGTGGGAGCTTAAGTGGGATTTGAATAGTGTAGATACTTTGGGCTGATCTTTTGAACAAGACTTTGTAGGAATTAAAAATATAAAATATCAGGGTGAATGAATGATCTTCTGGTTTTGTTGAAAAGGAGAACAGTTCTAATCTTGTCAAAACAATCCCTCAAGCTCTTCTTTTTATGATTTGATTGAATTTGCAGATGTGTATTTTCCTATAGTTTTTAAGAATAGTGAAAACTATGAAAACAGTTTCAAAGAAACATTGACAGATGTTACCACACTACACTCTAAGTCAGATATTTCAGCATGTTCTTTCTTGAACAACCAAAAGATATTTTTCTCTTAGCCAAAATGTGACAACAGGATTTTATTTGACATATTCTGAAAAAGCAAACAAGAACAGAATTGTATAATATGTGACAAGTGCTTGAACACATAATGTAATAAGGATATAATATAAGAATATCAATATTGGATCAGAGTTGAAAACACATACTAAATTTTGAGGCATTGTAATAAAGACATCTTGATTATGTGGTGGACTTACCAATACAGGCCAGCACATCTGGGCTCAGAGAATCTTTGATGTGATTAGTGGAGCACATCCACCAATCAAGTAACTGCTGGGGAGGGGCTTGCCCCACCCCTGCCTGGGGTGGGGGCGGTGTATAGCCCTGGACCTGACTGTAGTCTGTACTTTGCAGATCTGAGAGCACTCTGTGGGGCAGAACCTCCAGAGGGAATAAAAGGAGCAGTGTGCCCAGCATGGGGAACATGTGTCAAGGGATGGAGAAGAAGATGCTTGTGTGAGCTAGCCAGCAGGGCAGAGCCTTTACCCTGAAGAGCCCCAAAGCTTCCCTCACCAAACAAGAGTGGTGAGCAGCCATGTCCCTAGCCCTGCCAGAAATGCAGTGCACACGCTGGTGCATGGAGTAGGACCCTAGGAGATGCTTGAGGCAGCTCGAGTCTGTAACTCCTGGTGTGTGTCGAGGAATGCGGTGCACAGGCTGGTGCACAGAGCAGGACCCTGGGAGCCGCTTGAGGTGGCTCGGATCTGCAACCCCTGGTTCAGGGCCAGGCAGTCGGTGCTTACAGTGCAGCACAGAGCAGTCTAGGAGGCATCGGGACTTCAGGAGCTGCTCATGGCAGCTTGGGTCTGGGTCCCCTGGCATAGAGCCAACAACTTGGTGCAGACAATGCTGCATGGAGGGTCTGGGACTGAACTGAGCCCCAGGATTGCATGAGGTGACCCAGGTCTCCAACCTTTAGGAGAAGGCAAATCCCTTAGGAGCATGTGACCATGCTTGGGACTCCAAGCAGGTGAGCAGCCACAGAGTCAGAGGCCCAGAAGGTTCCTGAAAGTGGGGAGCAACATGCCTGAGGGTCTAAGGACCACTCATTCTGGACCCCAGTGTCATGAGTTGCTGGGGAAAAGGATTCCCATAGGGGAAGGGAAATTCCTCCTGGCTAGTAAGGGGCTCCTGGAGGGGAAGTCCCAGGGGGTGGGGGGCCTCTGAGTTTATAAGCTTCATTGAAGGTTTGTGGAAGACCCAAGGGCGTTAGTGTTTTCCCCTCCCACTCGTCACTGGAGTGCAGCCTAGGGCTGAGGAACAATCTGGGCTTTGGGGACTTTTGAAGGGTCAAGTTTATTTTTGTTGTTTATGTGCCTGTTATTTTAGAGAGCCTTATATTTTATAACACTGTGTCTTATATTTTGTGTATTTTTATAATTGTATATTAGTAGTTTAATAGAGTCTATAACCCTGCCTGGAGGGATCTGCTGGGACCCCTTGCTATTACTTACCTATGTTTACCTGTCACTCATCTGAAAACCTGGTGGTGGTATCCCATTATAGAGAATAAGGTTTATAGTTTTATAGTGTGTGTATCTATAGATATCTATATGAATACACACACACATATATACATATAAATCTAGACATATATATGTGTGTGTTTATATGTTTATATTTATGTTTATATTTATGTTTATCTGTTACCCACTTATGTAAATAACCATCAATTTGTATATATTTAAAGTTCCAGATTGTCCTGGCCTGGCTCCTTTGGGACACAAGGAAACTGTGAGTAGTCTGCAGTTTCATCCACAGCACACCTGCTGGCTAACAATCCTCTTCAATTGGAGAAGGGAGTACATAACTATATATACCTGGGCTACAATATTTCTTCTAATAGATCCACTCTAAAACCAAGTCATTCTCATCAGACTTCTCAAGTACCACCCAAACCTGCTGAGAAATCATTTTGAGAAAAAGAAAGGGGATCATTATCTTCATTATCCCATGTCTCTTGAGGAAAATACAAAAAGGAGTTCACAGAGGGAGCACACTTTAGATACGTACAGACTCTGAAAGCTGCATAATAGCCTCTTAATTCTTACAGTTGCCCATAAACAGTAAATTAAATAAAAAAGAACAACTTAAATAATCTTCCTATATTATTTTCTGTTTTCTTGTTTCTCTTATTAAGAGGTAAAGGATTCAATGGGACTACTCAGATGAGTAAGGCTGGTGTTGGATTTAGTCCAAGATTTTAGGACATTTCTATTTAAGTCTCTGAACAAATATGTCTTTGTTAGTCCCAGAGAGGCAGATAGTGGGTCAGACAGTTCTATTTCTGACACATTTTAGAAGCAAAGCTACTTGCTAATTCTAACATAAAGCATTTGATTTACACATGCTAATAATTTTTATCATCATGTCAACAAATCAAAATTCTTTATTTGTCTGAGTCTCATTTTGACAGAGTAGTAGGGCTTGATTCTTAGATCCGGCTCACAACCAACTCTCAGTATTTTTTTCACTCCACATATGAAAATCTACTCACTTGGGAATACCTCCTGTGCCCAGTGACCCTCAGGAGACATAAAGCCAATACAGAAGTTGTTTTCCTCCCTTCTTTGCCATCTCCTGGTATAGTGGGTTCACCATGGGAAGGGAGCTGCACATTTTTCTTAATAGAAAATGAAGTTTCATTTATGTGTCCTATGAGAAAACAGAGTGTATCTGCACTGCCTTAACAATGTTAATGTGGTCTTTTTGCTTGGCTGCCATGATACCCAGTGCTATAAAACATGGACTATATGAGTAGAGCTGGTCTACCTACAGTAAAATCATAAAAATCAGGAAGTAGGTATTCTAATTTACTGAACCAGAAAGCTTCTTATTTAATTCTCCTGACTGTTCCTCCTTCTCTGCCAGCTTCAGAGGAAGTCTGAAGTTATTATCCAGTTGGCAGCAGGTAAAACATTTAGAGGCACAATAGAAAACAATATTCATGGGTCAGTGAACACTTGCATTGCAGGTGGCCTCTTATGTTTTAAAACCAGTTTAGCCCATTTCCCAGAGGCTGGAACATGACTGTGGTGTTCTGGGAGCAATTTTTAAAAGTGAAATTGGCACAATTCAGAATTACTACCAGTCATCTCCTGTATTGCCATATTCATTTTAGGCTTCAAAACAGGTTCTTAATGATTTTAATCATATTTAAAATTTTAATCTTTTAGAACATTATTAAAATTGCCTTTGGCAAAAATCAATAGTATGCTGAGCTCCACATGACTCACTCAAACCAGGTTTTGTGTATTTAGTTCTTTGTGAATCACTACTTCTTTATGCAATCATTTAATTTTTAAGCATTTTTGCACTTTTAGTTGCATTATTCATGATATTACCAAAAACATTTAAGGCATTTTCTCAGACTGTTATGGACACATTTTCCATCTAATCAGGTCAGAATTACAGAAATAAATACTTATCAGGTTCATCTACATGAGATGCTTTACTGCACATTAGACTAATCTAATGCACAGTAAAGCATCGCTGTCTACATGTGGACAGCAATTACTGCACAGTAGGTTAGTTTAATGCACCATTTTCTAGTACTTGTACATACAGGTACTAGAAATCAGTGCATTAAGTATGCATGTAGATGCTGACCAGGAGCAAATTGCTCCTGGTCAGCCAAGGCAGCTAGAGGCTACAGGGGGTGGTGATAGCTGTCCTGGCTGGCAGGATGCTGCCTCCCAGCTGTGTGGAAACTGGGACCCATCTCGATATCTGCAGGGCTGGGAGAGCTGTATTGGCTGCAGGCAAGATGACACCCAGCCTCGTGTCCATTGTGACTTGTCTCTATCTCTACATGGCTGGGAGGCAGCTGCCTGACAGCTGGGACAGATCCCCTTGCCCCCCAGGGCTTGGGGCCAGCCCCAATCTCCCCACAGCTGGCAGGGAGCTGCCTGCCAAGCTTGGACAGCTAGGGGCTGGCACCCGTGGGAGCTTGGAGCTCCCTCTGACTGCTGCAGTGGAGCAGAACAATGCAGAGCAGTTTGTCCAGGGCAGTTTGCTCCTGCATGTGTAGATGAGTGCCTGGGAGCACTTTAATGAGAAAATTCTGCACTTTAATGCAGAAAATTCAGGCACATTCCTTGCATGTGTAGATGCACCCACACAATACAAGATGCAGTATAAATTTGTAAGTGTAGGATTCTGCTTCAACTAATATGTCCTGCTTCTTAGATGGAGTGCTTAACCTGAATGGATTTCCATGCCAACATGGCTGCACTGCTTCTGGTATTCAAGATAATTTGTTCAGAGCAATCTTGGATATCTATACATAGGTACTTATATCTAGATGTATTTCCTCTAGATACTTAAGTATCAGATAAAGAGATTTAGGGAGGATCTGCATAAACTGATAGGTTGGAGATTAATTTTAGTCCAAAGTAGAGTATTAATAAGTAAACCCAACATATCTTAAGTCAAGGTATGTTTGGTTCTTAAGAAACCCCTCTAGCTCCTTATAATGTTTTGCAGGATACAAAGATGAGAGGGCCTTTATTCTGTTCCAAGAGGAATCCAGCAGTTCCTGGTCATAGTTTTCCTGTGACTAGAGATTTGGCACTTCTGTAGAAATTAAATTCTCCCTGGAATGGATTAGGACTGCAAAAGAGAATAAGTGAAGGTAGGTACCTTAATGGATATATACAAGGAATCTAGATGTCCTACTAAATTGGTGGCTGTTATGTAGGGTGTATTAGGACTGTGTTTGGATTTAGACACTTTAAAGCTATATGAGTGCTGCTTAGAGGTGGATTTGGTTTTGGTCCTGTGGTCTTTGTCCAGAAATAAGATTCTGGCTCATTATCAATTTGTATATCATTTTGCCTGGTTTACTATTAAACTTATTTAGAGAGGAATTACTGCCTTTCTTATTTCAAGCCATGCTATGTTTGGTGTCTCTCACTTACTGAGTTAGTAACTATTAAAGTCTTACCAGCTTTTTGTTTCTTTGTTTGTTTAACTTCATTATTCTATGGCACAGTGCTTTTTGATTAACATATTTAGACAAGCATTTGATCCCTTTATGTAACCAATGCAACACACTACAGTGTCACCGAAGGAGTCACTTGATCCTAGACTTGAATTTTATCTTAAATGCCTGAAAGAAAGTTTACAGCTATTTACTGAATGCAAGGCCTGGATTTAAAGACCAATAACAACTGCTGTATACGAAAATTTTAAGGCAAACAGTAATTTAATACTTCTTCTTTGTATATTAAGAAGAAATTAAGAACAAATAGGTGTTAAGAACAAATTTCAAAATGCCAGAAAAACACATTTTCAGAATAGATTCAACTTTTCCTATAACTTTCTGCTCAGCTTTTGGAAGTCTGCAAATAATTTTGGGCACATTGTGTGAACCCTAGTCATCTAGTTACTTGTTAGGTAGGTCATTTCTGGTTATGTCTACATGAGATGCTACATAGCTGTAGCATTGTCAATGCTATGTCAGCACAGTGACTTGGGGTTGGAAACGACTCATGGACTTCTGGGACTGTGCACCAAGGGGCACCCTTTGTGTGCATGAGGGGGGAAGAAGTTGGTGGGAGGAGGGTGCATCTGTAAGTTGTGCCTACAGTTGTTTACAAGAGGAGAGCCAAAACCATGACACTGATGCTTATCTAAGAATGGGAGAATTTTACATGTTCCAAGTTTGTTTAATTATTTTTAACAAAAACCTCATTATAACCAGTGAACTTCTAATGATTATTTTAAATGGCAAATTATTCGGAATACAATAACTATTTGTTTTCTAATTAAATAGTTCAACAGATCACTTCACACTTCCTGGTGTGAAAACATACATATAAATAGAAAAAAATTAACAGATACTTCTGAGACTATGCTCATTTTTATGTTGTCAGATTCTTTAGTAATAATATTGGTGGGGGTGGGAGGGTTAGTACTTAGGTACCATTAATGGGCTGGAAGAATCCTTTTCTTTGTCATTGCTGGGTCTCTTGTCCCTTAAATTACTCACCCAATCTTGTATTTTTCAGTCAGTCTTTGACTGCATTCTTTCTTTCTCTTTCTGAACTTGTGTTTTCTATTGTCATGATCAATATATTTGCCCTTTAAGCTCTTCTTCTTTCTCAGCTAGATTTTATGATTCTGTATCCTTTCAGCATGGTTCTTTCTTTCTCTCCTGCTTGCTTCTTTAGGAATGCAGCATATGGGTTTATTTTGGACCTTACTCCATATGTGGAATACTATCCTTAAAAATAGTTTACTTTCCACACTGTAAATACCACCAACTGCCATCAAAGTATGCAAATACTATATCTTCAATTAAAAAATATATAAGCTCCAGGATAAGAAGATTTAAAGGAATAGAACTCTCTGCTTTTGTCTAGGTGGGAAGAGGGTTGGAGCCAGCTCTCCTTAGTCTCATTTACATGAATATAATATTATACTATAATATTTCTTACCTATAATATCACCTACTGAGTTTTGTTGCCTTACAATGAGCATCTCACATGGATGGGAATCTGTTTAACATCACCTGGTTATGTTCCATTACTGATCTTCAATATGCTGATGAATGTGTGGCATGTGCCTACTCAATTGAAGAACTCCAGGTCAACCTTGGTTGCTTCTGTGAAGCATATGGAATGCTTAGATTCACTGTCAACTTCACAAAAATGAAGATCCTTTACCAACCCAACCCAACCCAACCAACACCTTCCAAAACATGTTCTATACTCCCAACTGACTGATGGTTACCACTGTAAAGGTCAGTAAAATAATAGATTCAAAGATACTTTAAAGACCAATCTGAAGACATTCCATACTTGGGAGACTCAAGCACTGAATTGCCTCCAGTAGCACTGTGATGTTTCAAGCAAATTGACCTCACTATGGAGGAAGATACATGAGAGTGACCAAAGCAAAGCTCTGTGACACATCAGCAGGTTCATTGTCTTCTATCAGAACTATTACATCTGCTTTTGAATATGCAGGTCTCAGATCAGCCTCCTCAGTCATCTGTAGACTCACCAGTGACTTCCCTATTTACTGGAAGACCATGAAACTCATATCACAGGACTGCTGACACCATTGATGAATTGGAGTTCTTTATATTTTGATTGTTTATAGAAATGCTAGTGACCAATAATAAAAATAATTATCAGGCACACAGGAAAGGACAAAATAATATAATATAGGATAAACTATAGGTATAATGTAAGTATAATAAAGGTATAATATAGGATAAATTGGAATAACCAGCTCTAACTTTGCTGGTTGTGGACACTGATTTGATAATGGAATTGAAGTGTTATAGAAATGTTAGAAGGGCTCTGTCTTAAAGACCAAATACATTATCCCAAGGAGAAGGAACTGTGTCTAAGGGCCATGATGCATGTTGGATCGATATAATGATTTGGTACCCTTTGTGGGATGAATCTGCAGGCCTAAAGTAGACAAGATTTGAAGGGGTTGCGGAAAAGGAGGTGGTAGTGTTGGCAAAGGTGTGATAGATCTGATTTTGTAAGAGGACCTACCTGTACCTGTGTGAGATCCATATAGGGCCTGCAGAGCTAGCATAAATGAGGTAAAGGCCCCTTTAGTGTGTACTCCCTAAGGCCTGTCTTACACAACTTCCATGCAGCAAGACTACTTTTCTTCCTCCATAATGCAGAAGAGTCTCTTTGGGGCTCTTAAACTCCTGGTCTATTTACTCAATGCTATTTGGTTTGCCAGAACAAGCTTAATCTTTACTATCATCATCACTGTGGAGACACTGCATTCTGTACTGCTTACAGGGTAGTGTGCAGCTGTGCAACATCAGGTACGGAAAAGGAACTGAATTAATTTGAAAATTACATTTGAGTTCCAACTTCCCCTTCACTTCAAGAATACGGGTTTTGGTATGAGTTACCTTTATAATGTCAGAAATCTATGGAATATTGTGATGTCATGAAGTTATGGTGTTCACAGATAAAGGTTTCATGTCATTTCAGAACTGCATGGCTGTGACTTGCCAGTAGAGGGCCTGGTGAGTAAAAGCAGTACTTTTACTGGAGGCAGTAGCCAAGTTGAAGGATGGGAGGTATGCTTGTAGTCCAGAGGCAGAGAAATCATGAAGGGGCTAAAAAAACCAAACCTTTTGAAGTAAAGGAGCAGCAGAGAAGGAGAAAGAGAAAGGAGTGAGGAAAAAAGCCCAGAATCTTGCATGTGTATTGTGTTGCCTACTATGGGGTTCCTCCTTTTTCACACCCAGATTTTACAGCCATTTTTTTAAAGGGACAGGCAGCTGCCCTTCTCTCTGCAGAGTGCATGTGAGGGGAGGGATTGGGGAGGCTTGGAGAGTGGGAAACTGACTGCAGGAGGGAGTGCCTTTCAGCTCTCAGTCCAGGCCAGAGGCTTCTGGTAGACCTCCCCACACAGCCCCATCATGCCTGGTCCCTGGGGAATGAGGGACTTTTCAGGGGGAAACTGTGGTTCTTTTAACAGCCAGCAGATGGGATTTGTGCCCCAAAATTTTTGTGTTCACATGGGGCAGAGCTTACATTTGGATGGTTCACTTCATGGTAATGATAATGTTGACAAAGCCATTTTCAATGAAAAGTGGTTCCAGTTCAAAAGCATACCATGGGGGGTGGGAATGCCAGTGTTCATTAACAGTCAGTTGGCCAGACTTTCAACTGGTGTCCTTGCACCAGTGGCTAGGAATGCAGAGTTTGTCTCCAGAGATGTAGACAGTAAATAGGTAGCAGCTGGAATTCTGATGTTACCTATTGGAAAACTGAAAAATCCCTGATAAAAAATTCCAAACTTACTCTGTAAAATAACCCCAAATCCATGTTCCTCCATGATAAAACAAAAGACTCCTATATATAGAGAGAGAGTGAGAGACAGAGAGGCAGTGATCAGTAGAGCATGTTTTATTGATATATCTACAATGTTAAAGCAATTTGGACAACAGTGTCTTTATCATAATAATAAAATGAATTCTAAATACCTATATATTTTGCTGCCCCTCACAGTGGCTACAGCCCCCCATCAGAGGTTACAGCCCCCCCACAGGGGCTACAATCCCCCACCAGGGGTTCAGTGTCCCACAAGGGTAACAGACCCCTCACAGGGGGCTATAGCCCCCCACTAGGGGTTATAGTCCCCCCAACAGGGGCCAAATGGCCCCCACTGGGGCTACCTCCCCCTGCAGGGCCCATGTGCCCCACCCCATCCCCCTGATTGCTGCCCCACCTGGCCCCAGCCCCTGCTGGCTCCTGCAGCCCCCCTGATGGCTGCCTCACCCAGATCCAGAATCAGGGACTAGTGGGGCTCTGGGGCCTCCTGACAGAGCCTCTCTTGGGCAGCAGGGCCCAGACTAGGTGCTTGAGGCTGCCCCCCCACCCTGCTGTGTGGGTGGGGCCCCAATGACTCAGATGGGCAGCTAGAACGTTGGTAAGTGCCAGGGGGGCAGGGATTGGGGGCCTTGGGGAGATGGGGGGGTTGAGGCCAGGCAGAGCAGGGATTAGGGGAGCTTGGGCAGGTGGGGGATGGGGCCAGGCAGGAAAGGGATCAAGGGGATGAGGACTGGGGGGGATTGGGCCAGGAAGGATAGGGATCAGAGGGCTTGTGGGGTGGGACTGGGTGGGGATGGGATTGGGGGGACTTGAGGGGCAGGCAGGGGGTGAGGCTGGGTAGGGAAGGGATCAGGGAGGCTCTAGAAGCAGGTGGAGGATGAGGCTGGGTGAGGAACAGTTGGCATGGGCTGGGGGAGTGGGCAGAAGATGGGGCCAGGCAGGGCAGGGATTGAGGGGGCTTGGGAGGCAGGTCGGGGCTGGGGCTGGGTGGGGAAGGGATGGGGGTCCCCCCCTCCTCCAGCCCCCACAACCCATTACTTACCACCACTGGAGACCTGCTGCTGGCACACAGCCTGCCCTGCATGGGCAGACAGTGTGCTTTAGTACCAGGGCAAGGGCCAACCACAGAGATACTCTGGCAACCAAAGAATCTCTGTGGAGGACCCAGCCTCCGGTTGCCTCAGGGACTGTGCCCTGCCCTGCTTTTTTCACTCCAGTTTTTTTTGACCCCTAAATATTCAGGGGTCTAATTTTGTCCCCAAACTCCAGACTTTCAGCAGGGGAAACCTTTTCCTGTTCCCACACGTGCTTCTTGCAGTATCTCAAAGGGGTTTGAGATGCTACAAGAGGCACATGTGGGCTCATCTGGACACACTCTTTGAGGGTATTTATGTCAGTTTAGCATTCCTTAACTAATGACTGCTCTCTAAGTACCTTTATGTTGGTTTTAAGGTAACTCTCCCTCCCAAAAGAAGTAATTCCAGGGTGAGTGGAGAGATTTCCAGTGGCAAAGTTCAAGGGATAGGGGTGGGACTTCTAGTCCCAAGACGGCTCTCCAGCTGAAATAAATGCCCACACCTGTGCTAGATTCACAGAGCTACAGGCATAAAATTTTGCTTTTTATCTGCAGAACCTGTGCAGCATGAACAATGACAGGATAGGCTTTCCCACATAATTTTGCTAATCTGCTGTACTCCTGATGTTTTGGGGTAATACAATGCAACAGGAGATGATGGAAGCTCCAACCTTGGGGGTTTTCAAAGCTCGGCTAGACAACACTTCGGTTGGGATCTAGTTGGGTCTGATCCTGCTTTGAGCAGGGGGCTGGACTAGATGACCTTTTGAGGTCCCTTCCAATCCTAATGTCTATGATTCTGTGATCCTTTCTCTGTAACTATACCTTGTAGTTAATGCTATGTGAATAGTAGAGTCTTTACATTATGGAGTTCCATTTTTACCAGGAACAGAACTGAGAACATCAACTCATCCTACTTGGGCCGCTGACCAACTGTGAGATACTTTCAGACTTGTTTGAATCATTTGTTAGCAGCATAGGCTGGATCTATAGCCCTCTTGAGATGGAAAGATCTGTATCCTGTTATAACTCCCCTTGAGCCATCCGGTCTTTCCAAATAAACAGTTGTGAAAGAGTCATAATACACTTTGTTGATTTCAAGGGATTGCTATTGCTCTAACGTGGAAACAATACTGCAAGTTGGAGTGTAATCAACTTAAAGTTATAGAAGTATAAATAAATCGAATGACTGGCTTTATACCATATGTAGCAAAATGAACCCTAAATCATTAGAAACGGTTGTTCATATTTGAAGACAATCCAGTTCTGAGCAGTAGTTGTGATGACAGATTTATTCATATTTTGTTGAAGCTGAGGATAGACAGCTGTTTTCTCATGATGGCTTACAATTTAACAATTCCAATTCCAACAAATGCATTAGATGTTCATACACGTTTGAAGTAAGAAGATAAAACAAGCTACAAATATTCTACCTGCTATTCTTATCTTCATCATAGAATAATAGAAATGCAAGGCTGGGAGAGAGCTCAATGGGTCACACAGTTCATTTCCCTGAACTGAGGTAGGATCATTATACCTAGATCAGATTGATTCTGTGCTAGGGTGGTTGCCCTGATTTGCTCCACCCACCTTGGGACAGCCTAAGACATTATGCTGGGTCTAAAAATATTTGTACTTTTGTTTGACCAGCAGTGAAATGAAAAGGTAAAAGAAAAACTTCCCACAGAACTAAAATAAGTAAAGTTTATTTTTTTACCCAACCAAAAATTAATTTAATGAAGAAAACTATACACATGGTTTTACTAGATACATTTTTGTAAGTTTCTTTTGGCTACATATACATATTTCCATCACCAGGCTGAGTTATCAGGAATATTCAAATGTAACTTTTGTTTCCTACCCTGAATTTTCAAAAATGCTGTTTTAGCCACTAGAGAGATACACAACCATAGAAAAGGACAGATGTTTCAATTTTTCTTCATGAAACTAAAGAACTTTTCAAGGTCATTGGCTAAAATGCCACTGAAGAGTCAGCTAGAAATGTTGTACAATAGATGACATTGTCCTAAGCAGATGAAGAAAATGTACTATTTAAATCAGCAGTAGCACTCACAAGCATACTTGAAATAATTAGTGATTGTATGCTCAGCAGGCACACATGGTAAAGGATACTCAATTCCTTCCTACCATTCTATTAAAGGGAGATTACATATAGATGTCCATTCAAAATAGAGGATGCAATACTGTTGCCAGAAAGTGTAATAGAGAAAGAGAGAGAGAGAGAGAAGAGGAATGGGAAAGTTTAATTAACGACTACTACCCAGAGAGATAGTTTGTAGGAAGAATGACTCATAGGATAATAACACAACTTTGCCAGTGGCCAGGATAGGAAAGAGGAATCTAAAGAAATAGCTTGCACTTAACAAAGTAGAAATAGTTGCTACCTTTGTTTTCTTACTCATAACCCTGCTGTATATTCCTAGTTTGTTAGGTGTGCGCGCGTGCGCGCGCGCGCACACACACACACACACACACACACACACACACAAAGAGTTTAGCTTGCTTTGTTGGCTGCTGTCAGGGAAGGACAAAAGGTCTGCAATATGCATCTTCTGCAATAGAAAGAACTCTTTGTTTGCACCAAAAATAGTGTTAGTAGAAAAATAGAGTCAGAAGAAAAAGTAACATTTTGTCCAGGATTGACTCTCATTCTGAAATGTTACATGCTTTTCTAGTGTTATAAAATCCTTTGCAAGAGAGAGGGTTTTTTCAAAAATATTGCCCTGGTACCACTAGAAAGTGGGCTATGTCATCCAGGATCTTCCTAGATTAGTATTCTGATGGGGACTGTGATAAATCAGTATTCACCTCCACTAAAGGAATATATTTGAGACCTGAGAAGACCATCATTGTTCCTTTATACTCTAGGGGCCTTGACTTAATTGGGTCCAGTATTCCTCTCTGAGACCCATGATGAACCTCATATCTGTCACAAAATGTCTTTTGCCCCCAGGTGGGTTCAAGGGGCTGCTAACCGACCATCCTGTCACTCCCCTTATGGATAAAACTTTCTTAAGAAAAAATGTAGTCAACTGATTTTTGCCTTTTGGTGAAAGAAAGCTAGAGATGGCTCCAGCAGATACCACTGAATGTGTTAATTGAATTTCCTGAAAAAGATCACTTAAAGGGGGCTCAGTGTGAAACCATCCTGTTATGGAATTGTGGACAGTTGCTGGATGCTAAAATGGTGTCTCATTCACCTCAGGATTTGGCCCAGATTACAGCTGATGTGGCACAGCCCTTTCAAGCTGCAAGTTGAGAGCACACAGCCTGACAGACTTGTCTCTGGAATGAATTGCAATAAGTGTAAAGATTTACAACAGAATATCCTGTGGAAAAGCACATTCTATCCAGCATACTTCAAAGAGACATTAAGACGAATTATGGTAATGTATTTCTGTATGATCCAGGGACAAAAGGCTTTCTCCCAGGACAAATGCAATGTTTGCTTGTAACATATATACATCATGACTAAGAAAATATTTTGCAGCAGACATGGACAGACTTCAAATTCACATTGGCTTAGTTCCTAAATCTTGTATTCCTGAAGCAATTTAGCACTCAAGTCCTTTTTTCATTATTTTTTATCTGTTTTTTGGGTTTTTTTTTGCTATTTCAGGCCCAATGATTCATCTTTTTGATACTCTTGGACATATGCTCTTCAGCCACAGGCCTGGACGCATGACATACTATACCATGTAAGTAACACCAAAGTCAGAAGCAGCCAGCCAGCCAGACAGGGTGTGCAAAACAGGGCACATTTGATTTGGATGCAGCCTGAATTGGAGGACACTGATTTGATTAGTTGATTTGGATCACTGTCCCAATTCAATTCGGCTGAATCCAAATCTGAAGTTTCAATGCTGATTCAGACAATCAGTGATTCAGCCATAGACACAGCTTTAAATGTTTTTTCTACATATCTTGAGGTACCAGGTCTGGCTCATGAATGCTGTGATGGTGGGGCAGATGGAGCGTCTGGTACCTTGAGGTATGTAGAAAAAATGTAAGCTGTGTCTATGTCCAAACCATCGAATTTCTCTGAATTGATCCAGAGGGTTCCAGTTTGATTTGGAGAGATTAAAGGGTCTCCAGATTTGATTGTAGCAGGACACATGCTCAGGAGCAAACTTGGAAGTGGACCAGCTTGGCGATCAGCCATGGGGGATGCCCCCCAGACCCAGGAGGCACCAGTCGCCACATTAGGGAAAGGCCCCCCACACACACCGTGGTGGACCCAGAAATGACCGGAAGTGCTTCTGGTCCACATCTGGGTTCACTGCCAAGTGCACTGGAGACCCCCACCACACTCTTGGGGGATTCTCCATCCACCCCACCATGAGCTGCCTGGTACCTTGAGGTACGTAGAAAAAATGTAAGCTGTGTCTATGTCCGAATCATCGAATTTCTCTGAATTGATCCAGAGGGTTCCAGTTTGATTTGGAGAGATTAAAGGGTCTCCAGATTTGATTTGGACTTGGCTGCTGAATTGGGCCAAATCACTGCTGAATCGAATCAGCAACTGAAGCTTCGCACAGCCCTACAGGCAGGTATTGCAGTGTAATGGCTTGCAATTCATGCTATTAAAGCAATACAGGTTCCAGTAACAATGTGTTTGCCCATAACAAATGGTCGCTGTGTGATAATTCTGCATACACAATGCTTAGGCAGGTGTAATTTCCACCAGTTTAGTTTTACATCAGATTTTTGTTGGTGTAAATTCTACATTACATTTAGGTAAGTTACACTGATGTAGAGCTGTCTGGGCCTTGGTTATATTGATTAGAAATACTGAATTATCTAGTGTAAATGTGTTGTTAGTCCAAGTCTTTTGCCTCTAAATAGTCTTTGATGATGTTTTATGCTTGATTGACAGTGCTGAGAATACCTTACGCGTGAATTACCTATTCTGTGGGATTTACATATTTCATTCTCAGTGGGCCCGATTTAGCAAAGTGCTTAAATAGGATCATAGGATCACAGGAAAGTATGTCTGTAAAGGACTTCATAAGGTCATTTACCCTAACCCCCTGCTCAAGGCAGGCTCGTTCCTGACTAAACCATCCCAGCAAGTGTCTGTCTAACCTGCTTTTGAAAGTTTCCAAATGTGGAGATTCCACAACTTCTGTAGAGGTAGCCTGTTCCAATGTGTGACCACCTTCATAATTAGAAAGTTCCTCCATCCCTATTTTTCCCTGCTGCATTTTGAGTCTATTGCTCCTAATGTCCCTACAGTCACAGAGAAAAGCCTATCTTCTTCTCTGTAATTGCTCCTCAGGTATTTAAAGACTGTTATCAAATCCCCGCCCCCTTGCCTTCTCTTCCATAGGCTAAATAACCCTAGTACTTTCAGTCTTTTGTCATAAATCTTGTATCCTGGACCCCTAATCATTTTTGTTGCCCTGCACTGGGTGCCTTCCAAGCTGCCCATGTCTATCATAAAGTGTGGGGCCAAAAATTGCATACAGTATTTGGATGCAGCCTCACCAGTGCTGAATAGAGCAGAAAAAAAATATTTCTATTGATTTGCAAGTGGCGCTCTTGTTAATACAACCTAGGATGCTGTTGGGGTTTTTTTTGCAACAAGAGCACACTGTTGCTTATGGTTCATCATAACCCCCATGTCCTTCTCTGCAGTACTGCAACCTAGTCAGTCATTCCTTAGTCTGTATTTGTGCATATGAGTATTCTGTCCCAAGTGTCCTTGTACTTGTCCTTGTTGAATCTCATCTCATTGATTGTGGACCATTTCTCCAATCTGTCCAGGTCATTCTGGATTGTCCACAATTCTACCCAACTTGGTGTCATCCTCAAATTCACTAACCTTCCACTCAATACCATCATCCAAATCATTAATTAAGATATTGAACAATATCAGACCCAGGACAGACCCTTGGGGAACACACTACTTGATACCTTCTCCCACCAAGACATTGAGCTATTTGGGACTACTCACTGAGTAGGATGGTTCAACCAGTTATGTATCCACCTTACCATACTTTCATCTGGTCTGTATTTCCTTAGCTTGTTAATGAGAATGTCAAGGGAGACAGTGTCAAAAGCCTTGCTAAAATCCAGATATACCATGTCCACTGTTCTTCCTCCCCCAGTTCTCTTCATAGAGCCTGCCACTGTATCATACAAAAAATCAGATCTGTTGGACATGACTTACTCTTGGTGAATCCATGCTGGCTATTCCTGACCACACTGTTCTCCTCTAGGTTCTTCACAATGGATTCCTTGAGGACCTGTTCCATGAGCTTCTAAGGTAGAGGTCAGGCTGACAGTCTATAGTTCCCTGGATCCTCCTCCTTCTGCCTCTTAAAGATGGCTGCTATGTTTTCTCTCTTACAGTTATCCCAAAACTCATCCAACCTTCATGAGTTCTCAAAGGATAGCCAAGAGCTCCAGGACTACCTCAGCTAATCCCTTCACTGTCCTCAGGTGCATCTTATCTGGACCTGCTGACTTGAAAACATTTAGCTTCTCTAAGTAATCTCTAACCAGTTCTTCCATTACTCTAGGCTGTTCATCTTCATCCCTAACTCTGCTGCCCACTGTACTCAGCTTCTGGTAGCTACTCCTATTTGTGAAAACTGAAAAAAGGTGTATCTGCTTAAGCCCATCCCTTTCTAGCAAAGTACTGAACATATGCTTTTGTCTTTAACTTTAAGGAAGCTTAAGTATGTACTTAAAGCTAAGAATTTGCTGGAGAAGGGTCAAAATAGTAAATTAATAGTGTGCACAAGACCTTATTCGAGAATTTTTATTTTTATCGATTTACCATCATTATTTGTTCTTTTTATTAAAATTTCTCCCAAACAATATTGTTTGTAAATAATTGAAACAATCTACAACTTCTTCTTTTAAAAGACACCTTTGAAATACTTCTAATGTAGGCTTTCTGATATTTAAAATACAGCTTTTATGTTGTAATGGGTGGGTTTTTATTTTAAACTTTTATGTCCAGACTTTTTTATTATTATTAACTAGTTATCCTATTAGTCAAGCACTAAAATGTAACATCAAATGAAAATCAGCCAGTGTCAAGTTATTGTCAAGTTATTGTGGGCTATCAATATTTGTGGGTGAAGGGAAGAAAACTACCTAAAATTCTTTCCAACAGGAATATAGTAAGGTCCTATATTTTTCAGGAAATATTTAAAGATTTAACTGAACAAAATAATATTAGGGTTTTTATTTACATACATTGCCAAGCAGCTATGTTTTTTTAAAATTATACTACTATTTAACTTTGTATCTAATACATAGGTATCCAGTAGGTTGCTCATTACTACTGTTATTTCTGTGCTTTCTATAGATAGTTCAACAAGAGTATATTAAAGCCACATTTCTCTATAAAACATGTACTTGCATAGGCACAACCTTTGAGATCAACACATCAGAGACAGCATTGTCAGTGTAGCCAAATGTTATTTCTTGAAGCTCATCTTTTATGATAATTGAATAAAATCCTTTTATGCCTAAAGATACTCCATTTTGAACAGGCAATAATTCTTCAAGTAAGAGGGATTGTAATTTCTCTGAAATGAGCTCAAATACATTTGAAGGCATCTAAGTGAAGATCAAGAAAGTATTGTAGCAAATAAAGATATCACAGTGATCAGGCAGTATAAACAACAAAGCTGAAGGACTAATGAAAAGATTCAAAATCTGACTCACTCTCCGAGAGGAAAAGGTTTGCTGTAGTCATGCTTTCAGCATATATTTGTTGAAAACTTACAAGTAGTGTGATAAAAATGTAGAAAATGTAAGACACTGTGAGAAAGGAACAAGTATTGTAATATGATTAAAACCACAATGGGAAGATCTTCTGGGGAATGGCTTTGAAGACAACCAAGAAAATCCCCCAAATGGGACTAAAAATATGATCTGAAAGTTTGGTACATTCACTGATGTGACATCTTAGGCAGATGGTATGGAGGGCAATGGACTCTGACTTCTTTCTCCTGTTCTTCTGGCTAATATTTGGAATCTCTACTTCCAAATATACTTTTCTCTGAAGAGAAAATTCTGTCTTCTACACTAACACATTTTAGTTCAAGTGCGGGCAATTATTTGGGCCCACAGGCCACACAGGGAGATTTGCTGATATGTCACGGGACAGGTCAGCACCACCCCCGTCACAACAGCTCACCAAAACTTCCTATGTGGGATGGGGCTATGGGAAGGTGGGGAGCTGTGTTCAGGAGCAGGATGGGGGTGGGCAAGGACAGGATCACAGGGTGGTCTTATGGAGCAGTGACAGCATGGGGTTGAGCCCTGGGGCCTGGGGCAGAGCTATGATTTACTGTCTGCATGCCTCCATAATGGGCACCAGTTCTGTGGGCAGGGGCATGCAGGGATTGTGGCTCTGCCCTGGCCCTATGCTTTCACTGCCCCCAGATCTTGGACCCAGCCCCAGACACAGCTCTTCACCCAGCCATGCGCTCCACCCATGTGGCTCCTGACTAATCTCCATGGAGACCCTGGGATTGTGGGACAGTGACAAGGCAGGACCAGGGCCAGTCTGCCCTAGCCTCATTGCCTGAGTCCCGGGGGGCTTAGGCAGCCCCATGTGGTGGCACAGAGTGGGACTGGGCCTGGCTAGGATCAACTGTGGCTCCTGGCTCCCTACCCCCAACCAGAGTTCCTGGCCAGTTATGCTCCATTCTGGGTGTATACGTTTCATTTTTCTTCCTTATATACAGCACATTACATTTGTCTTAGCTGAATTTAATTTCGTTTTAATATGGTCCAGTTTTCTGATTTATCATGATCTTTTTGAATTCTATCCTCCGAAGCCCTTGTAACCCCTTCCATTTTTGTGTCATCTGCAGACTTGATCAATAAGCTCCATAGTCCTGCAGCTAGGTCATTAATAAAAATATTAAGCTGCACTAGATGCAGAACAGATCCCCAAGGAGTCCCATTTGAGGCCTCCTAATATTCTGATATTGTTTCATATAGTTACTCTTTGCTTGTGGTTACTCAACCAAACATGTGATCAGTACTCATGGTATTGTTATTTTTGGTTTGTTTTGCATGTGGTCCTGTACAAAGTTTCCAGATACTAATACTTGTTCAACCTCCAAACTTCATATCTGAAGAGTAGACAAAATTAAAGCTTCATATCTGAGCACTCTTCCTAATTTGAGCAGAGGAGTGGGAGGTGGGATTCAAAATCAATCCTAGTTTTCATTTTCCCAAAATGGGTTCAAATATAAAGTCAGATATGAACTGAAAGGCATTATGGGCAAGTGAATGCCTGCTCACTTCTCGAAGGATTACAGCCATCCTGAATTACTTTTCAATTTGTTCTGTGTAGTAACATATATTCGTACTAACTGTTCCCAGTGTTATAATAGTGACACAGAGATTGATTATACTATCTAGGACCATCAGTGAATGCTGTTCTCTAACAAAAATCTCAATAATTTATCTTCTATAATGAATGGATTCTTTATTCATTTCCACTGATCAAATGGAAAATACCTGTGTCTATGCATTGCTTCCTATTTACACATTTAATATTCTTCTGCTCCAGGAAATTTTGGTCTCCCTCCTCCCAAAAAAACCCCCAAAGCTGCTCTGGCTCTTTCAATCATAGAATAAGGAATATTTCAAATGTACAGTTTTTTAGTAATGAAGAGAAATTGGACTGCAGTCTGTACTTTCATTAACAGGGAAAGAATTTTTTTGGCTAAATGTAAAACAAATCAAATAAACACAGATATTACCTTGACAAACAAGGCCTTTTCAACCCTTTACTGGTATGTAATGAAAACACATTGTGTGGGTGGTAAGCTTGTTATGACCACAACTACAACCTCATTAGAAAGAAGACAATGGCTACCAGTATGAGATAATAATAACAGATATAGCCAAGGGCCAGGTAACTTATCCGGGAAGTACAAATGAGTTCATTTGTTTGTATATAGCTGTGTGTGTACTTTTGAACAGTTAGTGATGACTTGAAAAGTTTGCATGTGCAGGTGCACATATTTTTATGACCAGAATGAAATAAAAGGCCTAACTGTGGAAACTTTTCTTCTGATCTTGAGTACTTATCCACAAAACGAATCTTTTCGCTTTTCATTTATCTACTTCTCTAAGAACTCACTCGATTGCGTATGAGTTCCACAAGAGGGCTAGAATTCTACCATCTTGTGTCTATTTTAGAATGCATCACCTGAGTACAGTTGTGTTAATGAACATTAAAAGAAGGTCAGAAAACATGAAAGATATAAACAACCTTTATGAATTTAACATGTGGCTTTTGTGAATCATTAAGCTATGTCTGTTTTATAAGCACAGAATTCCAGTATTCACTAGAACTTGGAGTCAAATGGACCAGTAGACTGATTAGTCCCTGGAATTGCTGAAGTGTAACTCTATTGTCATCTACTGGTGAACATGGGTAATTCACTTAATCCAGTGTCTCAGTTTCCCCATCTCTATTTATACAGAGCTTTAAAATGTAAAAGCTGGTAGAAGGATAAAATATAATGAATTTTAACCTCTGAGTTTTCTTCAATTTATAGATGTATCAATTTTTAGATAGTATGATTAAAGACATACATACATTTTTCTTCTAACTTGCAGTTTTCGGGTGTTCATAATTTGTTTAAGCACTTGCTTTACATGCTAAAATATTCCAGGACAGCAATCATGCTGAAGGTGATTTTTTTAAAAATGCCTGAGCAAACAAAGTAGACTATTGTACTATTTTTGAAACCATGTATAATCATACAGTAGGTGTGTGCTGTGAGCCACATGCACAAGAGGTCAGAGTTAAGGTTATATGTATACTGTTTACTTGGTATTTTCTGGCTTTTCTTGCTTAATCATGTATCTCTGACATTCTTTTCATGTAGTATTTATTTGCATTGTATAACTAATAAATATCAACATTATATAATATACCCATGAAAAAGAACATTGCAGTTGAGAGGGTGGGCTTGTGCTATGACTGTGTGAGTTGTTGCTGTGTGCCACCTAGTGGACTTTACCCATAACTTCAGTAGCAGTATGAATTACTGCATAATTTAAATACTTTAATAGATACTGTTGAGATTTAACTTTCTCATGCTTTCTTGATATATGTCTAATGGAAAATCTCATGATAATACATAAAATAAGTTACCTTGTCACACACTTAAGATGGAAGGAATTAACCATACAACAAATGTTGAGAATCATCCTTACTATTTAAAACTAAATTCAGAAGGCTTCTGAATGTTACATACATTTTTGCTCTTAGTTTGCCTGAAATTTTGATTGTAAGTAATGAGATGGTCAGGGAGTGGGAGAGAATCAGCTGACCAGAAATTAGTTTTCATTAATTTATACTGAGGCAACAATGCAGGTGTGTCTACATGTTTGCTTTTACTGTGCAGTAACCAAAATTACTGCATGGTATGGGCATGTGTCTACACATCCACATTTACTGCACCGTAAATACAGTGACTTATGCCAACTTGAGCATAAATTTGATACCTGAATCATGCAGGTATCAAACTTACACCCTATTAGTTACTGTACAATAACGCATGTGTAAACAACTTGCTGCGCAGTAACGCTGTGTATGTGGACTGACTTGGAATTAACTTTAGTCCCAGTTCAGTTCACACACAGTGTTAATGCACTTTAATGCCTGTACATGTAGACATCAGCCTATTCCTGCTTACTGCATAGTAATTTACTGTCCAGTAGATTTGGGCCAGCATAAATGCATGTGTAGACATGCCCTGTTAAAACTCTCAAGATTTATAATATTGCACACATTGCTATATTTGCAATCTCAGATTCTCACCTGTGCTATGGGAAATTTGCTGCCCTGAAGTGTGCATTTAGTTGAAAAAAACCCCAAAACAAAGAAAGATCCATCTCTGTCTGTTGGACAGGGGGAGTTTAAGACTCTAGGGGTGTGTCTACACATATAATTAATGCACATGAATAAACTCCAGAGTTTATTCATCTGGAGTTTTTTGCCCCCAGGCATATCATGTGAACATGTGCTGAGGAGCAATAAGCTCCAGAGCACATGCTTTGGAGACTGCTCTGACTGGGCTCCATGTGTTGCAGAGCATCTGGCCGAGGCACAAGCTCCTTCAGTGTGGGGGCTGTTTGCTGGCAGCATTTACACATGTGCTGCTGTGCACAAAAAAACTCTGCAGCAGCAGTACTTGTATTTACAAGTGTCACCCTGCTGCAGTTTATTAGTTTTATTTAACCTAATAAGGGCGTACATGTGCACACCTAGATGCTTACTGCCCAGTTAATTAGTTAACTGCATAGTAAATGTCTCATGTAGACGCACCCCAGGAATACTACAGCTGGACTGTTGCAGGTAAACATTGTCTTTGACTTCTTTGACTTGGCTTCTTGCTGACTTATCTAAATTTGGTACTTGTATGCATATTGGATGATATTTGGTACTTGTATGCATATTGGATGATATTTCTAATTAGAGTCAGATATATGGTATTTTCCAATTGATTGCCAGACAACAGAACTGAACTTGGCCAACTAGTAAATGAATCCATTCAACAGCTGGATTGTCTATTCTGGATTTTGCATATTACAATTGCTAGATAGAAGTAGAGAACTTGTAGCAAACAAGATGAGACGATGTCAATTAACTTTTCAGTTTCATAGACATTAGGGGCTGGATGCCTGTTCCTTAATAGCTGAGAATTTCTGTTCCAATTTTTTAAAACATATACTCTCATGATTTTTATCATGAATCTCATGGTATTTGGTGCCTTTCTGAAATTCCTAACTACTAGAATGAAGAGATTATAGACATATCTCAGCTTTCACATATTAAAGACATTAAATGTATAGTGTCTATAATGCAAAGTTAGAAATTGTAACCTCCTAGAAATTCATAAACAGTAAGACAAATAAATAGAATTCAAATGTATTATTTTTAAGTGATGTCAGTATATAAGCCATGGCATTTGAATGGTTGAGGTTGTCAATAAACAGTTCTACATATCATTCTGGCACAAATCACCTGAATACAGTACTGGTTTTCCATGTGCTGGCTATTCACCCTTCTCCTGAGCTAAGACTGCAGTCCCCTTTGGAAGAAGATGTGCTAGAGACTGAAGATGCTAAACACCTGTTACTTGTAATTCAGATTTCAGTTTATAATTCCAGAGATAAAAGACTATTGTACTAATCCTGTCAAACATCCAGTGTCCAGTCACAGAAACTTTTCAGGGGTCTGATTACAGCTCTGGTTTGCAGTTCTCCTAATGTAATGGCACTGTTTGTACGCTACATTAGATTCATACATGTCACAATACATACAGTATGCACAGAACAGGACTGATGCAATGATATTGCAACAACTCTATGAGATTTGGCAATAAAGAATTTGAAGGAGGAACAACAGTGCATTCTATGGAGCACAAATGTTCCAGAAAAACAATATAATTTTACTCTGCTGTCAAGCTGTTGAACTGTAGAAGACAATTTTAACTAAAAAGAAAATCTGCAGAGGCCTCCTTCTCTACTTTGTTACACAGTATTACACTGTGTTAACAGACTGAGTTTTAATTTTAGTCTGTAGGCATGGGCAACCTGTAACACAGCACCACGGTCAAAAAAGAGCACATGCTTTGTTGCAATACCTTTACTTCTTTGTAATACTAGAGGTTTTGCGTCAGAGACTAATGTTTCACTTTCTGTTAAATCTGCTGTGTTATGCAGGCTCACAAAGCCGTTTCAATAACCCTGGTTTTTGTCCTCTGTTCTCTCTTTGCTAAACTGGTGTCAATATCGCATTTATGCTCTTTGAAATGTTCTGTAGGAATGAACTTGTCAAGACTTATTTACTGGGGTGCCATGGAAGATGTCAGCTTTCCTTTCTCAAGTACTGTTTATCTGACATTATTTATCTTCAACTATGTTATAGGTGAAGAGCCACTTTCCACATAGAAATGGTATTAGTCAAATAATATTATAATACTTAAAAGGCTCTTTACATTCCTTTTTTCTGTGAGGAATCTGGTTTGTTTTACACTGTCTTAAATAAGAGTAATTTATAATCATGCACAGGTACCATAGGGTAGATTTCCATTGGCTTTTGACAAGGCATGTGGTTGGTATATGTGTTAGAGAGATACTTTTATCTATTTCATCAGTAACATTAATTTTTAATGGTTTAAAACCTACCTGTATATTTTTATCATCTCATCTTTTTAAGTTTGACATAGATTCCTAATATGAACTTCTGTTCTCAAGTGCTGCATACTTTGTATAGATAATAATAACTTGAAGAGAATATAAAATAAAAATTATTTGAAAATATTATCAGGTGGCATCTTTATGATGTGATTTATTTTGACAAAACAGACAGGCATGACTTCATGCTTTAGTGACAGGAGTTAATTAAGTATTTAGCTAGAAATGTATAATATACTGTTGTTATTGTTAATAATAACAACAAAATATAAGCAACAAATGATTTAATCCCATGAAAAAAGAGGTCAGTGTTTTAACTAATTGCATCATGCAGAAAAAATAGTTAGAGCTGCATTAGTTTTCCTGGAAATGGCAGAATGGCCATTCAAGATCTGTGCTATTTTTGCTTTGATGTGTGGAAAAGCAGATTCTGGTTCAGTAGTAGTAACTTTGTTTGATCAACACACTATACTGTGGTTTAGCCAGTTAAAATAAAAGTTTTGGGGATTTCACTTCTATTACTTCAGCAATGATTTATGATATTTTGAGATGAGGATCTACACCCCCTGACTTCTTGTGGTGACTTTTTTGTTTTAGTTTTGAGAGGGCTTTTAGAACCTGTTGAATGGGGCTACCATCACAGCCATAGAGACTAAAGTATTCCATTGAAGAAATGTGGCAAGGAATAAGGAGAGTATAAATGGACTCACACTGGCTACCTAACATGTATAATTTTGCCGTGATCTAGGACCACTATCTCTAGAAACAGATGGTTCCCATTCAGTCTTAGTCTCTGTGTCATCTCTTATGGTGAAGTAAGCTTTTGGTACAGATGGGAAGACCAAGACCAGTTGGTCATTTTACAGATTGCAGTCTATCAGGACTGGAAAAGGACCAATGTGAAAAAAGGGAGGGAGGAGGACCTAGGGAACTATAGGCCAGTTAGTCTTACCTTGCTCCTGGGTAAGCTTTTTGAGAGAATTATCCTGGCGCATGTCCATAAGGGGCCAGCAGGGGAGGTTATGGTTAGGGGCAACTAACATGGGTTCATTAGAGGTAGGTCCTGTCAGACCAAACCGGTGGCCTTCTATGACCAAGACACAAAATCCTTAGATGCAGAGGTAGCAGTGGATGTAGTCTTTCTGGACTTCACAAAAGCCTTTGACACTGTCTCTGACCCCATTCTCATTAAAAAACTAGGGGGCTGTGGCATTGACACCTACACAGTAAAATGGGTCACTAACTGCCTGGAGAGCCACACCCAGAGAGTGGTGGTGGACGGGTCATTTTTGATGTGGAGGGATGTGGGCAGTGGGGCCCACCAGGGCTCGGTCCTCGGACCTGCGCTGTTCAACATCTTAATCAGTGACTAAGACGAGGGGGTAAAAAGTACCTTGTTCAAATTTGCTGATGACGCTAAGATGTGGGGGGACGTGAGGGGATGTGGGCACACTTGAAGGGAGGAATAGGCTGCAAGTGGACCTAGTAAGGTTACAAGGGTGGGCAGATGAGAACAGGATGGGTTTCAACACCGACAAGTGCAAGGTGCTGAACCTGGGGAGGAAGAACCAGCAGCATACCTACAGGCTGGGGAACTCCCTTCTTGTCAGTGCAGAGGCAGAAAAGGGTCTTGGAGTCATTATTGATGCCAAAATGAACATGGGCTGACAGTGTGGGGACACGGTCAGGAAGGCCAACTGCACCTTGTCATGCATCCACAGATGCATCTCAAGCAGGTCCAAGGGGGTGATGATTCCCCTTTATGCGGCACTGGTCAGGCCACAGTTGGAATACTGCATCCAGTTCTGGGTGCGTAACTTCAGGAGGGATGTCGACAGCATTGAGAGGGTTCAGAGGAGGGCTATCCACATGATTGGGGGCAGGAGGGCAGGCCCTATGAGAGGCTAAGGGACCTGAACCTGTTCAGCCTGCACAAGAGAAGGCTGAGCGGGGAGATAGTGGCCTGTTACAAACTAGTCAGAGGGGACCAGCAGGCACTGGGGGAGTCCCTGTTCCCCTGAGCACTTGTAGGAGTGACTAGAAATAACAGTCACAAGCTGGCAGAGGGTAGGTTCAGACTAGACATCAGGAGGCACTACTTTACTGTCAGGGTGGCTAGGACATGGAACCAACTTCCAAGTGAAGTGGTGCTGGCTCCTAGCCTGGAGGTCTTTAAGAGGAGGTTAGATGAATACCTTGCTGGGTTTGTTTGACACCAGTACTTTTTCCTGCCATGTAAGGGGGTCAGACTTGATGATCCCTCTGGTCAGACCCAGAGGGTAGTAATTGATGGAAGTCATTCATCATAGTGTCCTGTGACCAATGGGGTCCCCCAAGGCTCTATCCTTGGACCCATACTCTTCAACATCTTCATTAATGATGTGGACACTGGATTCAGAAGTGGACTGTCCAAGTTTGCCGATGACACCAAACTTTGGGGCAAAGCATCCACACCAGAAGACAGATGAGTGATCCAGGCTGACCTGGACAGGCTCAGCAAGTGGGTGGACAAGAATCTGATCGTGTTCAACGTTGATAAATGCAAGATTCTCCACCTTGGGAAGAAAAACTTGCAGCATCCTTGTAGGCTCGGCAGTGCTATGTTGGCTAGCACTATGCAAGAAAGAGACTTGGGGGTCATCATTGACCACAAGATGAACGTGAGCCTGCAGTGCAATGCTGTGGCTAGTAAAGCGACCAAAATTTTGGCTTGCATCCATAGATGCTTCTCAAGCAAATCCCGGGACTTCATTCTCCCCTTGTACTCGGCCTTAGTGAGGCCGCAGCTGGAGTACTGCGTCCAGTTTTGGGCTCCACAATTCAAAAAGGATGTGGACAAGCTTGAGAGAGTCCAGAGAAGAGCCACACGCATGATCAGAGGTCAGGGAAGCAGACCCTATGATGACAGGCTGAGAGCCATGAGGCTCTTTAGCCTGGAAAAGCACAGGCTCAGGGGTGATCTGATGGCCACCTATAAGTTTATCAGGGCTGACCACCAGTATCTGGGGGAACGTTTGTTCACCAGAGTGCCCCAACGGATGACAACTAGGTCAAATGGTCATAAACTACTACAAGACTGTTTCAGGTCGGACATAAAGAAGAATGTCTTTACTGTCCGAGCCCCCAAGGTCTGGAACAGTCTGCCACTGGAGGTGGTTCAAGCGCCTACACTGAACACGTTCAAGAGCAAACTGGATGCTTATCTTGCTGGGATCCTATGACCCCAGCTGACTTCCTGCCCTTTGGGCAGGGGGCTGGACTCAATGATCTTCCGAGGT
>JAGPOW010000304.1:91180388-91198781 GCA_030014935.1 Caiman crocodilus
CTGGCCTCAGGCGTTACTACAAGGGGTTTGATTTCACTACGAGGGTTTGGCCTCTTAGGTGGTGTCATGAGTCACCGCCTACAATGCAATCTGCACAGCCAGAAGGGCCTCTGGGTGGATAGTTGGTGTGGCATGGTGCTGGTCCAGATGGAGAGGTTTTTCCAAGGAGTCAGTCTTCACTACCCCTTTTTATGGGGCAGACTACCTATTATCTCCTATGGGGAGAGCATGTCCAGTCCTGTTCCAGAGGGTTCCAGGTGTTCTTACTAAGCATATGCAGCCTTGGCACAATGGTGGGTTGCCTCATCTTTTGTTCCTTGAGTGCTGGAGGTGGTTCTAATGGCTGGGTTGTTGGTCCAGGTATTGGGGTTGGTGGCTTGGTCATTCAGAGGGAGCTATTTTGAGACCTACTGCCATTGTCTCTCAATCACCCTCATTCATCCCCATTCATTCAGGGACAAAGTTACACAGGAGGGGGAAATATGAGTCATAAGTTACACAACAGGGCCTGGGGGCAAGATGGAGACTTGACAAACAAAATGGAAATTTGACATGACTTATGGTAACTTACATATGTAAACCTAAATCATATAGTATCAGTAAAACAGTTATATAGAACAGTAACAATCAATATAAACATAATAATTATAAAGAAGGAGAAAAACAAAGCAAGTACAACTTGCTACCAAAATAAAATGCTAAAGCTTATCCTATGCTCACTTATACTTATCTATAGGGAATAGAGAGGGAGATAAAAAGTCAGAAATAGTTGGAGAATGGGAGGGAATATATTTTCAAATAAAAAAAAGAGTAAACTGGGGAGGATTGTACACAGGTAGTTTACAAATCACAAGTCCTGCATAGATTAGTGGCTAGTGTGCATGATGCCTCTGCAGAAGCCAGGTCACAGTTGAAACAAGAAATGCTCTAATACTACAAAAGTGTTTTATCTTACATAGGTGCTTGAGAGTGGTTGGTTTTTTACATAATATATGGTGGACAAAGAATGACATTAACATCCCATCAGAAAGGTGGAGGAACAATTGCTTACCATGCTGCTGATATTATCAAAACTTGATGGAATAATTCCGTTGCCCAAGTTACATACCCACATAGATACCTCCAAGATGGTTTAAAACAGAATAAAAACCTCCCTACATATATTTATAGGAAGAATTAGATTAGACGTTATTCAAAATATTTACTTACTCTTACTACTAAAGATGAAGTTAAAAAAAGCATGAAACTTTTCAGATTTTAGTAAAATAACTTACAAACAAGGGCAAATCATTTGTACTTAAAATCTGGAAAGAGTTGGCCTATTCTTCCTTATAAGTTGTATTTTTGAGTCCCAGTTAAAAATAAACGAGCTCAAGACTGGCATTGAGGAAATAAGCCTGCCTCCTCCCTCCTTCCCCCTGCTCCATTGTTCCTTTTCAGTGGATAAATTAGGCTAAGCTTCTAAAAGCCTTGCTTCAAATTGCTGTGGAGAAACAAACCCTTCCCACTCTTAAACAGCATAAAACCAACCCTGCAAATTAGGCGACACATACAGCACAGAACAACCCTAGGCATGTATGCATGAGCCTGAAGGCAGGGCTCCAAGTGCATGAGGACATTTGATTCAGATGCCAGGATCTTGGTTCCACACTGAATAGAAACAAGTGGGTAAGGCCAAGCTTCTTGGCAACAGTCCCATGCTCAGAAGTGAGGTAGTATACACATGTTCTTGATGTCCATGAATAAGAGCTGAAGTATAATGTGTCTTAACATTTTCCAGTGAAGTATAATGTGCCTTAACATTTTAATGTTAGAGACTGTAGTGGGGTACTGATTCCATTTAGCTTTTCCATGTATCATTGGAAGGCAGATGAAGATCAGAGAAATAACTGAAGCAGCTAATGGGTGATGGTCCTGGGCAATATTGTCTAGAAGAAGGATGGTAAAGGAAATGGAGCTCATTGTCTTTTAAGAGCTTCTGACCACAAGCCTTTTCAGTGGGCTGAGCTCCTTCTTTCTCAGTGGACCCAGACAGTTATTTGAGATTATTATAGATTCATAGATGTAGAGTTGGAAGAGACCTAAGCAGATCTTCAATTCCGACCCCCTGCCCTGGGCAGGAGAGAATACTGGGTTCATACCAGCTAGGTAATTCTCAAGCCTTCTCTTAAAGACCCCCAAGGTAGGAATCAGCAACACTTCCCTTGGAAGTTGGTTCCAGATCCTACCCGCCCTGACTGTGAAGTAGTGCTTCCTGATGTCCAGCTTGAACCTACCCTCAAAACAATTTATTTACTCCTTGTTTCTCTGGGAGGTGCTGGGGGGAACAGGTTTCTCCCATTCCCCGCTGGTCTGCCCTGGTAAGTTTATAGATGGCCACCAGGTCCCCCCTCAGCCTTCTCTTGTGAAGGTTGAACAAGTTCAGGTCCTGTAGCCTCTACTCGTAGGGTCTGCCCTTCTGTCCCCAGATCGTGTGAGTTGCCCTCCTTTGGACCCTCTTGATGCTGGCCACATCCCTCCTAAAGTGCAGTGCCCAGAACTGGATGTCGTACTCCAACTGTGGCCTGACCAGTGTTGCGTAGGGAGGGAGGATCACCTCCTTGTCTTTGCTTGTGATGCACCAGTGGAAGCATGACAAGGTGCAGTTAGCCTTACTGACTGCGTCCTCACATTAGTGGCCCATGTCCATTTTGGAATCGATAATGACTCCAAGATCTCTTTCTGCCACTGTGTTTTCGAGAAGGAGTTCCCCAGCCTATAGGTATGCTGCTGGTTCCTACTGTCCAAGTACAGTATCCTGCACTTGTCAGTATTGAATTCCATCCTATTCTCATTTGCCAGCCCCTGTAACCTGGCCAGGTCCAGCTGTATCCCTTCTAGCATTCCTACCTCACCCCAAATCTTGGTGTCAACAGCGAATTTGAACAGGGTGCTTTTCACCCCCTTGTCCAAGTTGCTAATAAATTGAACAGTGTGGGCCCAAGGACCGAGCTCTGAGGGACCCCACCTCCCACATCCCTCCAGGTCAAATATGACCTATCCACTACCGCTTTCTGGGTGCAGCCCCTTTGCCAATTTGTAACCCATCTGACTGCGTTGGCATCAATGCCACAATTGCCTAGCTTTTTAATGAGAATGGGGTGGGAGACAGTGTCTCCATTAGATTTCTGTGGGAAGGATTAAGAGAGTGATTATTTGACCAGCTGGAATGACTTGCTAGGAAATCACAGCCCAGTCTGAAATATTTATTTAGAGAAAGAACTCTGCCAGGCCCTAGGCTCAGAAAAGGTGAAGAGAGAGTTTATGGTCTATGAAAGTGCAAGGCTAGAAACACAAAACCTGAGGAAAGAGGTCTGTGATATTTTGGGTCTAAAAGAGGAGTTATTTAGAAGAGAACTATTTAATCTATTTACCTGGAGTATGTAAAGCCAGAAAAGATGGGTGAGGAGCTGTGCAGTTTCATTGATGTTTCCTTCCTCCCCCCCAAATACTGTTTAAAAGAGATACACAAGCACAGTGGAAACTGGGTGCATCTACACAAGATGACTTCCTGGAGATTAGAGCAAATTACTGCACAGTAAGCACCACCATCTACACATGCAGATGCTTACTACACAGTAATTTACTGTGTGAGTAAATATGCGACCTGTAAATACCAGTAGGAAATTAGCTCGTGATTACTTACCATGCTGTATGGCATATGTAGATGGCCTATTTGCTCCCAGTCTGCTGGGCAGCAGGGGACAGAAAATGGCTCTCTGCCCCTGGGAGCTGCTTGCTGTTGGAGCACTGGAGGCTGGGTGGAGCCGATTGCAGAGGTGGGCTGGGAACTGTCCTCGTTAGGGGCAGGTCCTAGGCCTAGTCCTGTGCCCTGATAGGGCAATTGGGGCACAAGGCTTGAAAGAACTGCAGGGGAAAGGCAGGTCCCAGCCCCGTTGCCTGATTGGCTGATGGGACATTTAGCAGGAAGCCCCTGGCTGGGCAGGGGCTCTTGGTTTAATTAAAGGGTGGAACTTAAGGTCAAACAGAACCTACCATATTTCATGGTGTATAGGTCAACACAGTGTATAGGTTGACCCCTGGCTTTCCAACCTGAATGGTAAGGATTTTCATAGGCATAGTGTATAAGTCAGGGCTGGGCTCAGAGCTTGGTTGGCATGGCCCCATCCCCTGTGAGTGGCACTGAGCACAGCCCTGCTTGCAAGGGACAGGGAAGGGGATGGGGATGAGAAAGAAGGCAAGGCTGGCTGGGCTTAGCTGGACTCAGCACCACTCAGCTGGCACGGCCCCATCCACTGCGAGCAGCACTGTTGGTGCCGCATGCAGGGGATGAGTCCATGCCAGCCTAGCACTGAGCCTGACCGAGTCCGACTCCATCCCATCCCCATCCCCATCCCTATCCCCATCCCCTGCTAAGCGGTGCTGGGCTTGGTGTTTAACAGCATCAGTTGCAAACAGGGCCAGGCTTAGAACTCGGCTGGTGCAGCCCCATCCCCTGTGAGCCCAGTACTGCTTATAGGGGATAAGTATAATGCTGGGCTTGGTGAGGCAAGTACTTGGCTGGCACAGCCCTATCCCCTGTGAGTGGCACTGGCACCACCTTTCACAGAGGATGGGGTTATACCAGCCAAACGTTGAGCCCCACCCCCATACCCTGTGAGTGGTGCCAGGCTTGGCACCACTTGCAAGGGACAAGAACGGGGATGGGGCCAGGCTTGTCACTCGGCAGGTATGGCCTCATTCCCTGCAAGCGGTGCTGGCATGCTGTATAAGTCAAGGCTGATTTTTAAGACACAAAAACTGGGCTTCAAAACCTGACTTACACACTGTGAAATATGGTACTAAAAATAGAAAGAAAAAGCTGTATGAAATGAAGATGGTGATATTTATCCTTTTTTTCTTGAAAGTGTTTTGATTTCATGGTATGAAAATCACTGTGTAAGATTTAAAGATTAGTCTCAACATTGTGATAGAATACCAATGGCTACCACAATGCAGCTCATATAAAATTAGGAACTATTTAAAAAAAAAATGAATACACACACACACGCACACACACGCTTCAGGTTCTGAGGACATTTAATTTTTGCAATGAAAGAACAAAACTTGGAAACCAAAAATGTTTGTTTTGAAAAATTAAATGTTGGTGACTGTTCAGTTGAAAAACAGAAAAAAAAATCTTAATAGATTTTTATTTTGAAATCTTATTTTATGGTCAGTTGGTTTAATGAAAAGGTTCAACCAACTTTAATTGCATTCCTGATATGATCACTAGCATTCTTTGCTTGGTTCAACAAATAAAAGTTCTTTTGTGTTACTATAAATTGTTAGACTTTGAATTTCAAAGCAAACTCTATTTATCAATTAAGTTCTTGAAGTGAACAGATACTTTTCGCATCTAGGAATGGAACAGAATTGGTTACAACAGTACCCTCTAGCAAAGGATCTGTCAACAATTCTATTATAAAGCCTAGCTCTCAAGGGGTTATAATTATCCATGCATGAAAATTTGTTCAGGGATAACATTAGCCTAAATGACTTTGAGACTTAAGAGTGTTTTCTTTTTTAAATGAATAATGAGAATTACCCATGCCTACAAGGAGGGAACAAAAATTATATCATACCATATATCCTCACATACTGCTTTCAACTCCCAGAGAACCTTAAGGCACACCTAAATTTCCATCCTTGAAGCTTCAATAATGTTAGGATTCAAAGTTCCATGCTGGCCATTTGTCAAAAATCCTACTGAAAACATTTAGATAATGCTTACATGTCAACATACCATGCCAGGCAAAGATGCCCAATCAAAGATACCAAGAAACAGTAAAGCTACATTAGTGCAGCACATCCCCCAGCCAAATAACCCTGCTGACAAGTAGGGATTAATAGTCCAGGGGAAGAGCAGGAGTTTGAGCATTACAGATTCGGATTTCAGTTTCTCTTTAATATTTGTCTCTAAACTTCTGAACAGTGCCACTGTGCTATTCCAGATTTTACACAACAAATACACAAGAGTGTGCATGAATTCTGCTTCCTTTGTTAGTGTTCTGGAGCAATTATGGAGCAATCCAGTCAAGGCAGAATATTATTGAAGATTTACCTGTAGTTCAACTCAGTCAACAAGAAACTCCTTCCCAACAGTGATTTTTAAGCCAATACATTTAACAGTCCATGTATTTATAAGTCCTGACTTCAAGAGTAAATGCCAGCAATGCAAAAACACTCAGTGATTTTGATAAATAACAAACACTAGTTGACCCACAAGCCTATGGTTTGAATTGAAATTCCTTAGACATAAGGATAAGTGGCTTGAACATTAGAGTCCTAAATTACTACAAAGAATATGGCAAACTTTTCTTTATTATAGCTCTATAAAAACAGTCTTCTCATCTCTGCAAAATATCCAGTTTCTGCCTTTTACTATTTTGGGGGAAACTAAGTGAATTAGTGATGTTAACAAAAGACATAAATTGCTTCCATATTTCTAAAAGTCTATGATAATATAAAGTCATTCCATTTTTCTCTTTCCACTAAAGAATGTTGCAACATACTTTTAAGAGAAAATGGCAATTTGAAAGTGTTTCAGTACCGAGGAAATCCAGGCATGTTCTTGTTTAAACACGTTTTTTAAAATTTACTGTTAGAAAATAAAAAGAAGAGAAAATGGAATTCAGAACCCTTGCAGTCTTATGTAAATGGATGGGCTGTCACATTTGATAGCAAAAACAACATAATATAAATGGACTGATCCTCTGTGTCTTAGTCATTACCTGTTACTTATAGGTTTAGACGTGAAATTGGGAATTAGTGGTTCTTCCAGTTACTTGGGGCTGGAAGCATACACATCTGCCCAAGAAACTATAGTTTATAATTTCCTACTTTAATTAAATTATTTCACTGAAAACATTCTTAGCACATATGGTTTTCAAAGCACTTCTGATTCAAGAATCATTAACCTTTTTCTTTTCCTCTCACTTTATTGCTTCCTGAACAGGAAGTCAGCTTGCCCAAGAACCCGAAGCGTACCTGTCGGGTGATGTTACATACTGCAGCAGATAAAGTAAAGACAGAATTACTCTAATATTCAGAGATTCATTGGAATAGCTCCTACATCTTTGCAAAAAAGCTGATGACCCCGAAGACACACAGCTCTTATGCTATGCAGCTGCTGGTACACTGAGAAAAAAAATGCAGGTATGTGTTTTAAGAGGAGAACCATTGTATTTGATGTTGCATTGTACTGCTTAACCTTAGCAACATGGAAGCTCCTCTATAAGAAGACAGGTGTGGAATGTGCAATTGGAAAACATAAGGTCTTTTTATCTTCAAGTGGTTTCCACAGGCATTAGAATAAACGAGGAGGGAAAATATATTGCTTAAATGCCCAGTATCCCTGACAATGAGGACTATTTCAGAGCACCACCTCAAATTCTGGGATGGCATGCTTTACACCCTGCCTCCGCTGCCCTGTGAGGTATGGGAAGAATCCATGCATTCTGAATCTTTTTCAGCTTTCTTAGCTGGATTATTTGTTAGCATAGTATAATGTATGGAATCAAATTCTACTCTTTCTCCCTTGTTCTTTCTGTCAGTGGTTGTGTCTGCACATGAAAATGCTGTGGGGAAGGCTTACATTAGAGTCAATTACTCTAGTGTAAACCCACCCTGGGCAGGCATCTACATGTGCAGAGATGCAGGAGCAGATCTGCTGCTCCTGCCAGCCATCTGCTCCTGCACTCTCCAGCCCTGTACCAGCCTGGGTGGGGACAATGTACCCCTGACCGAACAACAAAAAGCTCCTGGCTCTAGCTCTCCGACCATGGGCAGGACACTTGGAAGGAGTTTCAGGGGAAGAGCGGGTCCCAGCCCAAACTTTTCATGAAACATCACTGTTTACTTGCCCCTGGTTGAAGGCTGTGATAGGAGAGTGCGGAAAATGAGCATTTACTATGGGTGAGTCCAGTAGCTGCCTCCTGCAAAGAGGGTTAATGGAGAGAAGGTGAGTGAAATTCAGCAAGTAGATAAGCTTGCGCAATACTTCTTACTACCTACTAAGTTTGCTTATGATACCTGCACTATGAAGACAAACCCTATATCAAACAAAGAACAGAGATAAGGAAAAGTATATTATTATTAAGTATTGGTTACATTTGTGAGTTTAAATAATGCTTGATATTTTATTATAAGTCCTTGTTTATTTACCTTTGCTTTGGGGAAAACATCCCCATCTGGGAATATGTGCATGGTATGTAAATAATAAGTTTGGGCTGTTTTCATGTCTTAAGTCAAGATATTTCATCCTACAATGAGTTCTGTTAGCAACATAGACCCTGATTTACAAGGCAGTTAAATGGGTATGCAAAATTCAGTGGAATTTCCCAGGTGTTTAAAAAAATCCCAAGTACTGAACTATCTTCTTTAATAAGGGTCCTTATCAAAAACAGCACAGGAAAACCTGTTCACCAACTGAAACAAGAATTGATGCCTTGACAGAAGCACAGCAGGCTTTCAATCATCATTGGAACACAGATAGAAATGTTGTTGTGTTCAGCAGTTTGTTGTAATAAAACAAACACTTCATTGTATTGAACTTTGACAGAAAGTTTTTATATTTACATTGTCAGAGAAATCACATAATTTCAGAGGAACTAAAAAAATAAAGTAGCAGAAAAACATCTGCGTAAACATTTGGTACCCTTCATTCATGTGTTTTCTTACTGTTAAGAAGGAAGATTTTTATAAATACATAAAGTACAGGAACATAAATACATAAGTGTAGGAAAAAAGCTTTCATGCGAAACTGTAGAGAATACGTGACATAAAACACATAGGGCATTCAATGGAACTGAGGTCTTATATTGCTGGGTCCATCTTAGGGTCTTTATGAAGATGATAATAGCAATACTGCAAGATTTGTTCATATAGTGAGATCATAGGTAGCTTGTTCAGTACAACAAATCCTAAGTAAATAATGCATCTTTTTTTCTTCTTCAGGGCAATTTAACTAACGTATTATATATTATTGCACTGAGTTCATATGAAGTAGATCTCTCTTGTGGGGCCAAATGTCACTTGGCACTTACACTGGGAGGATGAAAGGGGCCCTGTCTATTGGTGGCTTTCTGTGGGAACCAAAGAGAGCTACTATCACTATGCTCACAGGAACATAGGAAGTGTTTCACTTTTATAACCTCAGAATTGTACAGTGACTGTAGGGGGCAGAACAAGGGGCAACGGAGAGGTATGCTGTTCCTTGTAGTCCACAGAGTAAAGTACAGCATAACAATAGGAGAACTAAGAGTGAGTAAGCAGGGGGCAGACTTAAAGGGGGCATGGGAATGCTAGGTCCCCCTAGGTTAATTTTGCTGTAAAAACAGCAGTGCCATGCCACAGCAGTAGTATCCAGGTGTGGAGACACCACACCACTGTGGAAGCTAGAAGCCAGCAGCAGCAGACTGTGGTCTCTGCGTTCCTAGGGCAGGTGAAATGATCACCCTGACTACCCTCTTGCCTGAGATTTCTGGGACAGTTGTGTCCAGGGCACAGAAGAAACATAGAGTTATATATAAAATCTTGCTCCACTTCAAAATTTCATCCAGGTTTTGAATGAAAACAGATCTTGAGGTGTAAAAAATCTGTCCAGAATTTCAGCCAGTACCAGTAAGACTTCAGGGTTTAGGTGATGATGATTAGTTTTAATAATATAATACATAGTATAATCATCATCATCTTTACATTTACATAGAATTCCACAAGCATGTTATATGTATCTCTTCCTACCCAATGAAAGGTAGAGAATAGCACACAGCTATCCACAATCAGCTGCATAGCAGGAAAGTGCTGGAATTTACAGAAGGATACAAGAACAAAACTCTATTCAAATAAATATCTATCTTATAGTCTAGTAAAGATATCATAGACTTAAATGTTCACATAGAGCTGACAGTATATAATTTGAAACATCTCCTCTGAATAATGTATGGGTGTTTAATTTAACTGTACAATTTTTTATTTTTCGGTTAAGAGTTGACCCAAGTCTTCAGGTATTTGAATGTATAGTTCCATAGGTTCTATGGAATAGATCATAGGAAAATAGGGCTGGAAGGCACCTGACAAGAGCAAATCATGCATAGCCCAGCCCCTATTCAAGTAAGATCACCTCTTACTACACCATCCCAGCCAAGTGTCCATCCAACCTGCTCTTGAAAATTTCTAGGGATTGAGATTCCACAACTTCTCAAGCTGGCCTGTTCCAGTCTTTGGCCACCTTCATAGTCAGACAGTTCCTTCTAATCTCCAACATGAATTTCCTCTGCTGGAGCTTAAACCATTGTTCCTAGTCCTGTCCCTGTGGCCACAGAAAATAGTCTATCTCCCTCCTCTCTAAAATTACATTTAAGTATTTGAGAACTGTTATCAAATCCCCCTTCAGTCTTCCCTTCTCCAGCCTAAAACATTCTAATTCTCTCAGGTTTTCCTCATAAGTCATGCTTCCCAGATCTCTAATCATGCTCTCTACCAAACTCTTCCCAAACTGTCCACACTTCCTTGAAATGCTGGACACAGTACTCCAGGATAAATCTCACTAGTGCTGATAGAGTGAAAGAATCACTCCTCTTGACTTGCTTCTGTTAATACAATATAATATACTGTTGGCTCAATGTACAAGAACATATTGTTGGTTTAGATTCAGGTTATGGTCTACAGTAACTCCTAAGTCCTTCTCTGCAGTACTGTAGCCTAGCCAATTATCCCCTGGTCTGTATTTGAACATGCAATTATTCTGTCCCAAGTGCAGGACTTTGTAATTGTCCTTGTTAAATTTCATCTAACTCATTGTAGACCATTTCTCCAGTCCATCGAGGGCATTCTGAATTCTAGCCCTGCCTTCTACACTGTCTGTAACTCTACCCACTTTAGTGTCATCTTCAAAACTTCTATGCAAGTACTCAATCCCATCATCTAAATCATTATTGAAGATGTTGAACCATTATAGACCCAGGACAAACCCTTGAGAAACCTACTTGATACCTCCTCCCAATTAGATATTCAGCCATTGAGGACTACCCGTTAAGCACGATGATTTAACCAGTTATGTATTTCAATACTTTTTTCTAGTCTGTATTTCCTTAACTTGTAAATAAGAATGTCATGGGAAACAGTTGAAAACATTGATAAAATAGAGTCTATCACATCCACTTTTCTCCCTTCATTCACAAAGCCTGTCACCTTATGATAGAGGAAATCAAGTTGGCCATAGTTTCATAGTATCTAGGGTCAGACTTGCATGACTCGCTCTTGATTAATCCATACTGGCTGTTCCTGATCATCCAATTCTCCTCTAGTTGCTTCACAATCATTTCTTTGAGGATCTGCTCCACCATTTTTCCAGGTATCAAGGTCAGATACCCCGGATCTTCTTTATTCCCTTTCTTAACGGGTCCTATGTTTACCTTTTTTCCATCATCTGAGATTTCATCTGACTTCCACAAGGTCTCAAAGAGGATAGCTACTGGCTCTGGAACTACCTCAGTCAATTCCTTCTGAATCTGAGGACGCATCCCTTCCAGCCCTGCCAACTTGAAAGCATCTAGCTTCTCTAAGTAATCCCTAACCTGTTCTTCTGCTGCTCTAGAATGTTTATTGTCTTTCCTATCTTTGCTGCCAGCTACATTTATCATCTTGTATTTGCACCTATTTATGAAGACTGAAGTATAAAAAGGTATTAACTACTTGAGCCTTCTCTCCATCATCCAAAACTAGATTGCCTTCAGCATACGGGATGTATGATTTCTTTGATCTTCCTCTTCCTCTTGACATATCTGTAGAATTCCTTTTTATTGCCTTTTATGTCTATCACCAGTTTCATCTCAAATTTTGCTTTGGCCTTCCTAATTTTCTCCCTTCATGCCCATGTAATACTGCTATGCTCTTCTGTACTAATTTGACCAAGCTTCCACTTTTTGTAGGATTCCTTTTGAATTTCAACTCTATTGTAGAGACTGCTGTCTAGCCAGCCTGACCTCCTCTTGCACTTTCCATTCTTCTGTTACATCAGGATAGTTTGCTTGTAGCTAGATACTTGAATTCTTAGAGCGTAAGTCACTTAACCACCATTCTGAAAAAATTATGTGTGGTAGAACTTTCCCACCTAATTAAAAATTAAAATAAAAATGACCTTACTGCTTATCCCTAGAGCATTTTTGTCCATTTCCTACAACTATTACCCAGAAGGCAAAGAATGAGGTAGACTAGCAGAACTATATGTAGAATGATTGCACATTTCTGTTCTCTAGTTAGTGTTCTCTGTGCCTTAGCTTCATAAGCATCATATTTTAAATGTGACAATATAAAAATCAATAAAATGAAACTTTTTTTTACATATTCTGATGCCATATAAAGTAGTTGGAGTCAAATGGGATTAGGTATTCATATGGAGACTATTTAATGCCATCATTCATGATGGCAAAAAAATCTTGAAAGATTGAAGTTAGTAGTTTCAACCTATCAAAGACCAGAAGGAGGACTAGTAAGGTAGAAGAGGGGAGAAATACAAGATGCCTGCAAAACTCGTATCTTCCTCTTGAGCATTTCCTGTCAAGTAAGTAGCTTGACCACTGATAGGATCCATCTTGATGATGGATCTGATTAATCAGATTTCTATTTTCATATGTAATCTGAAAAGCTTAAAGCCTAATGGGAACTGTACAATTTTATTCTACACTTGTCAGAGTAGAAACAGTCTTCTGAGGGTTGTAGTAGTCAATCTAGATGATAGAAAATAGTATAACTAATTTCTTATTTTTATGTATAACAAAGGCATAAGCATTTTCCTTTCCAGCAGCTCCTAAATGATCACAATAGTTATCTGGGAAATACAGAGGAACATTTTAAAAAATCAGTTACCGTACAAATCACACTGGCAAATGTATGAAATCACTTGTAAAACTGCCAGGGAGAAAATACTACAAATGATTGGAACTCTCTTAGGAATTATCTGAGTTCTTTGCAGAGAGATATAGTGGTTTGCCAGTAATTATGTCTGGATTAGCAACAATTTTCTACAGTAATTTCCACGTTATAAGCCTGTTTCTAAGTAGTCATAATATTTTGATGGTCCTGAATGTTATTCTCTGGGCACTCAGCTGTGTAGAAAGGAGAACTTTCTTCAAGTGCAAAAAGAGAATGATATCTACCATAAAGCTTTTATTTAAAGCTTTACCTAAGCCTTACCATTTTTAGAATATTTTCTATATTTTCTCAGTAACCTCAAGGGTAGTTAGAACAAGGCAAACTAAACTGTATTGTTATGTTGAACAGAAGACCTGAAAAAATATGTCTAACCAGTCGAAGAAAGAATAAAATTCCTCTAGCCCATTGACAAGAAGTAAGCAGCAAGCCTGAAGTTGAAGAACAGAGGCCAAATTTTCATTTTCTATGGTTACTTTATGTTTTCTCATCAAGACTAAATATGTCACACTAATCCATTTCTGGAAAAGTGTGGATTGACAGATTAGAAGATTTCCAACACCTCCTAGGATAGAAGATTTCCAACAACTCCCCTGTGTTAGATGAAAATGGTAGCTACCGAGTTTTATTCAAAGTTCCAATTTTTAGCATCCTTAATCTTTAGCACCTTTTCAAAATGAAGATTCTGTGCCTTGAGAGTTCATGTTAAGTCTTAGGGTTTAAGTTACTAAAGGAGGAACATTGTATACACACCTGAAACTGTGAAATGTTCCCAGCCATTGGAACCTAAGCTGGGTTAAATATGCCTGAAGAAATCTGAATAGTATTAAATAGTACTGAATTTGAGATCAAAATGCTTGCAGAGGGATTTCACTGAGTTCAGTATTATTACTCTAGATTTACACCCATGTAATGGGAATGGTTTAGGAGGCTCCATGGTCCTGGGTATGACCTAAAACTGCACCCTGCCGGGAGTGCCTGGTGGGCACAGTGGCACAGGAGCCCCCAGGAAATGCTAGGCCAGTTGTCACCCTGGTGAAAGGAGGGTCAGGGCACCTTAAACCCAGCTCCCACCTTCGAGTGGTTCAGATGACATTGGAGGTATAGAGGGCCACCTGAGCCCACCCAAGAAGGGAAACTCCAAGGCCCCGAGTAGAGAGGGCATTGTTGGGCTCTGAGTAAAGGGGATGTTGTGTAAGATCTCAGGGTAGCACCATGACCTGCTGCTCTGGGGGGGAGTGAGAGTCCCCTGTGAGACCCTGGAGCACCAGTTGTGGTGTGAGTCACCTCATCTCCCCATATCCAGGAAGGGGGACCCGGAGAAAGTGTGGGGCTAGTGAGGCCAGAGGTACAGTGCCCCCTCAAATGGTCAGTGCTGGGGCCAGGACCAAGTAGGTCCAAAGGGCCAGGTGCCCACCATGATGGCACCCAGAGTTGTGGGTCTGGGGCCCCACCTGGTCTTGAAGGTGAGGCCAGGGCCTGTGTGTGGCTGGAGGTCCTGAGGGGGGACCATGCCTAAGAAGGGAGCCAGCCACAGGGAGCTTGGCAGCCCGAATGAAGGCGACATGCAATGCCTGAGTGGAGAGATCAAAGAAGGGTCCTGCCAGGTGGATTCTGGAGCCTAGTGTGGGGCTGGTGTGACTAATAACATCTGGATGCCATCTGTAAGGCTTGGGCCATGGTGTAGGGGAGGTAGGAGCTGCGGACAATCGAAATATTGGGGTTCAATAATGGGCAGCCTCCCACCTAATTTAACAATTTTTCATTTTTCCAACAAGGCGTGGCAAATGAGACAGGCAGGAGGCATGCCCAAAGGCAAGTGGGGAGCTAGCTGTGGCTAGTGGGGATCACCACTTTGCCACAGTCTGTACCTAGCCTTTGGGTAAAGTCAGCACTGTCATGTTTTGGATAGTCATCTTAGTCTAAATATAGAGAGCAATTGGAGACATTACTAGTTTTTGCTAATGAGCTTTTTCTGAATACATGCATGTATGTGCTTAATCTAATTTCATTTAAAGGTATCTAATTGCTATTTACATATCTAAAGAAATAGAGTAAAATGTATTTTTGCCACTTACATAGATTTTAGATCTTATATCCACATGCATGCTGAAGTTGTTCTAAACCAGCTCCAAAGGGACCTACTGTGGCTTCATTCTGTTCCACCTGGATATATATGTAAATACGTGTATGTCCCTGAAAGAGAAGGAATAAGAACAGGCGTTTGTACATTTTGTAGGAAATATCTGTCAGATAGAATGGGTAGACAGCAGTAGGACCCTGCTTAAGCCACAGAACCAGGGCTTTTCTGGCTTCTTCTCCTCTTGACCCTGTGGCACTTTCACCTCTGGCTGCCCCTTGTGCTAATTTCAACAGAAGAGGTAGATGGTACTCTTTATCTGAAGTAGCCCATAGTCTGGTAGTTAAGGCACTTTTCTGGGAAGTAGTTGGAGTGGTGTCCAACCCACTCTGGCTCCCAGGAAGTCTAGAATCTGCCTCTCTCACTTCCTTCCCTAACAGCTTATCAGGCTGAAAGGTAGTAGGGTCCTCCTCCATATGTCAAGTGGTTCATCTGCCTGGTTTTTCTCCAGCTATACTTTTGGTAACTTAAACACAGTAGCATTTATGCCCAGATAGAGTAGAATTGTCATAGAACACGGGTTTTCCAAACTGGTACATATACCCCGTGTCATACACAAGATATCTGTGGGAGGTATGTGAGTGAAATTGTGTAATAATGGATTTAATTTTCATTTATTAACTCCATAATTTAAGGAGTTAAAATATAAAATGTATTATGGTAGTGATATGTGGGCAGCTAGCAAATCTGGAAAGTGGTATACAATAAAAAAAAGTTTGGGAATCTCTGCCTTAGAGCATACATGGCCATAGTGGTGTCCCTTGTAAGCATAATCAGGACAATTCTATCCATGAAGGTTATCAGATCTGTATATATACGTAGTTAAAATGCCTCATACACATGTGCATGTGATTAACTGTTTTCTTATGAGGGGCTAGAAATGTGTCATGCCATGCTTAACCTTGAGGCTGTTATTAATGTATGTGCTTTTCCCAGATCAGGTATTTTTCTTGCTTGCCTACGCAGGTATCTATTACTGGCATTAAGTAGTGCATTTGAAGCATGTCTGTTTTTAGTATGGATAAATGTGTTTTTCTGACGTGCCACACCAATGTCGGTTCTGAAAAAAATGCTCTGATTCTGTGCATGCAGCAATAACTGGAAATTTGCCTTTCAGTGTTCTGTGGAAATTTACTTCTCTCCTCTTCTGCCCCCCGCATTATCAGTTAGTTATTCAGCTCCTCAGACACTAAATTCATACATGCCATCATTACATTGACTGTCCAATAACAGTAACAATGGCAGAAAAAGTGGGGGAAAACATTGAAAATGAACCAACTAGGCAACTAAGTTAGGCTTGCTAAATGCAGTTTGCCAGACACATGGTGAGAATATTTTCTCTTTCTTCATCTACTATAACCAAAAGTACTGTGTAAGTCTGTCATGACCTTGCAGAAGAACAATGGAATAGCACTGGACTGGAAGCACTCAAATAGAGAACATTTAATTAAGTCTGTTGCAGATAGCAGGTGGTAGATGAATTGTTGCTCCCTATCCAAATGTCACAGTGCTCAGTGCATTTCATATTCTGAATATCCTCAAATCACACCACAAGCAAGCCATAATCACCACACCATAATCAAGCAAACCTCTTAGGTAAAGGGAAAACAGAACTGGAAAGCTGGGGGAAATTTGCTTTGCTGTAGAGTTTTGATCTGCTCAGACCCACCTATGTAATGCCAAGGTATTATCCTTAAACAGATTTCTAGATCATTTTATTAATGTGCCTTAAATAGAGTAAACAGAGATACTGATTTAACTGTTGCATTACAAAGACAAATTATTTATTTAATCACTATATTGTTGACTATTTTGAAAGAATTAGAACAGTCCTGTTTAATTAAAAACTGAATTCATAGATGTTAGGGGCTGGAAGGGACTTCATGAGATCATCAGGTGCAGCCCCCCTGCTTGGGCAGGAAAGACTGCTGGGGTCAGAGGACCCCAGCAAGGTGTGTGTCAAGTCATCTCCGTCACAACCAAAAAATAACTAAAATTTGCCTATGTCACTAACAAGAAACAAAACTTAACCCCCTCTTCTTATGTCACTAACAAGAAACGAAACTTAAGTCCTCCCTCCTCTTTCACACACTAACTGGTCAAGGGGCAGGCTTAGACCCCTCACACATCACTAGTAAGAAACTTGACCCACTGTCTTGAAACCTGAGAGCACAAAGAGCTGCTGCCTCGCTGATAGTTAATATTCCATTTAGCAGCTCATTATTGGTTACACTCACCTGTAAAAGTTCGTGTAACTTCCGCCCAAGTCGGAGAACTCTAAAAATGCACCAGAGTATCTTGGAGGACTGATCACCCACCAATGACTCCCTGTCACTGTAATCCTGACGTAGTAAAGCCCTGCAGGCACGTAATTTACTTATGACGTCTCGTCCATCTTGCTCATCCGATTGTAACCTGAGCACGTACGTTTATCTGTAACCGGAGCAACTAACCAAAACAAAGCTTCTGCCTGCATTGCACATCACTACCCAGGCAACGTAATATAACTTCCTGCAACCTTCACGCATTCACGCCTAATTAATTTCCATTCCATCTACAAATCACACACCTGTCAAGTCCCTGGAACGCTGCCGCCAGCAGTTGCTGCATACCAGACATTAACCAGCACTTCCCTCGGTCGGCTCTCTGCACAGCCAAGACAATCTCCAGAATAGGTGATTGTATCACCTCTAGAAGGAGTCTGTTCCAGACCCTAGGCACTCAAATCATAAAGAAATGTCTCTTTATGTCCATTGTGAAGTGATGTTCAAGCAGTTTGTTTCCATTGTTTCTTGTCTTCCCCTGGGATGCCTTAGTGAACAGATGCTCCCCCAGGCCCTGATGTACGCCCTTTATATACTTATAGGCTGCCAGCAAGTCCCCTCTAAGTCTTCTTTTTCAGCCTGGTCTTGGGACCAGGCTGAACAGTCCCAAGTCTTTCAACCTCTCCTCGTATGACCTTTTCTCCAGACCTCTAATCATATATGCAGCGCTCCTTTGGACCCTCTCAAGCCTCTCCACATCCTTCCTGAAGTGCAGCACCCAGAACCGGATGCAGTGCTGTGGTCTCACCAAGGCTGAATAGAGAGAGAGGATGACATTATTAGTTTTGCTTAAGATGCGTAGGTAGATGCATGCCAATGTTTTACTTGCTCTGCCAGCTATGGCATTGTGTTCATAGTATAGTATCATAGTAGCTAGAGTTGGAAGGGACCTGGGCAGATCATCTAGTCCGACCCCCTGCCTTGGCAGGAAAGAGCACCGGGGTCAGATGACCCCAG
>JAGPOW010000304.1:91198881-91217190 GCA_030014935.1 Caiman crocodilus
CCATCCTATTCTCATCTGCCCACCGCTGTAACCTGTCAAGGTCAGCCTGGAGCCTACTGCTCCCTTCTAGTGTGCCCACATCCCCCCACAACTTCGTGTTGGTGGCTCATGTTCATTTGTGGTCCATCATAACCCCCAGGTGCGTTCTAGTCTTATGAGAAAGTGTTTTGCAGAAGAACTGGATTCAGCTTAAGCTCTACAAAAATATTACCGTATAACATTGGAAAGACATCTCTCCATACCTCAGTTCCCCATCTCTAAAAACTTGGTGATTATATGGAATCTTTTACCTGCTTCTTTCTTTATGAAGAGAGATTCTCTCCTACTTTGGGTTTGGACAGTACCTACCACATTGGGGAAGTTAGGGTCTCCTGATAGAAATACAATTTGTACTTGCATCCCTCTCCTGCCTCCCAGTCCAATAATGGAAATCTTGTGATAGTAAGAGTGTAATAAAAACAAAGGAGAGAAGAAATGAACAAAAATATTGTCATACCATCTGGTGGCAAGAGAGCCTATTTAATTCGGGCTGTAGACAAAAGGACAATACGTTGTTGACAGTCTGTGGAGTTTCTATTTTGGGTTCACTTTCACTGGGTTAAAATCTGGGCATTTCAGACCTTAATGGGGAGAAACTAATATGATTAAAGATTTTAGTACTTTATTTTGTGTGCCTTTATTAAGAGCCATATATGAAGCCCATGAAGTCAATGTGTGTTTTGCAGTTGACTTCAGCAGGCATTGGATTAAGACCTTAGGGAACTGAATGTATTTGTCTTAAGAACACGTAACAGGTTATGGATAACAACACTACAAATATAGGGCTAAAGCACTGAGATGGGAAAGAAGAGCTTAGGTTAATTCAAGGGGAAATTTTCTGGGGGGAAATATGATACAGTTAAGTAAAAGAAATTATAAGGGCAGTCTAACACAGAGCAAAATTGCCTAACACTGTAATCCATAATCATTTGCTAAAGAAAAGGAATACATTTCATTCAGACTTCTGAAGAAAGCATTGGATAGGACCAAACATTAAAAACATACTGTAAAAAACATACTTGGTTAAGACATATGCAGGTAGCCCATGCAGCTGGCTTAGAATATTTCTGGACAAGTTTCTATTGAAAGGCAGTGCAAAAATAGAGGGATAAAACCAGAAGAGAACAAATGAAGTTAGAGTTTACCTCATCAAAAATGATCAACTTCATAAAGGATTATTTAAAAAGAACTCTTTTTTTTTTTTAAAGCCACAAAGTAGTAAAATAATATGTGGAAGGATTACTTAATCCAAGACCCACTGAAACAAATGAGTCTTTCTACTCAGTTTAATGGGATCTGGGCCAGCCCATAGCTACTAAATCAATGTACCAATTCTTCTCTGATGTACACATGCAAATCTTACATTGCTCAGTGGGCACAATTCTGAAGGCCTGACTATAAATACCTGCATTGGAAGCATTCAAAGTTTTTTTGGGAAGAATTCAGCTCTCTGGTCTCTTGTTTTGTTTTCAGTTGTGTGGTAATTTAAAAATACTTTTGCAAACATCTAACATTCTTATAAAACTTCTGATGATTTCGGTGAGCCTCTGATTTTCTCCGTTCTCACATCTCTGATTAATCAGATAAATCAGAACAACTCAATCTGTTTAAAAATACATAGACCTGTTCATTTTTGTCTGAGAGTGTTTTAGCCTCTGGCCTTTTATGTTCACATAGCAGCAACCCGTTTTCTTTCTGTATTGCTATGTGGCTCATACAAACATTAGACTTAATTCCTTTGGTGAAGGAGTTTGAAAAAGCTTTTTAATGTCATTGTTTGTCAGTTTAAATTCTGCTTTGTATTTGTCTTTCATGAGTTTAGGCATGGCTGTTTAACAGTACTACTTCATATGTCCTTTGAGATATTACTGATGGCATTGTACCAATTATATTAATAGCGGGCAGAACATGCTGTCACTGTGTTCCATTCACAAACCAAAACATGTAGTTTGGAAGCTGCAGGCAGTTTCATTTCTGAAAATTGAAAGCAAAACTGTTGATAGTTTGGTGAAGTGTTTCTTCCCCCTACTGGTGAACTTCTGTTTCATTGAATTTATATAGACTTTGTAGCTGGTGCGTGCCAGCATTTGGTCAATGGTATCATTTTTCTTTGGTTTCAATATCAGTCCCAAGACGGCAGTACTAAAGTTTAATAGTGGTGGACTCCAACATTAGTAGTATTCAACTATCAGTGCCTTATTGAGCATAGCAATTTAGAAAAGCATAAAATGACCATAGCTAACTACTGTGATGCAAATGGGTAGATTCACTGACCAGTGTCACAAAAATGGTCCTTTTGTTTGCAGTTGTACTGCTATCTGAAATTCAGTAGATTCAGTGTGAATGAATTCACAGCATTTTGGGTTGAATTTCAGGATCCTAAGCCCCAAACATTAAATTTAAAGTTTTGTTGACATTTCTGAATTGCGAAATTATGACTTCCTGATGATCTTGTTACCCCGACCCTGCAGCTCCCTGGAGCTCAGTGACAGGCAGGGCAGGACAGCACAGGATGGAGGCCAGCATGCTGGGCTCCATGTCCTGCGCACAGAGGCTGGATCTGGCCGAGAGTGGTCCCTCCACCTTGCTGGTGGCAGTTGTCTGGGGCCACCACATGCAGCCTGGGCCTCAGCAGTGACTCCAATAGCAGGGCATGAGGCTGTCAGCAGTGGGTGGCTATCCTGTCTCACCCTGTGGTGGTGTCTGAACCTGGCCCAACCCCCTCCCCTGACCCACCACACGCCAGGCAGGAGAATTGATGCCCAGTCCAGTCTGTCTCCCTCACCTCCAGCTGCTGCTCAGCAAGAACCAAGCTGGGTGGCAGCAGCCTCTGTCTCTGCCCGCAGCATCGAAATCCTGGACTTTTGCTTCAATTTACACCAAGTGGTCAAGATGCGAGGACAACCTATGAAATCTGGGACTGTCCCAGCTAATCCAGGATGTATGGTCACCCTCATTATGTATTATGTCTTCATAACAAATCATTGCATAAGGGTAAGCCAGTCTCTTTTACAATAACAGGGTACATTTGTTTCATATGATTAGGGGTTTCCACTTGGCCAATGTTAGTTATGAGAATTTAAATAATGGTGACACAAAGGATTTTGGGATATTGAATCCCAAGTCATGTCTGTTGATGTACATTCATTTTTGTTCTTGATGTACTTTCCTGTGAAAACAGATGTACCTGCATGCATGGGAGCCTTGTTTAGCTAGCTAGAAGCAACATGAGGTCCTTGGAGGCTAATGCACATATCACTATAGAAAGTTTAGCCTGCTTCAGATAGACTCAATAAGGCTGTCTAATAGCAGGTTCTCTTAATCTACCATTAGTCATACTGTGATTGGACTATATATGGAGACTACACACAGAATAAGGCATTGCTTGTGGAATCATACCACTACTGCACTGCTTTTTACTCCAGATAAATGCCACCAGTGAGGAAAAGATTTTTTTTCCCTTAGGATTCATTTAAAGAAATCGATGAAGTCTTTGTGACAAGAATGCAGGGCCTTGGGAGTAGCTGAGTAATGTCTCCTTAGTTCTAATTTGTACATTCAACTCCGTATGCCAGGGGTGCTCAACTTCCAGATCATGGGCCAAATGCAGCCCCATGGATCGGGAAATTTGGTGGTGGAGGAACGGTCATCCACTCACTTGCCAAATTCCCCAACCCCAAGTCCTGTGTGGCCAGTAAGGGCCAGGTCAGGCTGTGACCCCTTTTCCTGTGGCTCTGGGCTGCAACCCTATGCCCCATGGGGTTGGGCCATAGCCCCTTCCCCCTTTGGGGCTGGGCCACACCTGCTTCAACCAGGCCACACCACTTCCGCCTGCAGGGGTAGACCATACACATTCCCTCATGGCCCTAGATTGGGGCTAGTCCACAGGCTCTCCCATCCCTTCTGTGAGTCTGAGCCATACCCCCTTTTCCTAAGGCAGAGAAGCCAGCCAGCACCATCTTCTGAATCTGAAAAGCAGAGATATCAGCTAGGCTATAGATCACTGAATGATAGTGCAGGCATTTAAGCTGATGGTGTTGTGCAAGGACTTTCAGTCTAATAGCTACAAGCAGGAGTTTTGCAGGAATTTGCATGTTGGTGAGATTTTGTTGTACACTTGCCCAGATTCATGGGATGAAGCATTTGTGAGGCATGTGTTGGCCATTCGAGGGATGGGACTGGGAGGAGCCTATTTTTAACTGATCTAAGTAATAATATCCTTACCACTTTTCAAAGGCAGTAATATCTTTATCACTTAATAACTTATAGTATATCTACACACAAGTGATTTTTATGGTAACATTGCTACATGGTTTTACATTAACACCTCTAAATACAGTACATGGAGATTTCTAAGAGAAACACTATGGGAACTTCAGATTCTTTCTATCCATTTCAGTTTGCTAAAAACTTTGCTATAGTAGAAAAACACAGATTATTTTCTCTAGTTATTATATAACATAACTCAGGTTTTTCTCTACTTTAACATTACTATTGCCACTTTCTCCCAGTTGCAGTCTTTTACTTTTGTTGTTTTAATTCGGCACCAGCACAGCATTTTTTTGATTGTGGACTTGACCCATTGCAAAATAACACCACACCTACTTCCTTGGCCTATGTGTCAGGTACAAGTTTCTGAGTCAAAAAAATTGAAATTATCCTTATTTTCACCAAAAAAACTCTCAAGGACCCTGATACTACTAGCTGAGAGAAGAGGAGCAAAAATAGGACTGGAAGACCTAATGCACGCTAATGCTGAGATCAGAACAAAAACTGGATTTCTTGAAGATGCCACCAGCTGAGGTAATGGAGACTTCACCTCTGGCAGTTTATTTGAAGCTGTAGTTGTCTTGTTATGCAGCAGAGGTTGCATTATGTATTTTCATTTTCAGGTTGTGGTTTGTATTGTTCAATTGAAAAGAGACTTCAGCCTCTAGATACAGACTTAAACCAAAATAATTGTTTTAAAGCACTCTTTTATATACCTACTCTGTATTCACTTTGCCTCCACCCCAAAAAGGAATCAATAAATTGTCCATCACATGTTAATTTTGCTTAACTATTTTTAGACTTTGAAGGTAAAATATAATCTCTATGGGATTGTATTTAAATTGTGTTTCCTATTTTTGAGTTTCTATGACACAATATTATGTCCACAGTAGGTTTTATTTTGAATTCACAAAATTTCAGCATTTGGGAAGGCTTTGAAGAACTATTAGGGTTTTGTGATTTATTGAAACAAACATTTTGATCATCTTGCTGGTACGAATCTTCCTGTCTCTCCTTCCCCCTTTTCATTTCTTCTCTTTAAAAGTCCCCAACTCATTTCTCCTCTTCCATGAAGCATCATCTTCATCTTACTTGTTGAAGGTGCTTTGAATGGACTCTAATGGTAATGATGTAGTTCTGACTCTTACTGCTCTTGTTTCTTAACATGGCATAGAAGCAATCACCTTTATTTTGTAAAATGTAGAGACTAATAGTTAATGGCTAAGCCAACCCAAACTATTTGGTAGGGTTGTTCCAGTGCATCTCTCACTCAGTACTAATAGTTCCTAATGAACTATAAACCTGAGAATAAGAATAAAGACTCATCTCATACTCAGGTCTGCCAAAGGTTTCTGAATACTAAAATTGTCTTTTCCTTTCTTCTCACTGGAGGGCGGAAACTGAATCATCTGGTGCAATAGAGCTTGGACTACATTCCTTTGCCATTAGGTTACATGTGATTGCCCAGAACCAAAGCCCAAGTAGCACACCTGTCTTTATGGTCCTCAGTTGCACCTTTCTTAACCCACCAATAGCACTGATACCAACCACTGGTACCAACCAAACTTATAACAGCTGTAATGCCTTACTCTACTTGCTAAAACCAGGCTTGGACGCTGAAGGGAAGCTAGATTGTGCAAAACAAATTTGGTATTTATCTTCAACAAAAGAATTAATTTTCTTGATAAGAAAAATATCTAATCTACATGGACTTCCATAAAATGCTTGACTATGGTGCTATGCAAAACAGGATTTAATGCAACCTGGGTAATAAACTGGCTAAAGTTTACAGAGGTGAAAGGAACTATGCAGAAATGGGAACTATCAAGCTGGAGGAAAGTTAATGGAGTTCTTCAATGATCACTCCAGGAGCAGAGGAGTAACTAGGTTTACTTTGGTGCCCTGGCTGGAGTGGGGAGGGTGCTGAGTGTCACACCTCCCTACACATAGACCACTGTCACTATTTCTTCCCCCCAAGTGTGAGTTGCTGCAGCTGCCATGGCATGGTCTTTACCACATACGATTTGCTGTGGCACTAACTTGACACCATTAAACTGGTTCCCTGCTTGCCTCCCCTTATAATGCTATTTCCTGGGAATGTAAGATTAAAATATTCTGCCATAAAATCAGGAGGTATTTTCAAAAAAGAGGAAGACCAAATCATATTATAGGAAAAATCAACTTACCTTGAGGGCTGCAGTTAGAGAAATGGGATGGTATTTAATAGTTCCAAGTGCAAGGTCATTTGCTGTAATGCATAAGAACCATTTTATTCGACTGCATAATGGTAGTTTTATTTACAACATTAGTCAAGTACTACCATAAAAATAATTTATACTTAAAGCTGGGGCCTCATTAATTCAAAGCAACAGAGGAAGTGAAAAGATGGGTGTATTTGTTGATCTCAGCATGATTATGAGCCATCAATGTAATGTGAACAAGACAAAGGAAAATGCAATACTAGATTATTGGGTAACAACATTCGGGTGGAAATAGGAAAGTTTTAATGCCATTGTACAGTGCACTGATGAGATGAAATACTATGTATAATTCTGCTCAAGATGGAAGTTATTATGTTAATGTTTAACCTTAAGCCTGTGATTGCATAATGGGGACTTAAATTAGTGGTGGGCTGTTCTACAACGCAAGGAAATAGCTTTCCTTTTGAAATATTATATCTGAATTATATTGTTTCCTAAGAAGACTTTTCTTGCTTTTACCATATACAGTTCTCGGGGCTATGTTTTGCTTTTTTTTCATGCTGTTTTTCAAGTGCTGTAACTTTAAATTGCCTCGTTAATTATTGCTTGTCTTTCCCATGTTATGATTGTAAAGCAGTAACGTGAACATTAATTAACTTTTAAATCATACATAAAATCAGGTAAATTATTTGAGTTGAATGTTGATAAATATTAACTGCTCACTTGCACATGTATAAATAGGCTGACAAGAATGAGCACAGAAACTCTCTGATATGTTGGACAGCTTAAGTTCAACCTAGTACCCAATGGAGCAAATAGGAGTCTTTCCATCAACTTTGACTGTAATTGGTTCAGACCCTCTATATTTATGCTCCCTTTCAGGAGGTAAGTCTTCAAAATTTTCTATATTTTCTATTTTTATTAGTATTTTTAAAGAAGTTTCAGATAGGATGGAGTAAATATACAGAACTAACACTGAGTTAGGGGCTCATGGGTGATTTGCTCTTAAATGTAAAGGATGGATAATGTCATGCAGTTGCATTCAGTACTTGACCTTGGAAGTGCTTAATGGTATTAGCTTAAGGGAAAAAGGAAAAGGAAAAAAATACATGCTGCTCTTTGACATCATTCCTTCTGATGTTGGTAAGACCTTTTAAAATGTAAATAAAAATGTATTATCCCTTTAGGAAACCCCCCCACAAATCTTGACTTTGTTTTAACAATAGTATTGTAAATGTATGCCTGGAGTGCTATTAAATTCAATAGGTATTTTCAGTTCTGTCTCTCATTCGCCAAGTAATGGATTACTTTCATTTAAGATTATAAGTCTTGTTACAAAGGGAAAACCTGCTTTGATACCAACATGAAAAGGCACTTCCAAACCCAAAGACAACTTAGCTATAAATAGACAGCAATGACATTATTGTAGCTGAGGAGACTTCATTCCATTAAAAAACTTCACTCAAGAAATGTAGAGAAATGCTTAATTTTTAATGATTATGATTTAAGTCTGTTTTATAGTGATTACTTTTTTCCTATAAATATTACAGGAACATTAACAATTTTACCTCCCGTAATTCTAATGAATGAATTTTCCCAATCCTTACTGAAAATTACACCCAAAGAGGACTTTGGTTTATTATTCAATATATAAGGGTCCTACGTTTCAGAAACAAATTTTGTTCACAGGATTTCTGTAATTTCTCTTTCAAATGATGTTTAAAATTGTGATGAATTTCTTTGATGTTATTTGTTTCATGTATGTTTTTGACTATAAAATACCATTTTTGCTCATTTAATTAAAGCAGCAGTTCTTGACTTTCTTAGACTCAAGGCATCCCTTGAATTGACTGAAGGCACTCTCATTTGATTCCAGATGCCCCTTGTTTGACTTGAGGCACCCCTCTATAGCTTTTGTAAATGGTGTAGCACCCCATTTCAAGAGCTAATTTATTTATTATTGTGCTTACCTCCTTGCAGAAGGGCTGGGCAGCAGAGGCAGGACAGTGCCCAGGCAAAGATGAACCTGAGTGTCAGCACCCTGGTTGTGAATAACTGAATTAAACATCTAAGAGTCTAGAAGGATTAAGAATTCTATATAAATTAAGGGTTAAAAGCATAGTTTCAATAAATTACATTTGTTGGAAATACACAAAAATGCATAAAAGGGACATATTTCCTAAGTATGGGACAGAGCCTACAACCTAAGCAGGTATTGGAGAATAGTAATAATAGTAGTTCATTTCCATTTTACAGATGGGGATCAGAGTCATTAAAAGGCTAAGTATAAGTAACTCTTTCAGAGCCTTACAAAGTCTGTGGGACACCTGTGAATTGACCTCTGAGTTTCAGTCCCATTAGCCTGAGATCATACATCTCTGTTAGAAGCCTTGGCAATAGTGTGAGTAACATCTGCAGAGGTGTCCAAGTTCCAATACATGATTTAGGAATTTGAATGATTTAATATGCTTAAAAATCAATGAGACTGTGAAAGTAACTCCACTGACATTGAGTGCATCTACATGTGCCTCCAACTGTGCAGTTGTTACTGCACAGTCATTTAGTACTTGTTTTAGCATTACTGTGCAGTCCCAGTGGTGCCTGGGTTGTTTTTGACCCTACTGTGCAGTAGCAATGGGGCTTTGTTTTAAGCTATACTCTGTTTATTGATGCATACGTTGTGTTCTCTCTCACTGATTTCAAAGTGAAGCACAGTGCAGCGGTAAATATATAACCCATCCTTGAAGCACAGCTTGCTTCTGGTTTTCAGGGTGACAGCTTTTCAGAGCAATATACTAACATTTATCAGTTGGAGATAACTTTTGATTCAGGAGCTTCATTTTTCAGTGAACTAGCCCAACAGAACGTTAGATGGCAATGAAAATAATATGACATCTTGGCCCCTCTGCCAACATTTTTCTATGGAAAGGACCTATTTCAACATAGGTCCAAAGTAGGGTGAGTTTTGCCCTGAAAAATTATGCAAGAGAAAAGAGAGGTCATAATGATGCTTCCCCTTTTCTTGATCTCATCGGCAGTGACTCTAGTGTTAGCTTATTGTATGGATGAGAGTAGATAGGGCAGTGACAAACTCATCAGCAAAGCTAACTACATTTTATCATGGATTAACAGGTGCATGATGAAAAGATCCAAGGAGGTGATACTTCCCTTCTATGCAGCATTAGTCAGACTGCAGTTGGAGTACTGTGTCCAGTTTTGGGTACCATACTTTAAGAAGGATGTGAATAACCTCAAGAGGGCTCAGAGGAGGGCCACTTATATGGCTAAGAGTTTTCAGGCCAAGCCCTAGGAGGAGAGATTGAGGGACCTGGGTCTCTTCAGCCTCTGCAAGAGAAGGCTGAGAGGTGAACTAGTGGCTGCCTAAAAATTCACTGTGGAGGGGAGGGGGTGCAGCAAGATAGTGGAGATGCTCTGTTCAACAGGGTGCCTCTTGGGGTAACAGGGAACAATGGTCACAAACTGAGAGAGCAGATTTAGGCTAGACATCAGGAAAAATGCCTTTACGGCCAAAATTTGGGATGGGCTTCCAAGGGAGGTGGTGCTCTCCCTACCTTGTGGGTCTTTAAGAGAAGGCTGGATAGGCATCTGTCTGAGGTCATTTGACCCCAGCACTCTTTCCTGCCACGGGCAGGGGGTCAGACTCAATGATCTGTTGCAGTCCCTTCTGACCTTAGCATCTATGAATCTATATGAGAGTAGTAGAACATTTCTACTCTTCTTCTGCATGCCTCCACCCCTCCTTCTAAAGATCTTTAGTGAAAAAGAATCACAATGAGGACAGGATGTAGCAATGTAGAGTTGTATAGTAAAAGTCTTTAGGAATTTCCTATTGTATCTCATTTGGGGTTTTGGTTGGGTTGGTGGATTCTGGGATATGTAAATTCACTAGACAAATACTGTCTCATGAGAAAGTATAAACTTGCAGCAACTCTGAGCTCAACTGATGGTCTTTCCCTGATATTTATGGTACTTTCCAAGTATACAATTTAAACTAGGCATACCAAGCAAGTTGTACAATGCCATATATTGCAGGGGAAGGAGTAAGTACCTTAATTTTTAATTCCAGAAATGATGATCTTGTATTTCAGAGCATGATTAGCCCTGCCTTTGAGAACACCTCAAATTTCTGGGAAAATCTCTCATTAAGCTAGATAATGACATGCATGTTTAATGTGTATTAGCCTGATTTAAGGCACATTAAGGGTGTGTGTCTACATGTGCATGCCCTTGATGCACCTTAAAAATGGTGATTTAAGGTTATTCAAGCCTAAATTTGATACTTGCATAAAGCAGGTATCAATTTATGCACAAATAGTTAAATTGCATTAGCAAATGTGTAGACACGCTAATCTGCATTAAGGTGATGTGTGTTGATTGACTTGAGATTAACTTTTGTCCCAAGTCTGTCTGCACATCCACAATAATATGCATTAGCATGTCCATGTGTGGACATGTGCCTAAATTGTCTTAATGCACATTAGGCTAATGCGCACTAAGTTTAGGTGCATAAAAACACGTGTAGAGATGCCCATAGAGTAGCACCACAAGATTGATTTTACTTTTCTCTCTTAAAACTTCTTCTGAATTCCAGTGACAAAAATATTTTCTTTAGTCTTATTTGAACATATTTGACTCTTTGGAAATTCATGTGACGGTGAGGAATTTAAAAAGGGATTTTCAGGACCCAGGGTGTAAAAATAAATGAAATGATAAATGTTACCCATATTTCTCCTTTATGAGATATTTTAACTAAATTTGATTTAAATATTCCTCCTTTACTAGGGCTTCTAGTTGATGTTTCAACCTGGGGTGAAATAAGAACTAAATGGGAGAAAATGAAATCTATTCAGAAGTTATGATTCTTAAAACTGAAACAAAAGTGCGCTAATGAAAATAGTTTGCTTGTGACAGATGAAAGGGTGCAGCAAAAGACAAAGTAAAGCAATAAAAACAATGGCCATGAAGACTATGATTAAAGGTGTGTGAAACAGTCGCAGTGAAATCAGACATAATATCTAACTTAACTAGTCATTGGGCATGTCTACACGAGCTGCTGCACTGTGCAGTAGCATAGTTTACTGTGCAGTAAGCACATATGTGTACATATGCACACACTTCCTGCACAATAAATGATGGTACTTGTGAGTAAATTTGCTACCAGCAAATGCAAGTAGCAAATTCACTCATGAATAGTATGTATAGATGCCAATGGGGAGTAAATGGGCTCCTGGTCAGCCCTGCCACTAGGGGACCGGCCTGAGATTAGCCCTAGGGTTCCAGATCTCTCCTGTCCTAGGGCTGATCTGTCTCTATGGCAGCCGCAGCCTCAGGTCCTTAAAAGCCTTCAGGCATTTTGAGCCCTGGGGAACATGTGCAGGGATCCTGAGGCCACTCCTGACCTCTGTTTTCCCCTAGGCAGGTTGCAGGCCAGCTGCAGCAGCCTGCCTGCACCCTGGTGATGCTGCCTGGCCACACAGCTGCCAGGCCCACACTATGCAGGCCTGTAGGTAGCTCCAGGCTCCTGCCATGCCTGTCAGCACCCAGGCCTAGCTGCAGGCAGCTCTTGGCCACCAGGGCCAGCTCGAGCTGTCCACTGAACACACTCAGCAGCCTGCCCAATATCTTCAAGTGCTGCAGGGCATAGTCTCACTGCATGGCTTCCAGTCCCATGCTGTGCTCCTGTGCTGGGCACTACAGACAGCTGCCCAGACCTGGCAACACAAGGGACAGCTGCATAGAGGCCTGGGGAGCCAGTGTGGGAGCACTGGTGGCCTCATCACTGCCAACGCCAGTGACCACCACCCAGGGCCCCAGTGGCTCATGGAGAAGACTGGCAACCTCGTGGTACTGTGGAGTGAGGCAGAGGTGCAGTGCCAGTTTGCATGGGGCAGATGCTTCAGTGTTCACATGCATGAGGGGCTGCTAGGCCTGATGCAGGAACATGGGCAAGACTGGTTGGTGTGGTTCTGCTGCATAAAGGTCAAGGTCATGCGGGCACAATGGTTCACCATCACCGACCACAATTGTTCATCAGGGAGTGCCCACAAGTCCATGCCATTTATGTGGCAACTGACAGAGATCCTCACTCCCTGGGACCCAGGCCATAGTCATGGTGTGTACAGTATGGATGGCCTGCCCAAGCCCCCACCCCTGCTTGGCACCCATGGTGATGTGTTACTGGAGGGAGGGCCCCTCAGGGCACCATCAGCCAATCCTGCTGAACTCTTCACCTGCAGCCTCCATTAGCAGCTTGGGGAGCCCAGGCCATGCCTACCTTGACAGCTCCACAGCCTGATCCCTAGCTATGAGGTGTGGCTGGCCATGTCACTGCCATCTGCCAGCTGCACCAGCTCTTCCATGGCTGGGGGGCCTGCCATGTCCCCCACACACTGCACACTGCCGTTCAAAGAGTCTGCCTGGAGCTGCACACTGTCACTGCCAGCTGGGAATGAAAGGAGCTGCCAGCCATGCCAGCCCTGGCTAAGTGGTAAGCCCTGCACTAGGGAGAAGGCCCTTCCTGCCCTTGTCCTTCCTTTATCCGCCATCCCTGCCTGGCCTGGCTGTACTCCCCCCACACAGAACACAGGAGGCAGAAAACAATGCAAAACTTTATTGAGCATCCCATGCCTCTGCACCTAGGTAGGCACAGGCCTCTCAATGCCGGTAGCAATGTCCTCCTCGGCTGTGTGGGGCAGGGGAGTGTAGTACAGCCACAGGTAGCCCTCCAGACAATGGCAGAGGTTTCAGGGCAGCTTGGGCTTGCCCCACACACCATCAAAGTTCAGGGTCCTGTGCCAGTTGTGTAGGTGTGCCCAAAGCACCATGGCAATAAGCAGCAGCAGGGTGTAGTGGGTCAGGCACCCCTCAGTCTACAAAAACAGCTCCTGTGCAGCGCCCAGGATGTGTGCAGCAGGGTCATGCTTGGGGTACAGTGCCAGCATGGGGGGGATGATGACTCATGGGCATGGGCAGCTCCTCATCCCAGTTGTGCAGGTGCTCCATGTCCCCCAAGCCTGGGTGCCATGGGCTCGGTGGCAGCACAGGGAGAGGCTGACTTGCAGGAGGAGGGTTGAGGCAGCAGGGTCTGGACCTGCAGAAGCTGGTGCTGCCAGGAGCCTGGCCAGCCCTACCCTGTCCTGGGAATGGGGCCGGGGAGGCAGGCTGCTTGTGACCAGCACCCAGCTGTCCCTGTGGAGTGAACAGGGATGGGGAGTTTGGCTGGTGGCCACCTGGGCCCAGGCCTGCCTGACCAACTTATCATGGTCCCTGGGCACCTGTGCATGCCCAGCCTCTGATCTGAGGCTGGGCAGTGCCCGGCCCCTGGTACAAAACATCTTACCTCAGAAATGTTACAAACTAACAAATAGCTTCCTTCTCAGGGCTCCACAGGCCCTGCAGCTGCACACAGAGAAGAGGCTAGAATTAGCAGCCAGGATGCGGTCTCAGGGTCACTGCTGCCCACAGCCAGGGCCCTGTGGATGTGGCAGCTCTGCAGGAGGAGGACCCAGGACTGCACCTTCCTCCTAGAGTGGCTAGTAATGGTATTGGGGGATTGCCTGGTGGATGCCTGGACCTAGTGGGCAGATGATGTGGCCCACCAGGACAGGTGGCGGGTGGAGGATGTGGCACACCAGGACATATGCGTCCAGAACAAGGATGTGCAGGACCAGCATGAGGAGATGCAGGACCAGGCAGACAGGGAGTTCCAGCTGCAGCTCCTGGCTCTGGAACATGTGTAGGTAGAGACCCTTCAGGAGCAGGGCAACCCTGGCCAGGGCAGAGCTAGTGAAGGACAATGACCACTGGGTGCTGGACAATGTTCTGGCCCTGTTGTTTGCTTTTGTTTCCCCACTGTCTGGCCCTTGCTGCATTATGCCCCTGTGCATGATGCTTTTGGTCAGGAGTAGAGAGTGGGGCTGACCTTCCAAAATGGCTGCCAGCTTTTGGCTGCTGCAGTCAGAGCCTCAAGCTCCCCCTGGTGGTGGCAGGGTCCCATTGTAGGGCCACAGGAAGTGGCACCAGTTTGCTACTAAGAGCAGCAAACCTGCTGCCACATCCCTGCATGTTCAGATTCTTGCCCGAGATCATTTACTCGCAAGTTGTTTACTTGTAATGAAACTGAACTTGGATCAAATACAGGTGTAGATGTGCCCTGTATTTTCTTACTATCTTGGTCAAAGTTTAGTCCAAGTTTTGAGTGCATTTAGTTGGGGGTAAAACTTTGAATGGAAACCTGTACCCCAGCTCCACTCCTCTCCCAGCACATTGAGCCCAGCTGGGAGCCAAGAGAAGCTGGGCACTGACAGTTTGTCCACATCCTGCAACAAAAGGTATGTGCAGGCGTGTGCTGTGTGGCACAAAGTAGCAGCACACATTTATGCTGATACTATTTATGTCATAGGAAGCACATGCCCCGGTCATCTGGACATGGCCAAGGAGTCAAAACACACAGGTCACACCCACATGAACATGGACTTTTTCCCTGGGGACAAGAAGCAGCGGCACAAGGTGTGTTGCTGCTTTTTGTCCAGGGGGATATCTGTGCCATGTGCCCTTTGGCACACAGCAGGTTACCCTGGTTGGGGTACAGGAAGGTGGGGCCAGGACTGGGCTGGCCTTAGCAGCTTTACCTTGGGTTCTGGGGGCCTCCCAGGACTGCAGCAGTTGTGATCCTGCACTCAGAGCCTGGCTGGCAGCTGGAGTGTGGCTCCAACCAACCAGGTTATGTTTTTGGGTGGTATGCTTTGCCCCCACATGTGCTGCTTTACTTTTTTTGTGTGTGGATTTTTTTGACTCTAGGATCTTCCAGGGTCAAAGTCTGCCCCCCCCCCCCCCAGTCCAGCTGCTACCTTGAAGTGCAGAGAAATGCCATATATGCAATATTTGGCACTTCAGATGTGTCTGTGGCACCACATACTGCACAGCTGGGCTCGACTGGATGTGGCCACAGAGACCAAAACAGAAGCAGATATTTACATGAATTCTCATGATTCAAAACTCTTGCATTTTGCATGGTTACTTTTCTAACAGATGTTTGAGCTGAACTGACCTTTTACAAGGCACGTCACTATTATTTATTGCATTATCCCCCTAATACCATTTTTTTTTTCTTCCAATTGTTTTCTAAAACCCCTTCAGTATCTAATTTAGAAACTATGATTTATGCTGCCTTTGACTTGTCTCTGTGATGTTACTGGCAGCTCTGGGCATTGATCCTGGGTTCTGAATTAGATATCTGAGAGTTTGCTGTGAAGACTTGCATGGATTTTTCCTTTATGCAAATGGATTCCAACACTTCTGGTGGTTTGAAAAAGTTTCAGTTAACTTTTGGTTTTTGAATGACTCTATTATGTCTATCTTTATTTGATGATTTTGTTGAAGACCAGAAGTAGAAGTAGTGTTAGAGAGGCTGCTCCAATTTTATTTCAAACTCATTATGGAACCAGAAAATCTAATGCTTTTAAGATTTTTTATAAAATGTCACTGAGGCCAGTGACAGATTTTAATATTGACTACAGCAGGAGTTAGAACAGAAGAGGGGTAACTAAAGACCAGGAGTGGGTCCCAAACTCCATTCCTTGTATTCCTACATTTTCAGTATGAAATTCTAGAAGTAGTACCCAAACTGATTTAAAGAACCATCTAAATATTTTCCTGCCTATTTTATCATCTGAAACTTTTGGATCACTTTATTTAATTATATAAGAGCCCAAATGAAGCTGGAAAAAAACTACTCATCATAAACTTTACAGATATAAAAAGAATTTGACAGTTTCTATTGTGATGTACCCTATTACATTATGCCAGTAGAAATAAATAACGTTGATTAGCTTTAAATCAAAGTGCAACTTGTACAGTTAGTACAAGGGCAGACTTGAGTGAGTGGCTTAACACAGATATTTATATCAAACAATCACCTCTCCTTTTTGAGACTGTTTTGTTTCATTAAGAGAAATATTGTAAATGGTATCAGTACACCAGGAGATCTAGATTTGGCTGATGACAGAGCTCTCCTAGTTACAGCTCACTTAACATGAAATCAAGACTGAAAGACTGTCTGGCATCCTCAGAAAGATGGCGTTAAAAATAAATTACAAGAAAACAAATCTCATAAGAACTCCAGCAACTCTTGAGTCAAGCATTGTCTTCAGAGGTAGAGACAATACTGCTGACTCGATTCCCATTCCTTGAAAATAAAGTCTAAACCACTAGGGGGTAAAGAAAATAATGCCACAACGGCATGGTGGTACCTGCAATCATTGAAAATCTACAATTTAAGAGTAACCCTGATCACTGAATCTTCAACTCAAATGTTGCGTTGATATCACTCCCCCCTGTGATATCTGGAGTTCCACAAAAAGTATATGTATCTATGTGCATTCAAAAAGACAATACCTCAGGAAAATACTATGAATGAGTAGAGTAGAAAGAAATTACGATGCCAAGATACATTGGAGTATTTAATATTTCCTTATATCAAATTGTATCCAAAGAATATGGAGATACCTGATGTGTGTTAATAATTAATCCCTAGCATGTGAAATAGGAAGCATGTAGCTGGACATCTTAAAAAGCGTGACTGAATGAATCCCTCTGTCACGGAGTGCACAGAAACAGAAAACAGATAGAACTTAATAATACGGAGGAGAGCCACACCATATAACCAGGGACAAAGAAGTTTTAATTGTGTCCTAAGTGATGTCTGAAATCACAATTGTAGGTATTTCAATTCAAAAATTGTATTTTGGTGGGTGGGGGAAGATTGAATATAATTGCACAGGAAATGCATTCCTCACTCTATAAAGCTTTTTAAAATATCAACATTCTTTCCTATTTTGAAACAGGATAAAAGATGACATCTTCATTTTTAAAAATAAAAAACTAAATGTTTTGGTTCACACCAAGGTAAATGCTTTTCTCCAAATATTTTGAAACATATTAGTTTGATTTGGACCACTTAATATTTTTAAAATGTACTAAAATAAGCTTAAATTTCAAAATGAAAGTTTATTTTCTTAATGGAAAACTAGGATCTTCTTAAAGGAAGTGTCAAATGTTGTGACAATTTCTAAACTTTTTTTTCAAAAGTTTTTTGTAGTTTAAGCAGCAATCAGCAAAATCAACCCTTTCCCAAAAACAGGTTTTTGGCAAATCAATGACAATATGCAAGTAGAAAATTCCTGGCAAGCTTTTATAGTGCATTCTATTTGGTCTCTGCAACTATCTTTTTGCATGCATCATGCAAGGAGAATTTGACCATATATATATTTCTTACACTTACTATAACTATCGTATATTTATTTTGGTGTATTTCAAAGTAACCACTTACCCCCTAAATTATTGGTTGAAGGATTGTACAAATGAATTGGAGCTGGAGGATACTTGAGAGCACTGGGGGAAAGAGAATTGGGAAAGAAACCAAAGGCCAGGAATACAATCCTTCAGTATCTGATGGGCAGCACAAACCACAGGTAGGAAAGAAAAGCGATAAAAGATGGGCAAACATGTCAATTAGAAGGCTGTGGTAAAGAGTCTGTTCTTTCAATAGTGTGACTGCGGTTAGTCCCCTGGCCGTAGGTAGCTCCTGCAGGTTGCCCCTTAACCCTTTGTCTCGCCCGCCACGACTTTGATGTTTCCGGAAATGTAAAGGGAGGATGGTCAGTGGTGTTATTCCTACTGTTGGGGGTCCGCCTGCGGGGTACTCACGACTTGGAGGTCTTGGTGGTCCACGAGGCTCCGCCACCCCTACACCTCGTCCACTCGCCAACCGACCCTCCGT
>JAGPOW010000304.1:91217290-91228138 GCA_030014935.1 Caiman crocodilus
TCGTCCCCTGGCTCCCCCGTCTCCGGTGAGTCTCCTGCACCTCCTTTCGACCCCCGGGGTCCCTCTCGGGTCCCTAGGGACGGCCCGGCGCCGTCACAAATAGGCCCACATTTTCTTTGCTTCCTATGTCTGTGATGCTAAACTTTCATAGCACCCTTTCTGCTTTAATGCGGTTGAGGCTGGCTGGCTATTTAATGCAGCCAGACTCAAGTGATGCCTGGAAGGCATGAGTATTCCTTACTTACCTTTAGGGTTGTATTTTCAGTACAACGGTCAGGGATTTGATTTCACCTCCTATTACTGTTACTAGTGGTCACATAACCAGGGATCCTAGTTTTCTCAGTTAAAAAGTCCAAAATTCTCTGAGTTAAAAAAATAAATCCACAATTTTTCATGATTAAAATAAAATACCACTGTTAGAATACCACATCAGTTGAACACAATGTTTTATTGATATATTTACAATGTTAAGGTAATTTGGAAGCTTACCAAGGCCTCAATCATTATAATAAAATAAATTCTAAATATTTGGCATTTGATTTCAGATAAACATGGAAAATCAGAGCAGCCCCTACCCCCTTCATTCACCAGGATGTGGGTCCAGCTGGAGCTGTTTGCCCAGCTGCTTTGTGGTGTTGAACAGTCATGCTATGCTAGCATTCTGCCCAAGCTCATGCTGTTGCCCCTCACTCCCAACCCAAAGTCCCTACTAGTGCCCTTCACTCCTGACCCACAGCCTCCAGGTCCTGCCAGTGTTCCTCATTCCCAATTCATTGTTCTCCACGCCTCTGGTCATTCTGGTGCCCCTCACTCTCAAACCGTAGCTTCTTGTTCCTGCCAGTGCACCTCATTCCCAACCCACATTCCCCAACCCACCCCAGCCCTGTTGCTCACTTCTGACCCACAGCCTCCTGCCCCACCAGCCCTGCTGGAGGGGACCCCCAGGAACCCCCTACCCTGCCCAGCCCCATGCAGACTCACAGGATGGCAGTCTGTGGAGACATGATGGGAATAGTTTTCAGCATGAGGTGCATGCAGTGCACATCCCACAGCAGCAACATAAAGTGGAGCATGGCTCGGGCCTAAGCCATGCTATGAGCAGCAGGAAGAGGGTGAGGGGCTCCAGGTGGTCTCTGTCCCATCCAGGCTGGAGCATAGTGACTGCAGCTGTGACTGCAATTGCTCTGGCTTGTGCAAGCAGTGGTGGAGTGAGTCCAGTCCTGGCATGGGTGGGAGGAAGGGGAGCGGGGATGCCCGTGGCATGCCCCACTCCCCTGGCTGGGGCTCCCATGCTGTGTCAGGCAGCGTGGTCATGACCCCTTGACCCTGGGAAGCATCTCTTGGCTACCCCACCCCTGCCCATGAGAGCACAGGCACTAGCCCACGGAGCCACCAGTCTGCACTGCCCCTGAAGGACCCCTTTACCCCTCACTGCACTGGAGCTGCAGGTACCTCCAGGTGGGCCCCACTGGTAGCAGCATGGAACTAGGCTCAACTGTGTCACTGAGTGCTGTCCCAGACCCTTCTGCCCCACCACAGCGGCAGTGCCCAGACACCTTCTCCCAGCATTGGCAGCACCCTCCCCAACCCCTTCCGCAGACACACACATGCTCCCCCCACCCCCTCACAGCAACCCTCCTGAATGGTCCCAAAGCCCTGGACCTCAACCCCCCTGCCACAGAGCAGCTGTTGGGACTGTTCCCACCTGGCAGTAAAGTGGGCACATGTATGAGGCACCCCCTGCTCAAATTGCCATCCCCCTGCTGCCAGCCTGCAAGGGAAACCCACAGTTTCCCATGTTTTTCTCCTTTAAAGGAGAAAATGCACATTTTTCCATGGGAAATAGAAAACCTGAATTCCTGCTCATAACTGAATTCCTGTACACAATTCTGGGGATTTATCTTGCAGTTAGGAGTACACATAAAGACTTTTAGTTTGGTAATGTACTTAGAAATTCACAAAATTCAGCCTGAGGGTAAAAGGGAAAAAAAGAGAAGGGCATATAGAGAAATGGCATGAAGACTTGGCACTGAATGCAGCCTACCTTGCACAAGCATTAGCAAGGACAAGACACATTGCCACCATAATTCTCCTAGTAAATGAAAGGAGTTTCCTTAATTTGTATTGTACCTCTTCATTTTGCAGACACTTGTCAATCCCTTCTCTGCCAACCCACTGCTCAGGTTACACTGCCCATTTACGTAACTAGGGTGGACAAGTGGGGCACCAGCCCTAGGTACCAACTGAGAAGGGACACACGGATAGAAGCTGCTGGAGTGCTCGTACTATTCTTTCAGCTGCAGTGATCCCTGTGCAAAGAGGTAAGTGCTTAGCATTGTATGGGCACATCTCCATGAGGTAGAATGTGCATTTCCTCAAGGACAGAGCAGCAGTACAATGTGTGCTGCTGCTACTTGTCCCTGGGGAATCCCCATGCATGCATGCTCTGGCACATTGCCTCAGGTAAGGTAGGGGAGGCTAGGTCCAGCACTTGGCCTGGCCCCAGCAGCTTTACCTGAGGTCTTGATGGCCTCTGGGCACTGCAGCTGCAGTGATTCTGCAGCAGGGAGTCTGGCTGGCATCCGCCATGTACGCCATACCACTTTTAGGCATGGGATTTTTTGATATTGGGATCTCCTGGTGTCAACCCCCCACAGCCCCTGATACAAATTAGTAGTGTGGGGAATGCCTGCATGTGGCGCATGTGATATGTGGTGCCATTGACAGGTCTGTGGTGCCACATACCACACATGGATGCTTGCCTGGATAAGCCCCCTATCCCCACCCACCCTGGCAGAGGCACCAACATTCTTGGTTCCACCTCATAGTTATATAGGAGGAGGTACTGCTATCCTGTTGGCTATGGGTACTCTGTACTCTTGGCCTTTCTTCATCCACCAGAACCATGGTTAAATTTAGGTCCATGATGATGCAGAAAACTTGATAGACATATTTTCCCTTTTAAGCAAATATTAGTGTGAGAGTATTCTTGGGAAAAATAGTATATTTGGGCACCTCTCCAGTCCCCTTTACCAATACTGAATATTTTTCTGTTTTAATCAGAGCTTCCTCCTATATTTTTCATATTTCCATTACAAGAAGGAGGAGTGGAAAATCAGCATGGTGACTTTCTGGGAGGTCCAGCTAGGAGATGATTGTACCCTCATCTCTGTGCCTATTTTGTAGCTTTGTAACTTGCTCTTTCTGTTCCTAATAGTTATTTGCTGTGGAAGAAATTATGACTGGGCTAACACAGCAGCAGGGTAGCTGCGTAACAGCATAGTGTCTGAGTTCTGAGTTATGGGGTAGATTTCATCTTAACTCCTATGCACCCACACACAGTGCTGACCTTCTTTTCTTTCTCTTTTTAAATCCATCTTTAAAGAAAATTACTTTTATAGGGAGTTTCAGTAGTAATCCAGCTGTCAAAGGCAGGCTCTCCCTTTCTACAGATGCAACCGGTGTAAATTGAAATAAAAACAACTGTAATTTCTTCCCTTTGCTGGGTATTAATATGACATTAGTAGCTGGAGGCCCAAATCAACACTGAAGCCCCATGGTGATAGACAGCACAGCACTAACAGTAAGAAAAGCAACACAAATGGTAGGAAGGGGTACAACATAGAAATTGCCATTCCAGGACAAACTAGGAACTAAAATAAAGAAAATAAGTGATTTGCCAAGAGTTACCTAGAAAGTCTTTCCAAGAAACTGAACTCAGATTTCCTGATTTATGTCCTTTGTTATACAAAAATACTGCTATGCATCCTTCTTTATAGAGCTTTACAACACAAATCTTCCTTTCCTGGAGTTCAAAATTTAAAAATAAAAACATCTCACCTTTGAAACTGGAACAGGACACCAGCTTTCTCTACTTCCTTAATCTTTTTCCCCCGACCAGGCCATGACTTCTTGCTTCTTTCTCACACAGAACCTCAGTGTAATAAGTTATTGAGCTTGGCTGCCCATGCACAGTGTGCTCTGTGCCTTCCTATCTGTTTATCTAGAAAAAAGAAGTCAGTTGGGGGCCATCTAGAAAGAGCCAAATCTAGGCATCCTGCAGACCCCGAGTAATAGTGCATCCTAGCCCATTAAGGACCTGTTGTTTAAAAATATTCTCTGCCTTGAGATTGCACTTTGGTTCTATGTATCTTGTATCTTAACTAGTATTTGAGCCTGCCTTGGATTTAGATTGTAAGTTCCTTGGAGCAGGAGCTACCTCCTCCTCTATGTTTGCTGAACACAGTGACAACACTTGAGACATAATACTGATCTTAAGATGGGCTGTCAGGAAGCAATTCTTGCGTCTACCCCAAATAGCTTTGGTAAGGACAAAACAAGGAAAAAATAACACATGAAAGGCAAATTGATGTTTAAGCTGAACATGTTGAAAATGTTCTGTGGCATGAAAGTGCTGTTTCAAAGTGCCAGCAATGGAAGAAATAGGCAGTGGAGGAGGAATATGACAGTAATAGGGAAAATACACATTGAGAGTGATGCAGGGAGTTTCTTTTCATTTTCTGATAGCTTTAAACATTAAAAAGAAAATACTAAAAGAGAATGAGAAACCTGTTTTTAGATGTACTGCTTTTTTCATTCTTTCAGTAATAGGCTTAATCCTGCACCATTAAATAGGAGTTTTGTTAACTTCTAAGAGAGTAGTATTATACTCTGAAGCATTCCTACAAGTCCCTTTTAAAGCATTTGTGATGAACAGGGGAGTAAGACACTAACTACAAATAGTGACTACCAGCTTGTAAAAGAATGAACATACCATAATGACATATATCACTTGGAAAGCCATCTATTCATAGTCATCAAATCCAGATAAATATTACCTGTACTCAAATATAAGTATGACAACTAATGCAAGGTCTATCTTGCAGTTCTTTCCTATGGACCCAAATAGAATTGGATTTCTTCCAGTTATATCTTTATTAACTTTTCTATGCATTGGGCATGTCTACACATGAAAATGCTGCTTGATGGGTTTATTCCTGAGTAATTTACCCTGGAGTAAATTCACCCTGTGCAAGCATCTACATGTGTGCCCATTTGAGAGCAGATTTGCTGCTCCTGGAAGCAATCTTCTCCCACCCCCTCTGACCCTGCACTAGGCCCCCACAGCATTCATGGGGAGCTGTAGGCTCCCCCTGAGTCCTAGTCCAGGGGCTGGCAAGGAGCACAGAGCCAGGAGACAGCTGTCTCCTGGCAGGGTCTGAGAGATTACTCACTCTCCCTAGGAGCTGCGTGCTGCCAGGACAAGCTCCAGCAGCAGAGCCCAGGTGAGGAAAAATTGCCTGTGTCCTGGTAGCAGGCACCTCCTAGCCCCAGCTCCCTGATCAGGGGTTGAGGGCTTGGAAAGAGCTGCAGGGGAGGGGCAGGTCCCAGCCTCCTGCCCCAATCTTCCAGTGAGGCAGCTAGCAATGAGTCCCAAGCTAGGCAGCGATTGCCTGATCAGAACACAAGACTGGGGAAAAGCTGCAGGGCTGGGACCTGCCCCTGACCAGGACAGTTTCTGGCCAGCCCTGGGCTTTATGTACACTCTTCCCTGTGCAGCCTGGGGCTGGCCAAGAACTGCTGTAGTCAGGGGAGGTCCCAGCCAGCTCCAGGATGGCTGGGGAACTCTTCTCATGCAGGGAGCTCCACGATTGCAGAGCAGGGGCTGGGAGCTCTCCACTGCTGGGACTTGGGGACATTGTCCCCACCTGGGCTCTGGTGGCAAAGCCTGCCTTAGCACCAGGCAGCTATGGGGGGCAGGGGGCAATCTCCCACTCCCTGTTGCCTGCCTGACTTGGAGCAAATTTGCTCCAGGTCAGCCATCTCCACATGCCTTACTGTGCAGTAATTACTTGGCAATTAATTTGCTACTTGCATTTGCAGGTAGCAAATTAACTGCTGAGTAGAGCAAATTATTGCACAGTAAGGGTCTGCATATGTAGATGCAGATGCTTACTATGAAGTAATTTGCTCTAGTGTGCCAAAAGCATCTCATGAAGACATATCCTTTGTCATGGAAAATAAAGAAAGTAGTGTAGTACTGTATATAGTACTGTTGCAATTAGGGGAACATAAGAATGACATGTACATGACAAAAAAAATAAATGTCAAAGGGCAAACAATGCACAAGAGCAGTGAAACCATGAAGATGAGTTAGATCAAAGCCCAGTGGTTGAAAAGGTCTTTTGTGATTTATAAATTAGGCCAGCTTGCAAACAGCTACTCCCACTGGTGAGCACTTACTCTATTGATTTCTCTGGTACTACTTGAATGAGTACCTATTTAACAAAATTAATGCAAAGCTCACAATATGGTGGGTCTTGAGTTGAAAGGGCTTATATAATCTGATGTTATATATATATATGAGGACCATAAATTCTACTTGTACAAAGAACTTGAGCCAATTTGGGTAATTTGAGGCTACTATTGGATCTTTGACATTGCTTACAAAAATGAAGCTATTTTTAAATTCCTTTTTTTCCTATTCTATGCCTGAAGAATTGATGAGCTGTATTTAATCCTTGTGGGTGGCTTCTAACCCTTGTAATGCAAGTTCACTCCACATGTTCATTCTTTGATGATGCCATTTGAAATAGAAAATGAAGTATCTGTGGGTGCATAGCCATGGGATGCTATGGCACAGTAGCAATGAGCTATGGTACAGGAGCTCATTGCTATCCCTCAGAATACAATTCTGGGCACTAACCATGCACTGATGATACTGTGCAGTAGTAATAAGCTACTGCACAGTAGCTCATTGCTATTGTGAAGTAGCATTGGGGAAAAAACATGTAGTGATAGTACTGTACAGAAATGTACTAAATGACTGCACAGCCACTACTACATGACTACACAGTAACAACTGTGAAGTCCACCACTTGTGTAGATGCAGCCACTATCTAAAACAACTGTTTGGATACTGGTTGTAAAGAATGTATCTTCTGGGGGTTACAGTAGACCTGGGGGTTGCAGTGAACAATAAGCTGAATATGAGCCAGCAGTATGCCCTTGTTGCCAAGAAAGCTAATGGCATCCTGGGCTGCATTGGTAGGTGTGTTGCCAGTAGGTCAAGGGAAGTAATTATTCCCCTCGATTCAACACTGGTGAGGCCATATCTGGAATACTGTGTTCAATTTTGGACACCTCACTACAAAAAAGGAGGTGGACAAATTGGAGAGAGTCTAGTGGAGAGTGATAAAATAGTGAAGCAGCTGGGGACATGACTAATGCAGAAAGCCTGGGGAAACTGGGTTTATTTACTTTAGAGAAGAGGAGACTGAGAGAAAACTTAATATTAATCTTCAACTGCGTGAAGAGGGGTTCAAAAGAGGATGGAGCTCAGCTATTCACAGTGGTAGCAGATGGCAGAATAAGGAGCAATGGTCTCAAGTTTGAGCAAAGGAAATTTAGGCTAGATATTAGGAAGAATTTTATCACTGGGGTAGTAGTAAAACACTGGAAGAGTTTATCCAGAGAGGTTGTGGAAGCTCCATCCTTGGGGGTTTTCAAAACCCAGCTGGACAAAGCTTTGGCTAGGATGATCTAGTTGGGGATGGTTCTGCTTTGAACAGGGGGTTGGACTAGATGACCTCCTGAGATTCCTTCCAGCCCTAATTTTCTATGAGTCTGTAATTCCATTTGGAGGGTATCGACCTGGAAGGATGTGAGTAGTGGGGTCCAGCATGGCTCGGTCCTTGAACCTGTACCCTTCAATGTACTAAATGACTATTAGTCACATCAGTGACTTGGATGTGGGTGTGAAGTGTACTCTGTCCCAGTTTGCAGATGATACTAAATTGTGGGGTGAAGTGAACACACTAAAGCGTAGGGAATGATTGCAGGCAGACCTGGACAGGATGGAAAAGTGGGCAGAACACAATAGGATGCAGTAGAACAAGGACAAATCTAGAGTGCTACACCCAGGCATAAAAATATGCAGCACACCTACTGGCTAGAAAATTACCCTCTCAGCAGCATAGAAGTGGAATGGGATCTCGGAGTCATAGTGGACTCCAAGATGAACATGCATTGTCAGTGTGACAAAATCATTAGCAAAGCTAACCGCACTTTATCATGCATCAGCAGATGCATGACAAATAGATCCAAGGAGGTGATACTCCCCTTCTGTGCAGCATTGGTTAGACTGCAGTTGGAGTACTGTGTCCAGTTTTGGATACCATACTTTAAGAAGAATGTGCATAGCCTTGAGAGGGTCCAGAGGAGAGCCACTCGTATGGTTAAGGGTTTACAGGCCAAGCACTGTGACAAGAGACTAAAGGACCTGGACCTCTTCAGCTTCTGCAAGACAAGGCTGAGAGGTGATCCTGTGGCTGCCTACAAATTCATTGAAGCGGGGTCTAGCAAGATAGTGGAGATGCTCTGTTCAACAGGGTGCCTCTTGGGGTAGCAAGTAACAATGGTCACAAACTGACAGAGAGCAGATTTAGGCTAGACATCAGGAAAAATGCCTTCACAGTAAGGGTGGCCAAATTTTGTCATGGGCTTCCAAGGGAGGTGGTGCTCTCCCCTACCTTGGGGATCTTTAGAAGAAGGCTGAATAGCATCTGGCTGAGGTCATCTGACCCCAGCACTCTTTCCTGCCCTGGCAGGGGATTGGACTCGATTATCTGTTGAGGTCCCTTGCCACCTAGCATCTGTGAATCTATGAAAATGCTGTGGCTGGTTTCAAGTGCCCTGTCAACTTCTGAGCATCACTTCTTACTGCTGAGAGCAAAACTTTGTATAAAGAAAGTTGCTGCTTATTCTATATACAGTAACTGGTTTCCTTGTTGACAAGAGTAGCAGAGAGACCACCCCAGTATGAATGGACATGCTGAATTAGAAGCTGTTTTCTCAAGTGGGGTCCATTCACATTGCTATGACAGTGAGAAGAGCCTTGAATTACTATTGCCAGTTTTGTCTCTTTGTAGATAAGCAGAAGGCTTCAGAATCCAGGTCTATTTCAACACCAAATTCATAATACAAAAATGTTGTTGTTATATTTTTAATAGTGAATATTAGTAGTGCTACCAACTTAACATGTTTCATTAGCATGAAATGAGTTTCAGATGATACTAGTATTATTTATTCTCTAAATGTGTGTTTGAGAACTGATGTTAGGCAGTATTGCAAATCAAAAACAAGTCAGCTCTTAGAACAAAAGAGGAGGCAAGGAACACATCTGAGCAATAATTAAATGAAACTGAAAGTGGCATACATCTCAGGACTAATTTCAACATGATCTTTGGCTAGGTAGAGACATTCAAAAAGTCTGAGTTGGAATTGATCTACGTTACATAGTTTTTTGTAAGCAGCACAGCTTAGATCTGTGTTTCTTTAACGGCTACTTTACACAGTATGAAAATTCAAAGTGAAAAGATAAGGCTTCAAAAAAAGCTTTTTCTTCATTTGCGCCATGGACCATGGTGACCTTAATATCTTGTTTATTTTTGAAAGAATGATTTCCTACTCCACAGAGAACAGGCTGAACAAGAAGGATAAGGCCTGGCGAATTCTTTCTTCATTGTAAGCCTTCTAGAGCTGGTGTTTAGTTGAGCAGTTTAGTACAGTGATGGGCTTAGTTTTGTCTTAGTTTATCAAGTTTATTTAATTCCCAGAATACTAGCATGACCAGTAAATTGCTTTGTTGATAAGAACAGTGTTTAAAAAAGAAGAGGCTGTGAACTTAGGCAAAAAGCAGTTCCTCAAAGTTGTTTCTCTTTAACACAATGCTATTACATTGGAAAGAGTGCGTGTTCAGACAAAATGTTTAAAGTAACATGCTGCCAAACATCTATAGTTAAGTCATAAAGGTTGCCAGTAGAAAATGTTAAATTGACATTTGTTCATGACTAGAACTGAGGTGCTTTATTGGAAGAGAATGTCAGGCAAATAGAAGGGAAGGTTAAAGAGAGAGCTTGCCTTTTAATAGGTAAGGAAGAGTAAATGGCTTAGTAAATCTTAATAGACTTGTGAAGTGTTCTTATGCCCATGAAATTAAGTCAGGATAGAAAAGTAATGGGCATGGAAAAATGGTGTTCTCATCCCAATCATCATCATTCCTCACAACCACCTAGGACATCAGATATTGAATCTTATTTTGGTCAAGTAAAATTATTTCGGCAGCATTTGAAAATTCTTAGCTTTTCAACTAAGTTGTGCCTAGTATTGTACAGCAGACAAGGGTATAAGGAGACACCTTTTCTCCTGCCCCTATTTTTTTTTTCCATCTTTCTGTTCTTAGTTTTCCTGGGACGCATCCAGATGAGCATGCATGTACGTTTCTCCACAGACAAATAGCAGTGGCCAGCCCCAGAACCTCCTGGTGTAAAAAAAACCCCTACTGTGCTGCAAATTAGCAGTGCAGGGAACATCTACACGTGTGGCGCATGCAGTTTGCGGTGCTGCAAACCACACATGCACATTCATCTGAATGTGCCTCTGGTATTCAGGATCTTATGAGACTAGGACTGGTAACTGGGCTAGGCTTCTCAAATTATGTGTGGCAGATGTGGATCAAAAGTTGAGTCATAGGGAAAGCCTTGTCTCATTTTCAAGTCAGTCAGGAGATATAAGCAGGCATGGGAGTGAATTACTATGTTGCATCCTCGGTAGGGACCTCCTTCCTCAGCATTCCCAAAAGATTGTCTACGAGCAGGGATACTAATGTCCTCTGTGTAATTCCTTTATCTTTAGAACTCACAAAGTGTAGCAGCCAAATGCTTGTCTCTGATCTTGCAGACAGCTGGTTTACAGGCTCCAGATTATTTAAACAAAAAGAAATGTATCATGTTGGTTAACAGTCTAAAGCATAATAGAAGGACACAGAACCATAGTATTTTTATAAAC
>JAGPOW010000304.1:91228238-91249722 GCA_030014935.1 Caiman crocodilus
AGCCTAATATATTTACATCTGTCTTTATTCTGGCTGGTAAAATCACTTTATGTCAGACATATCATCTTAAACAATATTGATTTCTTTTTCTTTGTACATGAACAACTATTGAGTTTTTAGGCACGTTCAGAACATTTAATAGGCTGGCTTCTACAGAGACCTTAAAGGCATGGTATAATTTGAGAGACCATAAAAACTTCAAAGGGAGAATGTAATTAGTTTGGTAATGCCTGCATGCCTTATTTATTTATATTTTATCCTACATAAAACAGTTTTAAATTAAATATTTTCATTTTCTGGTTGAGTATAAAGTTGCTTTATCAAGGAATTAGATAGCAGAAAATTGCAGCTCTAAGTACAGCTGTTACATTTGTCTGTGATAATTGCACCTATTAACTAGAATGGAATCACTTTTGTGGACCTGTTATTACAAAGGTGGCCTTTTAAAATTAGCATTATTTAAAATAGCATAAAGAGGTTAATGGGCACTATGTAGGTCTCACTTAGGAATAAAGTAGAGGAAACATTTAACTAAGGAGCAGCAAAAAAAGAGACAGAAATGTGCTGTGAGAACAGCTGTTTCCAGAATGCTTTCGTAAGGACAAGTAGCCAGCCTTCACTTTTAGCTACTGCTTAACAGACTTATTATGACCAACACCTGCTCAGCACCTTTCTGGATGACATACTAAGTCCTTTTAAAAAGATTCTCTGACAGTAAAACTAACTTAGTCTTCTTCTCTCTCAGCTTCTTAAAAACGTTTGTCCAACTATTAATTTGGAGAAGAGAAAAATGATATAAAAAGCTTGAAATCATAAGCCTTTTAACTACCCTTTCCAGATAAAAATTGAGAATGTATACATTAAAAGTCATATAACAATAGCTTATATATATAATATATAGTTATATATAATATAACTATGCTTTATTGAAACAATAGGTAATCCTGTGACAATTGTACTCTGGTTAAATGGGGCTACACTGAAGGCATATGGTTATTGCTACAGTAGTTCAAAATATCTGAGCCAAGGGGTAGAGATTCATCACAATCTACAGATAACTTCCTATCTAACCTGAGGCATGTCTTCTTATGCCACATTTTTCTCTTTGTCTGAAATACAGATAGTAGCATTTTACTTCACATTTGTATAGTGAGGATTTTTTCAAGCTTGTGAAATGATTTAAAATTCATAAGAGCTAATGAAAGGCATTATACAAGTTAATTTTTAATATTACATTTTAAATAATACAATAAAGGCATAGTATCCTATTTATTTGGGATTTATAGCACAAGTTGGTGCTAAACACATGAAATCCATATTATACACAGTAGGATAGACCCTACTTCACCTTTATATGTGTAAGTGATACTTATGTAGCCATAGAACTTCTAATTTTTGGCATTTACACATAGTTTGGATAGCATTTGTGCCTGTGTAGCTATGCTCATTCCTGCCCTTCCTTTCTGAATACATGCAGAAGATGAATTCTTGTGGTCTGGGGTTTGAGATGGAGTAGCATCCCCAAAAGAGGGAGAGTGGGAGGGGGCTCCTTCTACCCAGTAATTCATCCCAAAAGTTAGGGCAGGAGATCAGGAGATCCAAGTTCCAGTGCCCTTCACTTATATATTGCTACGTACTCCTTCTAGCCTTCCTCCTGATGTTGCCCACTGGGCAGGCAGAATGAGAAGATATGGTGGGGACCAGGAGGCAGGAACCAAAGCAAGGGCGGGTGACTTAATGATATGGATGCTGCCCTAGAAGGCAGATAAAGCTCTGGCTTCTGGTCTGTCTTAATATTTCTCTGCCTTCCAAAGTTAATATTCATCAGAAAAAATGGATAAACAGATGTAGTATAACTTCTGCTTTCACTGGGGGCAAGAGCTCCAGCTACTTTCCGTCTCTATGGCTTGCTCATCTTTTCCTTGACTTCATAGATCTGGTGGATGTGTGGTTGGATCACCATGCTCAATGAGTAGTCATGAGTAATCATGAATGACTCAATGTCTAGCTGATGGGGCTCCCCAGGATTCTGTCCTGGATCCAGTATTGTTTAACATTCTCATTAATATTTTGGATGATGGGATTGAGTGCATGGTTAACAAATTGTGGATGATACCAAATTGAAAGGAATTGCAGACTACATATCATTTCTAGATATTAGGGCTAGGATTTAGAATGAACTGGATAAAGTTGAGAAACAATCCAAAATTCAACAAGGACAAGTGCAAATTCCTACATTTGAAATGAAATAATGGCTTATACAAATATAGACGGGGGAATGAATGGCTTGTCTTTGGCAGAGCAGAAAGTTCTGCTTATCTCTTAGGTTTATTATATATAGTATATCAATAAATCATACCTTTTCTGTATCACAAAATTTACTTCTTCCTGACTGAGTACTCAGGAGAAAAGTTGCATCACATAGTCTTCACATTTTTTGTTTATATATTTGTTTATCTATTAATCACTGAAAAACAAACATATAGTCATGTTCATCCAAAGGATTGTGAAAACAGGTTGATCAAAGATGTGATTTCTAAGCTTCTAGTGAAAAAGATAATTGAACTGTAATAACAAGTATTTAAAATAGCATCTGTAAACATATGTCACAAGATCTGGGACTTTTTAGCAGGGAAGGAGTGACTAAGCTTAAGGTGTGGGTAATATTAATTCTGAGTTCACAAGATCCTTTTCTTGCATTCCTAGTTCTCAAATTCAGATTTTTCTGCAGTGTTATGGTGACAATCTATCTGATGCAGGATCAGTAAAATACATACTTTTAAAATTCAATCTTAAGTCTTAGTACTCTGAGTTTAGATAACTGGCAGGATAATTATTCAGGTTTCAGATCCAGTCATTACTATTTCTAGAGTAGACTAAGAACTACAGGAATATACAATAGAACTTTGGGAGACTGAAGTGGCCAGATATTCATCTGATGTAAACTGACTTAACTCTACTGACTTCACTAGGCTGCTGCTAATTTGTACTAATAGGCCAAAAATGTGCATCTATATGTGAACACTGGACATGAGGCATGTTTCTCAGCACTATGTAACATAAAGTGGTTTCCTCTTTCTTCCTCCCCTCACTTCAAGTATAACATGTGCTTACAAAATGCTAACAGTTTTTAAAAGGTTTTAAGGAATTAAAAATGGTTTTGACATGTCTTCTTTTAACTATTTCTTGGTCTGACCCTAAAGTTCATACATTTTATTGTACCTTCTTAATAATCTTTCAACAGAGTGTTCTAGAATCCCAGTGTATTGATGACAGTACTTCCTGTTCTGCTTTTTCTTTAGAAACAAGATTAATTTATATGCTGATTAATTTTCTTTGCCTCTGTCATTTGTTTGTAATCAATTTTCTTTAACCTTTGTACATCAGCTTTGATGGTGTATGAATTCATTATTTTGCTTTATGCCTCTCATTCACAGCAGTAAATGATCCCAATAAACTGTGACAGAACCATATCCTGAAAGCTGTCTGAATGTTCTCACTGGGTTGAATGAAAGTTTAAAATGCTGAGTACTTTGCAGGATAGGGCCTTGAGGAAACAGATATTCTTAGTGACAGTTATCCACTTGTTCAAATTTGATACAAGCATTTTAACCAAGTTTATTTTTAACTAAAAGTTTATGTCTTCATCTTGATTCATTCCTTGCCTTTAATGCACCTTCAGTAGATTTAGAGAATAGGGCTGTGCCAAACTTAGGTTGCTGATTCAATTCCGTGGAAATTTGGCCTGATTCAGTGGCTGAACCTCCAAATCTGAATCGAATCAGGAGACCCTTTAATCTCTCCAAATTGAAATGGAACCCTCTGAATCAATTCAGAGACATTCAATGATTCAGGCATAGACAGAGCTTTAAATGTTTTTTCTACATACCTCAAGGTACCAGGCGGCTTGTGAATGCTGATATGGTGGGACAGATGGAGCATCCCACAGGAGCATGGGGGCCCCCAGTGCACTTGGTGGCGGACCCAGGAGTGGACCAGAAGCACTTCCGGTCCCCTTCCGGGTCCACTGATGAGCACTCAGGGGACCCTCCCCCCATTCACTGGATCCGCAACTGGTGCATCCTGGGTCTGGGGGGCACCCAGTGTCCCCCCATGGCTGATCACTGACCTGCCTTACCATCCCAGAGTTCACAAGCCATGCCTGGTACCTTGAGGTATGTAGAAAAACATGTAAAGCTGCATCTGTGACTGAATTGCTGATTCTCTGAATCAGCATTGATTCTTCAGATTCAGCCAAATTGAATTGGGACAGTCATCCAAATCAACGAATTGAATCACTGTCCCCCAAATCAGGCCAAATCCAAATCTGAATCCAAATCGAATATGGCACACTTTGCATACCCCTATTAGAGAAGTGACAAAGGTAGTACTGTGTTTATGTGGATAGTGTGGATTAAAACTTTTATATAATGTGTTTATGAGTGTCTAGATGATTAGCTCATCAAGAAAATAGAGGCAAGGAATCCATCATTCTATTATGCCACTGGTTGCAACCAATTCTATTAACTCATCTGGTTTTTTTTTTTAATAAAAAAACCCCCGTGCCTCACCATAAGCTTGGTCTTACTCTCATTCTACCCTATGTGAAAAGGAGCAGAGCCATGTGATGTTAATTCATGGACTACCATCAGTTCAAAACCTAGTCAATAAAAACAAATCTTATTGACCTCATAAGATGTTTTCATTTAGCAGTTGAGAATCAGTCCCTGTATTTGGATTTAATTACACATCATTGAGCACATCTGCATGAGATGCTTACTGTGCAGTAGCCTAATGACATTGTACAGTAGCATGCTGGGCAAAACCTGTGCCAACATGCTACTACACAGTGTTATTAAGCTACAGCACAGTGGGCATCTCTCCATGTTAATTTACTCCAACTTAAATTTACTGTGCAGTAAATTACTTCGCAGTAAGTGGGAGTAGGCCAGCATCTACACATGCAGGTGTTAAAGCACGTTAACGCTATGTGTGGACTGACTTGGGACTAAAGTTAGTGTCAAGTCAGTCCACACACAGTGTTACTATGCAGTAAGGTGTTTATGCATGCATTATTGTGCAGTAATTTAGCAGGCATAAATTTGATACCTGCACAATGCAAGTATCAAATTTATGCTCAAGTTGGCATAAATATCCATATTTACTGCACAGTACAGGTGTGCACATATAGAGACACACCAGTGCTGTGCAATAATTTCAGTTACTGTGCAGTAAAAGTGCACATGTAGAAGAACCAACTAAGTGTGAAAAAACCTGTGCACTGACGCTGCTGTGCAGTAGTGCAAATTACTGTGCATTGAATTAGTACTTGGTTAACTAAGTACTAACCTTAATACACAGTAACTATAACACATTAATGAACATGCAAACAACACCTATTTTGTATGAAATTGATCTTCATCTTAATGGGAAAAAAGGGATGGAAAGCTGGTTTCACCACTGGATTCCCAAAACAGAGATGTCACTTAGATTTCTTACTTTTGTATGCTACAGAATTGTCTAAAAAATAAGTGAACATACTCATCATAGTTTACTTATGCCTGTTAAGTCTTTGTGTGAAATATTTCATGGGGGACTATGTAAATATTTTGACTAGTTGTTCCTTTATTTTCTTAGAGTATTGCAGATGACACATGGATGTATCAGGATGAAGCTGTGGCAGCAGAAGTATGCAATAGATTGTTAATGTTTTTAGATTTCTTTTTTCTGTCCTTTTTTTTTCCAAAGCAGCCAACCCAATGAATGAAGAAAGCACTCTTATATAAATGCAGAGGAAGAGTAGCACATACCTAGCACAGCCATAATAAGGCTAACAGAACTGTGGCAGATATTTTTAAACCTCATTTATAGCATGAGAAAAGCCATATATGGTAACAACTTGTTTTCAAATCTAAAGGGACTGCTTGTACTTTTGTCTCTTCTTCTAGGAAGCGGATGTGTTTTTAAAGAAATGAAGGCACATGAACAAGAGAGAAAGCTATGCAAGGAATCACATTATCTTTTTTAGTGTAAGGTATTGAAAGTACATATATTCACTCCAATAATAATTTCAATAAATACATTGCAATAATATATTTCATTGTAATAATAAATTACTTTTAGAAAGCATTCTTCATTTTCAAGAGTAGCACATCATATTATGATTTCTATATGCTCAGCATTACTGAAGTACAAAACCTTTTAACTGTAGGGCAGTATTAGTCAACACCAATTGATAAGCAAAAGAAATCCCTACTATTCCATATGTAAGGTACCACTGGCCCTTTATCTTCCATACCTTGAAGACAGGACTTCTATTTTTTTAAGGTCTTATGCAACAGACAGCGACAACATAACTTATATAATGCTCAGTTTACCTTCTTTGAAAGAACAAATACTGGACTTGAAATCATTGGACTTAAAAGCAAGAGTTCCAAGGTATTTATTCAAAGTCACCTATCTACCTATAAAGAGCTAGTCCAATTAGAATTTTAGAAACAAATATTTTAAAATAATATTTTGAAGAACATAATGGATCATTTCTCATCCCACTCTCAAGAATTCATAAACCTTAAGGCCAGGAGGAATCATTATGATCTTAAAGGGTGTTGACAGAAGTGACAATTTTTGGCCAATCTAGGCACTGAAAGATGTTTATAGTCTTGATCAAACACAAGTGCATGGCTGCTGACAGCTTTATAAATGGCCGATAGGTTGGCAACACTTTAAGGAAGAATCTAAATCAGACTTCCCTCTATGGCTGGTGGTATAAATAATATTCCATAAATCAATTTTTTCTCTCCCCACAGTTGATTTAAGTGAGCAAAACCCCACTGAAGTTTATTTATATCAGATTTCCATCTGATTCTGTGAACTGTGGTTCAGGGTTTTGCTAATCCTTTTCATATGCACCTGCCAAATGGTGCATCTTCATGACTATGTCTATATTTTGCTGGAGAATAAAGGTCAAATGAACATAGAAAGCTCAGATCTCGATATAGGCAGACAAGGTTCTTTGGGTAGATGTGATATATATTATTAGACCACCTAAATAGCTGAAAAATAGTTCTTTGCAAACTTTCAGGCACAAACACCCCTCTGCAGGCATAGGGAGATTCTGTTGGTACTTTGTGTACTCTTCTGGGTAGAATAGAAGCTAATATGCAAAATGCAGATCCATGAAAATGCAAATGTATGGCAGTGAGCATCAGAGGGAATGAGATCAAATGGTATGAAACAAGTACATTGGGGCATTGAGGGGGTGATAAAGGATGAATGTTGACCTGGTAATAGAATATAGCTGGTAAAATGCAGACAGGTTGCCTGGGGTTATTGGATGGCAGGCAGGTTATAATGTGTAATAAATCCAATGTCTATATTTAGACCATGATTTTTTGTATCCATTAGATTTATGAAGTGAAGCTCATAGGCTTGTCTACAAAAAGTATTTGGTTAATTCCCTTTGAGGATTAGAATGGAGAGATTGGAGAGAGAGTGGTTGTCTTGTGAGAAGTGTGCACCCACAGGTAATTGGGTATGTTTGTCTTGGATAGATTTTCAGTGTGTATTCATTCTGGTATGCAGTTGCTCTTTGGTTTCTCCTACATATTTTCCATCAGCGCATTTAGTGCACTGAATGAGATATATAATGTTTCCAGATGTGCAGCTGTAACTTCCAGGAGTAGCGATGGTTTTGCTGTGGGGTGTCGTTATTATGGGAATGGTGAAGATGTGTTGGCAAATTTTACATTTTTTGTCCTGGCATGGTCTGGACTCATTCAGTGTGCTTTGAGCCATAGGAAGTTTGCTTTTGGCAATGAGGTTGGCAAAGTTCTGTGCTTGTTTAAAGGCTAGGATGGGTGGTTCTGGAAGGATCTCTTTAAGGATTTGGTCTTCTTCTAGTATGGATTGTAATTGATTTTCTGTATAGGTTCCAGGGAAAGATGGTATGCCTGTCACAGGCCAGCTGGGCACTGTGAATGTATCAATTCTATTGCAGGCCAACTGGGAGCTATGAGGGTATCAGTCACTGGGCTGTTCACTTCAGTTTTGGATCGAGGAGGCAAAGTTGGGAGTGAAGCAAAGGCAAACTTATTATAGCTTACACACACAACAGTTAACAGAAAAATAAATGCAATAAGCAGATAATGCAGTATTAAAGAGCTAATAGTAAAAAATTACAAAAGATAATAACAACAGATAGATAGATCAAATCTGTCACAGGCCAACTGGGCACTCCTGAGGGTATCAGCCACTGACTTGTTCAAAACAATAGATAGACAAACATGGGTTGGCAATTTATCCATAGTCCCCGATGCCAGGTGCACACCAAGTGATTCCAGCAAAGTCAGGCATCCCCGATCAATGCTTTCGGAGGGATTACCGGGAAGATCCATTGATCAGGATCTGATCCTCACTCACACTGGGAGTCCAGAGTTCAGGCTTGGAACAGCAATAACCATTCTGTTCCCTCCTTCCTGCTGGTCACCTGATGCGCATGCTTTTTTATGCCTGGTGTTATGCTAATCTGTTGGCTTTAGAGCCACTCAGAATCTTGCCTTATAGCTGCTACCCTATGGGTTTGAAAGGTGTTAAAAATTATCATAAAAGGTTACTACCTAGACTCAGGTTTATCCAATAAACAAATTACAATGCAGCACCTTTAGGTTTGAAATTGACATTACTCTGCCTAAGCTCAACCCTTTTGGGTTTCTCTGAATATGGTTTCTTGGGACATGTTTTCCTGGAACATGTTGGGTATGCCAGGCGGTTGGATCCAGTTTTTATTGTCAAGGCTGAACCCTGGCAAAAACTGTTAGGTCAGCTAACCTTGCAGCTACAGCTTTGCCTTTGGGGCCCAGTCAGTTCCATGATTAATCCAACCAGTTAGTTTTATCATTTTGGTTAACTTATGACAGACAAGTTACATTTGCGGGTTATGAACTTACAAGTTTTATATTAGCTAATATTACCTGTTAGACAAAATACCAAATGCCTCTAAGAAGCACATATTTATTGCTTATTAATCCCTCTGGTTCTGGCCATCGTATATGCCATAACTAATGGTGTGCGAGTTGTAGAAATTTTCTTTTGTACTGCAGCACATACAACTAACCAACCCTGATTTGGATATGGGTTTTGACTACTTCAGAGGATTCAAAACTGGAGTCTTGTTTAAGGCCTGGACCTAAGAGGTCCCAATTTGTATTGAATATGGTTCCATCTCTGTCTGGAACTCCTTCAGCTTTTTTTTCTGTATCTTTACTTTGCCTAAAGCAAAGCACTGTTTTATGCAGCAATTACTGTGATTAAAGGGATGAGGTCAGTAAGATTATAAATGTACATTTACAGCTATGGAAAGGCTTTGTGGAATATTGTTGTGATAGTGACCAAGGCCAAAAAATAAAAAAATTAAATTTCATAACTACCCATTAAAGAAATGCAGTAGAAAAGAAAGAGTAAAGTATCGTCAGCCAAAAAATCCTAGGTATTAACACACCATGGCCATGTCTATGTGTGCGGCAGACTGTGCAGTTGTTACTGTGCAGTACTACTTGTTTATTACTTGTTTACTGAATGACTGTGCTGTAACTGGTGCTACTGTGCAGTACCACTGCTGCACAGTTTTTGCCTGAAACTTCTGTGCAGTAGCTTGTTGCTACTATGCAGTACAGTCGCTGCACGGTTAGTGTCCAGCAACACTACTTCACAGTGCTCATTGCTACTGAGCTATAGTGTCTTGTGTAAGTGTGCCCAGTGGCTTGCTTTCATAACACATTTAAGTAATTTCTTTATCAAAAGTCAACATATATCCAACAATATAACAAAGTCAGCACTCTATACACACAGCTATGATGCTAAGTGTTTATTTTCCTGTTGAATCACCCTTTGTGTTTTTAGGCGTGGTTGGTTAATATGTTACCACTTTGCCCAGTGCTGTCTGTACTGCACAAACTTGAATTACATTACTCTGACTAGTTTTGTCAGTGTTTTAGGAACTCTGTGTTTATATATTTCTTGACTAAGGCATTTTTTTCTTTTTGCTCTCATTAGCTATTATGTACAGGGAGTGCTGGATCATTTGATAAAAGCTGTGGGGCTCTCTCATTTTCTCCTCCATCATGAAACTTTCTGTGTAAAGCAAATCATTTTCCCAAGTGACCAATTAATGATATTTTTAGTGGCAAATGTAAAATCAGTGTTCTGGGGGTATCTCTTATTTGGGCTAGTTTTATATAGCACTACCAAAAAACATTAGGTTTTTTTGAAAGACAAATTTGCCTTTTTAATAAAATCATGCTGTAAATGATGTTCTGCAATTAATTACAAAATTATTAAAATAATAAAGAGATACACAACACATAGTAAAAATACAGTTAATTCACCTATTGCACATTGTTATGGCAAATGGTTAAAATATTTTTGAGGGAATACATTCTATTTTCTAGGCAATATTGTAATTGGTCAGTAGATTTGGATGGAGAGCAAGTATTCTGACATTTAGAACACATTTTCAGTAGGAAGAAGCATCTCAGTAAATTAATCCTTTCATTCTAGAAAATGAAACTGCATTGAGAGAGATTGTCATCTTGTTTTTAGATGCTGAACCAGGGCATTTGGTGTTTCAGTTCTATGGATATAACTGTACCTGTTTTCTTCCAGATTTTGTCTACTTTATACAGTTAGACTGCAAGCTATTTCGGTCATCCTTTTTTGTACAGCACCAAGCACAATCAGCTTGTTTGGGGAGTTTCTCATGTAGATAATAAATACTAATGATCTATTGATCCATGTCTTATGATAAGAGGCCTAGATGACATGATGCTTCTTTGTTTTTGCCAGATAAGTTCCAAAACAGGATGGTATACTCATAAAGCTCTCTCTAAATTTCAGCATAGGCCCACTGGATATATAATAGGTACCTCTGTGTGCATCTACATGAGCAATTAAGATGAAACAGTAAATGACTGCTCAGTAACAACTAGATGATGGGCATCTCATATACATGTGCATAACCAAGTACTAAATGACTGCATGGTAACTGTGCAGTAGTGTCCTGGCATGGTTGCCTAGTAATGCGTATTGTGTAGCAGCTTGTTACTACTTCCCAGTAGCTCAATACTACTGCACTGTAGAACCATGTCATGGTTTGTGCCCAGCAATGCTGCTGCACAGTAGTAATGAGGTAGACACAGCTAGTGTGTCACAGATCACAATATACCAGCATTTATTCCTTCTGCTTCATACTTCAGAACATGATAATGGCAACAGAAAAGAATATTTTCAATGCGTAGATATAACTGAGGCGGCCTAGGTTATATCCAGAGTGCTGCAGCTTCTTCACTAGATGAACATGGACTTTCATTTTTTGTGCCTCAGTGGTCTCATTCCATCTCACAAGAATATTAGTTATATATTTTAGAAGGGCTTGGGGAACATTTGTTGAATTTTGATTCATAAATTACTATGTTGTCATTAGATTAAAGTTGATGTGGGGCAAATCCAGCCCCAGCTCCACAAGTGTAGGGTTCTCACTGACAGTTGAACCAATGATATTGCACTGAACAGAAAGAGTGAAAAGTTAGTTGGGGGTGCATGCAAGTTCATGATACCAACCACTATGGGGGGCTCCTGATGTGGCAGCATGTAAAAAATAGGTGATTTGACAGGGATGGGTCACAGGATGTGTGATAGTTGGCCAAAGATATGAAGTAGTCTTCATGGAGAGCCTGATCACATGGCTCCTTGCAGATAGGAGACAGGATTTTGTCCTATCTTTCTTTGCAGAGTTGCTTCTGAGGCTGGATATCTGGAATTGGTCTAATATAAGCACAAGGCCTTTGGGTAGTGGTGATTAAGGCTTTTGCTATGAGGGGTCTACAACCAGGAATAGGTTTCCCATTTTCATACAAATCTCAATTGGTTGAAAAAGAGGATTGAGACACATACAGAAAACATTACATGAATGAGAAGAAATCGCCTTCTAAACAGAAATTTTCAAAGTTTTCCATGTGAAGCATCAGCTCCTTGAGGTTTGTCTTTGACCCCTGCTATAAAACGGATGAGTCATGTATGTATATTTTGTTTTGGTAGCGCTTCTGTGGAAGGAAGAAAAAAATCTTGAGCTGGACTGAGCAGTACTGTCTATTTGTTTATACTGCAGAACAAACATCACTAACAATAGATACATACTGTTATGAGTGAGACAGATAAATGCACAAAATAAAGTTAAGAAGCAATTAGTAACAGATTCTGCCAGGCTTGTACAAGGAAGCAACAGTCAGTGAATATAAGTGGCATCCTTTTCTCCATTTGTTTCAGAGCTGTTATTTTTCTCCCTCCTAGTTTGTAATAAATATAGACATGTGGGAGAAAATGAGACAAAAACTTTTCAGATGGGAAGGGGATTTCAATATGACAATACATGCAGCTAACATGAAAACAAATTGCATAATTCTCCTAGATGTTGTTTTGCATAGATTTATAGATTATAAGTATAACTGTGATTTTGACATGATAACTCACCTCTGACCAGGAAGCCAGTGAACAGGGACTGCCAACAGGGGAAGCAGTTTGCAGGCAGTTCCTGGAAGCAAGAGAAGGGAGGAAGAAGGAGAAGAAAAGCCAGGTCAGGCACCAGGTCCTGCCCAGGAAAGGTAAGATTCAGCTGCCTGTAGCTTTGGTTTGGCTGACTGTTTGTGTGTTTGGTAGGGTTTGCGCTCTGAGAAGTTTGGAGTGACTGCTGAGTGAGTGCTGATTGTTGATTGTTGTCGATTGTTGTGGGATTGCTGACTGCTATGTTATTGCTGCCTAGGCCTGAGTCCTCAGAGGCCCAGAAGGGTATAAATGAAGATTCCCCAGGCAAGCAGGGAGCCAGCAAATAGGGACTGCCAACAGTGGACACAGTTCACAGGGCAGTTAATGGGTAGGATTGGTGCAAAAGGTAAGTCAGAGAGGAAGAAGAGAAGCTTTTGATATTCAACCATGGTTGAGTCATGGCAGGCAGCCAGGGACCCTGCTCTGGTGATGCCTCCCTCCCAGGGCTCCTTTGAGGCCTCTACTCAGACAAAGCCCTCAGGAGGGTTTGAGGTACCCTGGCTCCCTGTCTGCAGGCGTTGCCTGGCGGGAACCCTGAGGCCTGGGGAAGGCGGGAGGAGCAGCAGTCCCCTCACCTGTCCCACACATGCCCAGCTTGAGGCCCTGGAGGGGGAGGTAAGGGAACTCCAGGCAGAGGTTTTCAGGCTGTGGTGGATCAGGGCTGCAGGGGATGAGATTGATGGGTACCTTCATTCTCTGCAGGATCAGACACCTAGTTCAGACACAACGTGGGAGGAACCTGATGCAGCTGAATGGAAGAGGGTTACTTCCAAGGCCAGTCATCATACTGCTGAGATAACTTCCCCAGAGCAACTGGGGAACAGATATGAGGCCCTGGCAATATTGGAGAAGAATGCAATAGAGGAAGATTCATCCACAGTCAACACCACGTAAGCTGAGGGGCAACTGGGCAGCTGAAGGAAGAGATGCAGAGTCATCATGGTAGGCAACTCCTTCCTGACAGGAATGGAAGGACCCATCTATCGCCCAGATCCCACAGCACGGGGGCAAATTGAGGTACTGTGGGTTAGAATACATAGGGGCCAGGGGGAAAGGGACTTTGTAGTGGGGGTTTACTACAGACTGCCACACCAGGAGGATGAGCTAGACCTGGAATTCTCAAGGCAGCTCTCGGAGGCTGTATAGTCTAGGGATGTGGTTGTCATGTGTGACCTAAACTACCCTGACATCTGCTGGGAGGAGCAGTCAGCCAGATCTAACTGCTCACGTAGGTTCTTAACCTGCATACAGGACCTTCACCTAGTGCAGAAGGTATACAGTCCCACTAGGGAAAATGCCTTGCTGGACTTCGTGCTAGCTATAGGGGATGACCTGGTAGGGAATCTGCAGGTACAAAGTAACCTAGGGGATAGTGACCATAAATTGATTGAATTCACTATCCAGTGTATAGTGGGAAAAGTAATCAGCAGGGCAGGAGTGCTAGACTTCAGAAAGGCTAACTTCAATGTGGTCAGGAGATTAGCTAGTAAGGCATTGAAAATCAAGAGCATTGGTGAAATGGGAGTCCAGGAACAGTAGTCATTCCTCAAGGGAGCACTCCTTTTGGGGGCAGAAGGAGACAATCCCCTTGCACACAAAAGGGGGCAAAGGGGCCCTCTTGGCTGAACAAGGAAATCCAGGAAAGCCTGGGGCAAAGAAAGAGGCATACAGGCTGTGGAAGCAGGAGGTAGCTACCAAGGAGGAGTATACTTCCTTGGCTCTCACTTGAAGGAAGTCAGTTAGGAAGGCCAAAGCAGCAATGGAACTCAGGCTGGTGACAACAATTAAAGACAACAAAAAGTCCTTCTTCAGGTATACAGGCAACCCCCACTTAGCGCTATTAATTGGTTGCTGAAAAACTAAGCATTAACTGAAATGAGCATTAAGTAAAACAAAGTATTTGACAATCCAAGATGATGACCACAATTGTTTTTAATGACCTAAGATGGAGACTGAGAGCATTATAATGAAACTTGCTGAGCACTAAGTGAAATCAGGTGTAAATTACCTTGAAATCGGGTATAAAGACCTTGGGGCTTGCACTATCTGGGTCTTCAGACAGTGTTTCCCCATAAGCCGTCAGCTGAGTCCTTCAGCAGCCTGTACTTCTTTGAGGCCATGCCCCGGGTGCCCACAGATTTGCAGGCTCAGGCAGCTCTGGAACTGCTGAGCCTGTTCTCCCTGCCCCAGAGCCTAAATTCTCCTGCCAGGTGAATGCACACTTGCCACTGGAGAGACATTGCAGCAGTGTGCTCTTGGGAGGGCTGCTGCCAAGGGCCATTATCTGGCCCTTGGGAGGGCTGCTGCCCAGCTGCCACTTTTTGCCATCCCTGTGGTAAGTATCAAGGTGCATTGGGAAGGGGTCTGGGGAGAGTTGGAGGGGCTTTTTCCTCCCCTCTTACAGTCACCTACTTGGATTTTAAGAAGGCCTTCAATACGATATCTCATCCTATTCTCATAAACAAACTGAGTGGCTGTCACATAGATGATAACACGGTCAGGTGGGTGGCAAATTGGCTTAAGGGTTGCACCCAAAGATTGGTGGTGGACAGGTTGGTATCAACCTGGAAAGATGTGGACAGTGGAGTCCCCCAAGACTTGGTCCTTGGACCTGTGCTATTCAACGCCTTCATCAGCGTCTTGGACGAGGACATGGAGAGCACTATGTCCATATTCATGGATGACATGAAATTATGGGGTACAGTAAACACATTAGTGGGAAGAGATTGAATCCAGGTGGACCCGGACAGGTTGGAAAAGTGTACAGGAAGGAATAGTAATAGTATGCAGTTCAACAAAGACAAGTGCAAAGTGCTGCATTTAGGAAGAAGGAATTGCCAACACACCTATAGGCTAGGGGATGACCTTCTCAGCAGCACAGTGGCAAAAAGGTATCTCAGTCATAGTTGACTCCAAGATGAATATGAGCCATCAATGTGATGAAATAATCAGTAAAGCTAACTACACTCTATCATGCATTAGAAATTAGCAGATGCATCACAAACAGGTCCAGGGAGGTGATACTTTCCCTTCTATGCAACATTGGTCAGGCTGCAGTTAGAGTACCGCATCCAGTTTTGGGCACAGCACTTCAAGAGGGATGTAGATTACCTTGAGAGTGTCCAGAGGAGGGACACTCATATTGTTAGGGGCCTGCAGGTAAGGTCCTATGAGGAGAGACCGAGGGTCCTGGATCTCTTTAGCCTCTACAAGAGAAGGCTGAGAGGGGATCTTGCAGCCATTTACAAATTCATTGGGGAAAGGGGCACAAATAAATAGGAGATGCTTTGTTTACCAGAGCACTTCTTGGAATAACCAGGAACAATGGCCACAAACTGACAGAGGGCAGATTTAGGTTGGACATCAGGAAAAACTTTTTTACAGTAAGGGTTGACAGAATCTGGAATGGGCTTCCAAAGGAGGTGGTGCTCTCCCCTACCTTGGGGGTCTTTAAGAGGAGACTGTACAAGCACCTGGCTGGGGGTATATGACCCCACCACTCTTTCCTGCCCAGGGCAGGGAGTCCAACTAGATGATCTATTGAGGTCCCTTCTGACCCTAATAACTATGAAACTTGTAATAACTTTTATGGCAGATGAGTAGAAGGAAATGCAATATTCAAAGAAAAAGTACCAAGCATGTTTGCCTGGTGCTTACAACACCAAAACAATATCTACTCACTACACTTCCTGACTGAGAAGCACTGATTCATGGAAATTGATTTGGAGGGCTTATTCCACATGCTCATATATGTGATCATCTGATCAGACTTTCTGCATAACATGGTTATAGGATGTTCACTGTGTTGACTTGAATATATATTTTAGAAGAACATATCTAGTCTTGATTAAAAAATGTCAAATGATGAAGAATCCATCACAACTCTTAGTCATTTTTCCAATGGTTCCCACATTCACTGTTAAATGATTGAGTCAGAATTTGTCAGTCTTATCTTCCAGTCATTGGATCTTATTATATCATTTTGTATTAGACTAAGGAGTCCTCTTTTATCACAGTTTATCATCTATGTCATTATGACTGTGATCAAGTCATGTGTTAGTTTTCAATTTGTTAAGCTCAATAGATGGATCTCCTGGAGTATCAACCAGTCATTCCTGTATTTTTATTTGAAACTCCTTCCAACTTTTCAACATCTTCCTTGAACTGTGGACACCAGAACTGAACATGGATTTCTAGTAGAAGCTCCATCAGTACCAAAAAACAAGAGTAATATAGTTCCTGATTCTCTTGCCAGGAATTTCCTGTTTAGATATCTAATATTGATATGATTCCCAAATCCCTTTCAGAGTCAGTGATTCCCAAGTTAGAATTCCCCATCTCACGTGTTTGCCATTCTTCGGCCATTTAGGGCCCTCTCATAGATTGCAATTAAAACCAGATAGAACCAACTATAAAGTTGTTACACATTTTCAAGCACTAACTTTGTAGCTGGTTGGGTTTTTTATAGCTGGATGGACATTTTTGTAGTGTGATAATTACTTTGCATATTGAGTGATTAACTAATTATTTGCATAATATATTTGACATGTAACAGGGGCCATAGAAAGGCATATTGTTTCCTTATTCCCAGTTTATGCAATGATCCAAATTGCTCTGTGTCAGTAATCTGTTGCCCTCATTAATTATCACTCCCTGAGTCTTTATATCACTTGCAAAAATTATCAGTAATAATATCTTCTTTTTGTTCCCAGGTCATTGACTTTGATGATATCAAGAGGTTGATGATGACTCCATCTTTCCAATGTCATTTTTCATAACTCACCAGTTTTTAATCCATGATGAATCTTGTTGTTTTATTTTCTTAATTAAAATGTAGGTTATAACCAAATCAAAGTCTTAAATAAAATTAAGTATACTAGTACATTAATACATTTGCCTTTATCTAACCCCACATATAATCTTGTCAGAAAAATATAACAAATTAGTTTGACAAGCTCTATTTTCTGCAGGCCAATGTAGGTGGTTGGTATTAATAATGCTACTTTTCTTGATTAATCAGATATCTTTTCAGTTTTCTTGAATTTTGCTTTTCATTAATGTCAGGCAGACTGTCCAATAAATAATTATATATTAGCTTATTTCCAAACAGCTCCAATCTGGAACTTCTCCAGCATTGCAAGAGATCAAAAATCAACATTAATGTTCCAGAGAGCTCCTTGGCCAGCTCTCTGAAAACTCTTGAATGTAAGTTATTTGGACATATTGATTTAAATATGCATAGCTTTTTGTAACTACTGTTTAATATGTTCCCAAATTGCTGTTGGGACTGAACAGGGTTTGACTATCCAATGATCTGAATAAATTACCGTATTTTATCCACAACAGAAAATGCACATATTTATTGTGTGTGTGTGTGTATACATATATATATATATTTTCAATATTGTACTGAGCCAATACTTTTGTTAGGATTCCTAATACATTTTAAAAAAACTAAACCTTTATTTTCCTTAACTCTTCACCATTTGGTTTCTCTTTGTGCCATTTTACTGCCCTTATTAAATTTTTATACATTTCCTACATTCCATTTTAGAATTATTGATATCAGCTCTGCCTTTTCCCATATGTTATGCATACATATGTACATATGAGTATCTATCTGTCTATCTATCTGTACAGTACACTTTTTAGCCACGTTGGTGTTAAGCAATTTAGCTTTTCTATTCAGTGTAGGATTGTAGATTTTGGATAATTTAATAAAAAAAATATATTAGCCAATTTCCAGTTATGATTCAGATCTTTCTTTTCTTTTCTTTTTTATCTGACTGAGCATTTATTTAATTATTTAAGACATTTGTTTATCTTTGGGATTATTTTTGTTCATGAAATAGTCTTAAATATAATTATTTGTAGAACTTTATTCTGTTTGACACAAATGATACAATAAAGTCACAATCATGTGTAGCATATATGCTTACACTAACTTCTATTTCTGTGATCAATTCAGTGGGATCTGAATGCAAGACACTTTGAGTTAAAGTGTTAAAGTTAAAAAATCTCTAATTTTTAGAACATCCAAGTTCATTTTAGTACTGTCAGCATGAGCTCTCCCACATATGTTACCAAAATACCTTATAATGCAAGTCCATTCATTTTAGATAGATGTGTATGGAATAGGTCATCCTGCTTTCTAAAAGATACTAGCCATTAATGCATCTTTCTCTTTATCTGTTGTTACATGAATCCATGGGCTAAGGACAGACATTGCTTTAAGTGATCAGAAACTGGTTTAAACCTGTAACAGAACAGATGTTCAGTGCACACAAACAAGTTTGAAAATGGCTGAAACAGGTTTGAGATAAACCTGCTTAAATGTAGTATCAGACTTAACTGGTTTGGCTCAAACCAGTTTATGCAATGTCTATCCCAAACCCCTTGCTGTTTTAAGATAAACCAGACACCCCCAGCATCCTGTCATGCTTTGTGGGCTGGGTGGGGCTCTCTGCTCCACAGCAGGGCTGGCCCCTCCCCTCTGTTTCCTGGTTGGACCTCTGGCAGAGACTTGCAGGTACAGCAGTATCTGTCTGGCTTCCCCCTGCCCTAGGCTCTCCCACCCCCATTGCTCAAGCAGGAATTCCCTCCACCTCCCACAGCAGAGACTCCAGACCCATGGACCCTAGGCATGTGGTATGCTAGCTAATGCAGATGTGTGTGTGCCTCCAATTTCACTGAGATAGGCAGACAGAACAGTGACTGCTTAGGGCTATTTGGACATAATCAACAGGTCAGCTGGTAAACTGTTTAAGAAGAGTTGGAAGTAATGGAGAGAGGCTATTGTTTTTGCTGATGAGGTAATAATCACTCGGTTATCAGTCTCCTGCTGCACACCCTACCTTGCCTCAGAGTGGTAATAGGGGTCTGGTGTCTGGCAACGCTCCCGCCCCTTAAGCAGTGAGCAGGGAAAAGTCTGGGATGGTGCAGGCAGCCCTCCTTAATATGAACTTTGTGTGGAGGCCTAGCCACACCCCGCTCAGCTCAGGACAACTTCTAGCCTGAGCCACTGCATGTGCATGCATGTCTGGGATGTCTGAGCAGTTACAAAGTGATTTAGCCTAGCCAGGCGAGACTAACCTGCAAAGATTGAATCAATTTAGGCTCAGGCTGTTTGAACGTCTGTCCCTAGCCATACTCAATCAAGATGATTTGTATCCATGTCATCAGTAACAAAAGAAACAGGCACTTCCATTTTTTGACAGAAAAAAACCCACCTTATCCTACTAAGTAGGTTATAAAAAGTGGTAGTTAATATTTGAATCATGCAGTTATCAGTCATCCCAACTAGTTTGAATTTATACTCATAAAGAAGCAATTCCACTCACTCTTATTTGTTATCTAGGCTCCTAGCATGACACTATAGCTATTCAATAATTGCCTCTCTTCTCATCCTTGATGCTTTGATCATTTTGTTCTAAGTCTCATGGTATAGGTCTTAATGGGTGACCCTTCATACCTCTTTATTCTCCCCTTTGGCTATTAATTAAAGCTCTTATAACTTGCCTGTCAAGACGGTTCTCTAAAACATTTGGTTTCCCTACTGCTGAAACTCAAGCCATCCAAATCATAAAGATCCTTCTCTCAATCTTCCACAAAACTTTCTTCCTCTACCACTTACCTAGCTAGTTGTTCATTTGCAGAAATGTTTACCTTCTGTCTTCTTCATGCATGGGATAGAAAGGATCTCTGAGACAATTACTTGAACATACTTCTCTTTCAACACCTTTGAAAGTTCACAGAAGTCATCAAATCCCATGAAATATTGCCATATTTGCCATTACCCTTCCCGATTGACCTCAGAATCCTAGCTGATTTTAGAGCCACATGTCATATATTGATTCTAAGAAAATAGCACACTATCCTCCTTGCATTTCCCTTACAGAACATTCTTGCCATTCTTCCTATATAGAATTGACATAAGGGAATGTCTGCCTTCCTTGGATAGATGGCAATAGCTTGTGGGTGCAATCAACTGTGGTTTAGCTGGTGGTTACAAATTTTCAAGCCTTCCCTCTGGTTTTCACTTCTGGTTTCTTTGGGGCTAATTTCAACCTTACTTAAATCTGGCATAATGATTATGCTTTCTAAATATGGTTGTTTAAGAATTCCTTATGCTTTCTGATGTTGTATTATTTGTACATGTGCTTTTCTTTCAGCAATCACCAGCTGGTACTTCATACAAAGAAAATTAATTCTGGTGTAAAGCAGAAAGGAAAACATGGCATATTCATTGCAGGTCACAACTACTATTCTTCCATTATAGGTCATTACTATAAGAAGTATAGAATTGCATCCACAAAGAGAACCTAACAAACTTCCTCCTCAAACTTCCTTTGAAAGTTTCCCGTTCTCTAGTCAAGAATTTTACTGTGCAACTGATTTATATATTAAGTCTCAGTGCTGAGCATTACCTCCTCACTAACTGACAGTGATTAATTACTCAGTATTAGGTCTGACATTAGTACTTAGTCACATGGCCCTAACTTAGACACAAATAAACAGACCTCTCTCCCTTGGCCTATTCTGGGGCAACAGCCCAGCTGCACAACCCACATAGAGAAAAAAATGAGAGACCAAAAATACCATTCACCAAGTCCCTGAAGTTCCAAACAAGGGATCTTCATCCATGTTTTTAACATGCTTTCTTTGCTATTCCTGTTTAATTCAGTCATAATGTTATGCTTCAGCCCAAGTCTGAATTCGTTTCCCGGCATGCGTGAGCCAATATACGAATGCCAGTTGGAAGTTTGAAAGAAAAAAAAGTTTTTATCGTTAGCAATAAAGGTGCAAGGTAGCAAGCACACCAAACAATATTTCTAAGCATCCTTTATACTAAAATCTACAAGCATAATATTCAGTGATTGGTTACAGG
>JAGPOW010000304.1:91249822-91272257 GCA_030014935.1 Caiman crocodilus
CTCCTCCTTATCACTGCAGATGGGCATAATTCACAAAACAACCTTCCAGTCTCCCTGTGTATTCTGTCTCGGGAGGATGGCTTGAGGCCATTTATTAGGTCTTTAGAAAAAATGGCTCGGTTATTCACAACAATAAGACTTCCCTCCTGCCTTAATGAAGACAGTAGGATGCAGTAGGAAGTGAGAGCCTAACAGCCTCTGATAATAATAAAAGTTCAGCAAATTTCAGTGTACAGATCCTAAGTAAGTTTCTGTTGCATATAAATTCATAGGGTAAAAATGTGTGCATGTGCACACACACATACAAACACATATTGAGGATGTAGCTATTTCTTTACTTGGTGCCTTTGCATGCAGCCTGTGACTGGGTGTAGTCTGATAAGTAGGGCACCAAACTTAGGGCAATTTTTTATGTCAATGACATATGCATTTTTTTTATAATACAGCCAAAAAATAGACATCTTTTTGTTCTTTCTTTTGAAGACAATAAAGTGGCTAGTGGTTTCTGTATTTGCCTCTGGCAAACACTGTCAACTTGTTATTTTCTCCACTCTGACCACTCATAAAATGCAATGTATATAAAGTACAAAAATGGATTATAGAATTGCCTGTGGTAACTCCATAGTTAAGGTGGCAAGAATCTCATTTCGAGCCATATTCTAAATGGCCCATAGCTTCAGGAAGGAACCTCACTTTGGTCTAAAAACTGAATGACAAATTGTCCATAATAGAGCAGAGTTGTTTGGTTTTTGTTTTTGTGGTAATTCTTTAAGAAACTTTATCTGGTTGTCTTGACTTGGCTAGAAGTGTAAATATATGAACTTTTAAAATTTGGCAAAAATATCTAACATCCATAAATGATACCTAGGAACAGTCTTATGAAATCAAGTCTTTTAACATATTTATTCAAACTTCCAGTAAGATAAGTATTTTTGCACTTCACACTCTGTGAACACACATCTAGAAACTATATCCTACATGGTATATAGAACCCAATGATCACAATGGCCCACTGATAAAGAAATACTCTAAACTCTCATCCTCATGAATTGTACAAGGCTAGTGCACAAATCCAGTCTGAAGGTCTATTCTGTTTTGTAGGCTTTGAAAGGTATACCCTGAATTCTTAATTTCATTCAAATCTCTCATGTTAACCAGGGTGTAACTTCATTTCCTATTAGCTCCATATTAGTGTGTTGCCACGGTCACTTGATTTGAAAAAAAAAATTAAAATAATCAGCATATAGGAAGCATAAGTAAATAAAAGGAATGAATCACACAGCTTTTAAAGTTTTCTGAATACATACATTCTTTATATTTTGAATATTTGTTACCTACTCTGCCTCAAATTTGGCCAGGCTCAGAGGTAAGCCCAGTATTGTAATTTCAATCAGTCTGAAGAGATCGTGCACTTTAGATGATCACACATTATAACAAGACTTGAAATTGTGAGAGAACACCACAGCATGCATATATCTCTAACATGTTTACTCAAATGCCTCAGTCTTGCTAAGGTTTCTTTTTTTTTTTGCATGGCACTAAATGCCTATAAACAATGACTACAAATCCACTTTAAATTCCACAAAACCTGAATTCAGTATTCCCTAGATTGTAAATTCAGATTTGTAACAGGATATTTCTTGTTACCGCATACATTTGGTTTGATTTAGCACTCTTGAAATAAGATTGAATAAATATTCCATTATGATGCGAATGATAGAAACATCCCCAACATGCAGTGAACATGTGGAAAGCAGGAACGTCTTACTTGTACTAGGTACAAAGCCTTTTAGTAAGTGATTGCAAGGGTTTCTTACACTTTAACCAGGTTCCAATTCAGCAAGTAATCAACTAAACAAAAATGTATTTTCAATAGAGTAGTTATAGAACAGAAACTTAGTGTCCAGAAACTCATTCTTTTCTCCTTCTTAATATGTACCTGCATTATATTTATTTTATTGGATGTAGAAAAACTTGTTATGCTTTTACTATGAGGATATTCCAATAGCAACTGTAAAGCTACATTTCTGGTCTTTGAATACTCAATTTCTCAACACTGTATTAATATATTTAATTTTGCTATGTTTATTCAGTGTATACATATTAAACATTGCTCATTCATGAACCTTCCTAACCAGTGTGGGTCAGAAACTCTGAATCTTAATCATAAAATTGGATGGATCTTTTAAATGAAAATGTAAAAGAAAGGGTAGATGTACATCTTCTCTTCTATTTCCATGGCAACTGTGTCTGACATTATCATCTTCCTTCTCTTCCGTTTTTATTTCCCATTTACTTCCCACCACCCCCACCTTTCTCCTGGTTTTCTTTAGTATCACATGTGGTTCTATTACATCAGTTGAGATGACATAGTTTTAATAATATACATTCCTATAAAGAGGTATGTTTAATTCTTTTGGCTACAAATTTTCTTTTGATAAAAAGGCTTGTGGTAAAGCTGAGCTGCTATGGTGAGTACTGTCTAGACACAGTAATATACTGTATGGCAACTCTGTTTTTTTGGATTTTGCTCTCACTTTAACAGGAAGCTGTTTTCCTGTTGACTATGTAAAATCAATAACAACAGGTTAATGATTTAAATGTGGAGGAAGAAGTAAAGCTTGGCTATGTAAATACTGAACACTTCATGTTTGAATAAACATAAGCCATGGGAGAAGGGTTTAGGAGAAAAGACCCCAGAGAAAAACAGAGGTCAGTGAAAAGCAGGAACAGAGAGCATTTAGCTAGAGTGGCCAGAGGCGTTGAGTGTGAGAAAGCAACATGGAAGCTTGGGAGTGCAGCCCACTGCCTGCTATTATTATCAGAAGGGCCAATTAAGCCAACAGGTGAGACTATGTGCGAGAGCAGCTGAGGCAGATGTGCCAATATCAAACAACAATGGAAGAGTTAGAAGCAGGAGCAGCTGGGAGACTGTGAAATATCAGCCAGGGGGGTATCTGGGAAGAGGGAGCATTAAAAAGGCCACCTGGAGTAGCCAGTGAACTACAGATGAAGGCTAAGAAAACATCTGGTTGAGTAGGTGTGTTCATAAGCAACCCAAACATCCAAGGGAAATTCTGACAGGTTTGTGAATTCCTCTGATTTCAGGTTGTAAGTTTAAGTTAAGTCTTACCTGAGGGCCTGTGCAAGAATTGGGTTAGAGGACTTTGTAAGTTAGTAAATGCCAAAAATATTGTGAGAAAAAATAGAGGAGAAATAACCCACTCAGTATTAGGAAATGAGGGCATGCTCTAGGGAACTATATATTTATTTGGTAGGATATTCTGGAACTCTCATCCCCCTGAATGAAAAAAGAAAAACACGGAAGCTTGGGAATTGCCAAATAAGTTTGGGAAAGTTTCTGATCTTTCAGTGCTTCCAGGGTTATTGGTAATGAATTTGATGGTGTACGTGTTTCATTAAGAATCAAGGCATGTGCATCTCAGACATTTGAGCCAACAACGGAAATACACAACTGCATTCCCAAGGTGCAGTGACTAATACTTCCAGTGAGATCTCAGCATTCCCTTTATAGATCAGGTGTTAATGTACACTGACATTCCAACTCGCAGCACAGAAAATTAATACCAATGTGGTAGGCTAAATAAAGTACAACTCTGGAGATTCAAATGCTTTGGGATCAAGGGCAAGTATTTTAAATCTTTTTCTGGTAGTGTTCAGCCAAACCTTTTGATGTAAGAGATTAAAAACCTTCAAGAGATTTCAGTTAGTATATCCCCATATAGAGAGTACTGAAGTGAAACAGATTACTGCATTACAATAGCTGCATTACAAAAAAGTACCTATTAAAAAATAGTTTGTGGACAGCAAGTTTGATTTCCTTTTCATCCGAAACAGTATGATTTCCCTTGTAGTATGTTTTCCCTGAGTCATGATGACACTTATTCTTGTTTGATCTTAGAAGTCTAAATTTGTAAGAGATATGAGCTATAGTGCTAAAGAGTACTTGACAGCATGAGAAACTGTATAATAGCCCATGGATTAGGCTGTACTATTACAGTGAAAATGCAGAAGTATTTGCTTTCATGGTGGTAGTCTACTTTATGAAAAGCTATCAGGGTTGTTGAGGTACTACCAGTCCTCCAGACATGCAAAATGGAAACATACCCCGATCATGAAAACATGTAAATCAGAGTGGGAAACGGGTCTTTGGTCCACCAGCCTGGAATATATTGAACATCATAGGATCATGGGAAAGTAGGTCTGTAAGGGATCTCACAAGGTTGTCTAGTCCAGCCTCCTCCTCAGGGTAGGATTATGCTTAACTAAATGCTTTAGCCTCACTGGACACTCGGTTTCTGACCTCAGGGTAGCTGTGCCTAGGCAGCAAATGTTTAAAAAGAATTTGAGTAGGAAATTGTGGAACAAAGGAACATCTACAGCATGGATTGTGTAAATATGGTTTAGACGGGGATTATGGATTCTTACTCTATTGCCTAGAGCATCTTTTGTGATCCCTTGGTTTCTATGGGTCTTCCAGTACTGCTTGTAGCGTCTTCCAGTACTGCCTCATTTTCCCTTCTCCTCTTTTCCCTCTTCCCCTTCCTTTCTACCTTTGTATTCAAATCACTCCCTACGTTTTATACACTGCTCTTTGTTGGTCCTTTCACAGCATCTAATGAAGTGAGCTACAGCTAATGAATGCTTGTGTGTGTGTGCATGTGTGCACACATGCACATGCATACGTACTTTGGTTAATCTATAAAGTTCAAATCTATCTTGCCTTCTGCTTCATTTGAGACTAATATGCCTAACTGCAGCTCTCCTCATAAGTCTCCTCATAGTTACAGAATATAATTAATAGAGGATTAATTACATTTGTTGCCCTACTCCCCACCCCCACCCCCGCCCCCAGAACCACTACAGCGGGGAAAACATCAGCTGGGGGCAGGGGCCCCTACCACTTTTTTCCCCACCACTTGTCCCTCCATTGATGCCTACACCTTTGCTACCAGCACCCCCTGCCACCTACCCCTGAAACCTGTGGCCCTCCTTCATCCTCTTTCCCTTCTCACAGCATTCATGGCCCAGCCCACCCCCCTGCAGCCTCTGCTTCCTACCTGTTCCCCACAGCCTCTACCCTCTGCCACCACAGTCTCTTCTCCATGCAGCCTCTCCCCAGTCTGCTCCTTGGAGCCTCTGCACCCTTCCCTCACAAGCAGGCCTGGCTCTGGCTCAGACTCCATTCCCTTCTGGGCACAAAGTACATGCACAGTCTGGGCCCTGCCTGGCAAGGCAGCAGTGTCCTGGAGCTTGCATGTGTTCTATGCATGGGAGGAAAAGGAGCTGGAGTGAGAGCCATGCCTGCCAGTAAGCAGTGAAGGGGAAGAGGGTGGGGGAGAGGGAACAGAAGGAGGAAGGTCAGGCAGGTGCTGCAGCTCTGATTGCAGTTCAGGGCCACAGTTGATGCCGCAGCAGCTACCTGTTCCCCTTCTCCTTCCCCTTGTATTTGAATTCAAGGTGAGGATCTTCCCCCATATTAAATGGAGGGGAAAAAAAACATTTTGGATTTGAGTAGATACAGTAGGTTGCCTGCAATTATTCTATCCTAAGTGCAGAACTTTGAGCTTGTCCTTGTTGAATCTCATTTGATTGTGGACCATTTATCCAGTCTATGTAGGTCATTCAGGATTCTAGCCTGGGGCTCCATACAGTTTGCAGTTACACCCTACTTGGTGTCATCTGCAAACTTGCTTAGTGTACGCTCAATCACATTATTCAAATCATTAATTAAAATGTTGAACAATACCAGGACAGACTCCTGGGGAAATTCACTTGATACCTCCACCCAACATATAGCTATTGATGACTACTCATTGAGTACCATGTTCCAACTGATTATAAAATCCATGTTACAGTACTTTCATCTAGTCTGTATTTTATTAACTGTTGTAGGAAACAGTGTCAAATGTTTTTCTAAAGTCAAAGTATATCATATCCACTGCTCTGCCTGCATTGATAGAAAGTATCACCTTATCCCAATAGGAAATCTTGTTAGTTAGGCATGATTTACTCTTAGTGAATCAATGCTGGCTGTTCCTGATCCCCCCTGTTCTCCATTAGGTCTTCACAATGGATTCCTTGAGGACCTGCTCATTAATCTTTTCAAGTATCAAGGTCAGACTAACTGGTGTGTAATTTCCTGGATCCTTCTTCCTCCCTTTCTTAATGATGGGCACTATATTTGCTCTTTCCCTATCATCTGGGCACTTACCTAATCTCCATGAGTTCTCAAAGAAGATAACAAACGGCTTTGAAATTACCTCAGCCAAATCTTTCAGTACTCTAGGCCTTATGCGTTGCATCTACATTTGCAAAGGGTGTATCTACATGAGACATTTATAGTGAAGCTGTCTAATTAGCTTCACAGTAAAGTCTTAAATAGCCTTAATGCACTTTAAGCTAATGCAGTTTAATTCAGGCATGCTTAAATGCACATGTAGACACATACAACAGCTACACATATCCCCCTATTAGGCCACAGGATACTAATTAAGTCTGGCACAGCTTAGGACTTGTGAAGACAAGAACTGTCACGCAGTGGTGTTCTTTAGTGTGCAACAATACCTGTGTAGATGCTGATGGGGCTGCTGGGACATGAGGGTGCAGATGTGCTCACTTACTGTGAAGCAGTAAACCCTGGAGCAGTTTGAGCCAGGGTAAGCTACTCCCATTCTCAGCTTCTACACACGTGTGTCTAGGACAGCAGCACTTCAAGCCAGGGTGGAGCAGGATCCCAGTGGGCTGGGCTGATCAGGCTAGTTTATGCCTGCAGTCAGCGTCTATGCATGTGTTTCAATGCAATTAATTACTCCGCCATAAGGAAATATAGCCAGAAATGGTACTATCTTATGACAGAGTTAATTAGTTTACTGTGCCCTAATACTGATGCACATATAGACAGTGATGCTTTACTGTGGAGTTAATTAGTCTACTCCACAATAAAGCACACGTGTAGACGCACCTCTGGACATTTAGGGTAATAATACCTAGGGTGCATCCCATCTAGACCTGCCAACTTGAAAGCATGTAGCTTCTCTAAGTAATCCCTAACCTGTTCTTCCACTATTCTAAGTTGCTTCTCTTCTTTCCTATCTTTGCTGCCAACTACACTTGCCATCTGGCAGCTTATCTTATTTGCAAAAACTGAAGTAAAAAAACCCAAATGCATCAAATACTTCAGTCTTCTCTCCATCATCTGTAACTAGATTGCTTTCTCTATTCCATTAGGGACCTATGGAACCTTTGGTTTTTCTCTTACTTTTGACATACTTGTAGGATCCCTTTTTATTGTTTTAATATCCTTTGCCAGTTGCAGTTCAAATTGTGCCTTGGACTCATTCACATTGGCTCATGTTTTGTTAAAGCATTTTAAATTTCTCAAGTGCCTTTTACTGTTTCCACTTGATGACTATTACACAGTGTAATTAATTGAAATGGCCTATAGATTTTTCTGATATAGACTTACATTTTTCCATTCCAATTATGTCTTTGTATCACCCTAAAAAATTCCCTTGTCTTTGATCTTTTATATACTGAGGGCCTCAGTTGTCCAAAATGAAATGAACTATTCCAGCTGAAGCTGCAGCAGACTTGGGTAGAGATGATCTATTACATTTTTTTGCCTTTGCATCTATAGCCTAAAATTACTCTGGTTGGTTTTACTAATATAGGGCAGTGCAAATTCATATTTAATTTCCTGTTTGCTATCACCCTGTTGTGCGTTTTTCTACTTCCCACTAATTGTAGATATTCCCCATCACCTCCAGTGTAATAACTGGCATTATTACAGGTTGTGTCACACTTATTTCTGTTCATGTTTCTAGTTTCCTTAGGTACCAAGTTGTTTTCTTACTGTTGTTTGCAACTCCTTCAAATGTCCCCAAATATTGCTTTAAGGCACCTGGAATATCACTGTGGTATGTAAGCATCAGCATTATTTACCATTCAGTATACACTGTGGATATCGTTACCTAGCCCTTTATTTCAGCAAAACCAGTAATAAAAGAAGGTATATAAGACTGGATCGAGAATTGGCCTTGTAATATCTGGATAATTTTATGTAGTCTGTTGTCCAGTTCGGAGCCAAAAAAATAGTGTTACAGTCCCTGTCCAGTCATTCTTTATAAAACAATGCAGGTGGTATATTCATGATTCGATATCTTTTAGATAGGTAGTTATTCTATGTATAAAGATATTGTCATGATGCCTGTAGTTGGTATGAGAGGGAACTAGTGCTTAGTGGACACTGGCTATGCATGACATTAGAAGAATTTGGGATGAAATTGTTCCCTGGCAAAGGCATAACATCCAAATAAGGTGCTTATGGCAGAGCTCTCTCACCCTTCCCCATGAGGCAGCATGCAGAGCAGCAGCGACTAGCAGGCTCAGGTAATGTGTTGAGTGTGAGGCATTCTGGGAACTGTAGTCTTCTAGAGTGGTAGTGGAGTTTGTAGCAAACTCCAATTCTACTCTACAATACTATGATTTCCAGAATGCGTTGTCCTCCATAACACACATTTCCTCCACTGAAGCAATGTGTAGCCAGGAAGTGCAAGTTGAGCAGGGAAGAGGAGACAAATGCCACTCCTTTCCTTAGGCAGTTCTTGGGGTACATACCTCACTCATCCAACCTATGTCATGCTACTGTTGTTTGGCTATAGTGATCCATTGGCTGACTGCCTTGAACTTGTTTGAAGCAGTTTGTTCCCAAGCAGTGTGGACACAGGAGGAAGCTGGCAAGCTAAGTGGTCTGTGGCTCAGTGAGTTGGTTGCTGCTCTTGGGGTTGCAGGGAGGAGCATGCTCTGGGCCCTGGAGTCTGGACCTTTGCCTCCATATGGAAGAAACTTCCCCATTGTTTTCTATCTATCTTACCTAATGAATATTAATGTCAGGTGCAGTAACCCAACTTCAAGAGGAGGGCTAAACAAGAGACTTGATAATGCCTAACTGGGGTTTGCTGGAAAGTCAGAGCACTGTAAGGTCAAACCTTCTTTCACTGAGGGTGATCTAACACCTAAAGTTAGGAGCCTGCCTGTCAGGAAATTCTCTCATTGTACTTGGGTTTCCAAATTATAGAAAAATTTCCCTGATCCTCATGTCTTACATTCTTGTGAAATTATTATTATGTTACTGTGGTGCTAAAAAGCTGCAGGCAGAGAATGAGAAGATCCCCTGTTGTGTGATGCCATAGATTTAAAGGAAAAAGGTGTTCCTTGCCACAAGGCACTTCCATTCTCTTAACCCTTACTCCTCAACTGAGTGCTATAATTTTATGACTGCTTCTGTTCTCAGTTACCGGGTTATAACTCCAGTTTAATTCCACTAAAGTCAACTGACTTATTCCAAAGTGGCATCTGTCAGAGCAGTTCAGGCAAAACAAGAGTGCTCCTTTTACCAAAGTTTCATCTCTTAACTTGGTGTACTGTTATTTCTACTCTCATCACAGCTGCAAACTTCTGACTACCAGCAGGTATATTTTATAAAAGACATTTTGTATCGGGGAATCTTAACTTTGGGTGCCAAAACAATACTGCATAGATCTTTGATTGTTGAGATAAAAGTAAAGAATACAAAGAAAACTTCATAGGGACAAAACTGATTGGGTTGAACTACTTTTTCTTACTCAAACTGTTGAAGTTAGTTTTAAAAATGAATTTTGGGATCATCTAAATGGTCTTGGAATAAAACACTCTTGTGATCTCAGCCTGTGCAGCAGAAACATTAGTTTAAATTGGGCATCTCATGCCCAGCAACTATCTATTGCTAGTCAGTAGCCGGAGTTTATGTTCTGCGGGCAATTCTAAAAATTGGAGCCATTGCCATTCTGAATTAGAATGGAAATCCAAATGTTTTAAATTTACTGTAGAATTAAAATTCACAAACGGTGTGTTTCAATGATGTTGAAACACTTCAGTCAATATATTAATTAATATCACTTACCTTACAAATACAACATGAACATGTATCAAAATTACTGCATAGTATTTAATACAAAATAAATACATCACTAATGGCCATTAGTAAAATACTTTGTTTACTATAACATGAAAGTCTGTCCTGAATATGTACCAGTGAGGCCATGTTACTGCCTAACACACTGCCTTCAGAAACCAGTTCATTTTCAAAAATCTAGCTCAATGGGTAACAAAGATGGCTATTTCACAATATGCATTGGGCTGGCAGAAGTAAGTCAGGACACCCAGGAGATCTTCGGACTCAGTCTATCCCCTAGGCACCCTCCACTTGCAGTTTAAAGCAGCCACTCCAAGCAGACAGCAGTAGCAACACTGCAACTTTTTCTTCTCAGCAATATGTGTTCCTGCACTACTTTATATGATTAATTAACACTCCTGCTTATGTTTCCCCTAGAATTTGGCTTCATAAACTACAGCCAGGCTCACTCTTATATTTCCATTGTATTTCACCTTTTATGATATAACAAAACCATTATGTAAAGATATGGGCTTTATAACAGTTCCTGAAAAATGCTTATTTTATAAACTTTTTTGTCATACTAAAATGTGGTAATAAAATGCTACCTTCTTAATTTAACAACATATAAGATATATTAATAGCTGTCAGGACACTTGTTTTTTTTCTAATTTTAAGGCCCTTTGAACACAATCATTTTACTTAATGAACATAGGTGGCATCAAATATCTTCTTGTAGGAGACTGTCACATTGTTGGAAGTGAATTGTTGTAGGGATTCTCATTCCCATTGCGATATTCCTATGAATGTTGCACCAATTCCTGATTCAATTGAAACAATATTAGTAAATGTGACCAGTCTGTGTTGCTTATATAGAAAAGCTGTGCAAAGTTCAATAATAAATCCTGACACTAGCAAAAACTTGTCTAGGCTCTTTTTTTGCTGTGTTTTTTTGTTTGTTTGTATGTTTCACACCAAATTCTAGTTTCTAATCTGCTGTAAATAGGTTCATCACCTGGCACTACTGACTTTGAGGGAGCTGTAAAAATTTATATCAGGTGAAGGCCTGGATGTTTCAAATAACACAAACAGTGGATCTGACTTCCAAATGCAACTGGATATTTGTAGATAGGAAGTAATGACATATATTATCCATAAATAATGGTTTGAATTTTTAATTGAATAAACCAATTTGTATACATCCTATCTGCAGATGTGAAACTGTTGAAGTTGTTATGCTTCGTTGATAGCCCATCTAAATGCAAGTTTGAAATCTTAGGTTGATGGACTTGGTATCTCAGTAACTCTCAGGCCATTTTACAATGTATTAACATTGCCATTTGTAAGTGTTCCTTCAGTCAGTTGAGAGTAAGGGATTTCATTATCACCAGGATGTCTGCCTCACAAGAAAGGTTGAAGTTCGAGAGAAAAAATATTCATATTTTTCTATTACAAACGTGCATGTTTTAAATTTAAAACTCAGTATGGCATTGTGTGAGGTTCACATCTCCTCTGCTTACACCAGTTATATGTAACTGATCAGTTACTCTTTATTTTCTGGCCTACTTTTTCTAGAATAACTTTCTGATTTACTGGTTACTATTGGACTGGATTTCAATGATTTCAGTGGACTTACTACAGAGCTATGCCAGTGTGAATGAAAGCAAAATGTGGCCTATTGTACTTGACCAGGGTGCATCTACACATGCCCCTATGGCACCATTCTTACCGTCATCATTTAGTACTGCCTTTAAGAAGTACTAAATGGTGGTGCAGTAACAACCATTACTGTGCTGCACTGGTGGCACATGGTTATTTTTAGCCGCTACATCACAGTAGTGACATGCTACAGTGAGGAAGTGCATTGCTATGGCAACATAGCTGAAGCGTCACGGTATGTGCGTGCCGATGCTACATCGCTGCATTGCAATGGTGACACAGTGTCTTATGTAAACAGGGCCACAGAGAACTAAGCAGTTGTCCCAAAAGCTACTTAGAACACAAGACAACACAATATGGTCTTTATCTATAATATTCAGGTCTCACAAAAACTGTATCAGTACTTAGTCACGTTTCCCTATTTTCATATATGGTAAAATAACCATTTTATTTACCTGGATTTGAAAAAAAATTGTAGTATTACCTGTAACTCTGGAATGACAGATTCATCTGCTTTCTAGAAAATATTTATCGTGCAGAGAGAAGATGCTAAAGTGAGTTGCTACCAAATTCTTTAAAATATAATACAAAATTATATAGTACACAAAAATACTTCAGAAGTAGAGTTGAAAAGCCCTAAAGTGGCAAGTGGACAGAGTCTTGATTTATGAAAATTGTTTAGCACAGTTGAAGTCAGGGAGTTATGACAGTCCATATCAGCTAAGGATACCACCTGAACTCTGACAGATGGAACATAAAGTTATAAAGGAAACATGTCCTTTAATTGAATCTGTGCTTGAGATCAAAATCTAGGCAGCATGTCATCCCTCCAGCACCACCTTCTGTTTCTTTGGGACCAGATCCTGTCATCTTTGCTGTCACAGAGTGATGCTTTGTTTCATGAGCATCACTCTGTGACAGCAAAGATGACAGGATCTGGTCATTGACTTCAAGGCCTGTACATGATACACTAAAAATGGGTAAGCTTTTGCTATCTTGGCTTATGTTTTTTACTTTTTTTTAATTTCTCTTCATCCCTTTTATATTGTTTTTATGAACTAAATAAAACAAGTTCTGAGAGCAAGGTGAAATATATGGCTTTTGCACAGTAAAAGGTCAAGATGTTGTCCTGTAATTGAACTATTTGATCTCAACGAATGTCTTCTTATTTATTCTCTTTCTTCTTCTTTTCTAACAGTCTAGATATTGATACACATACAAATTTATAATCAGAAATCCCAGCAATGTATCTTTTTCTGGCATGACTATATTTACAGCAGCATTAAGTAGAGAAAATGAAAACATGAATCAGTAACCAATTAGAGTGGCTGAAATGTCCCAAGGGCATGGACTGGGCAACCATTACATGCCCAGGAATCTGTCAAGGTAGCTTTTTTAAAAAGAAACTTGCTTAACAATTGCTTAGTGATGCAGATACAAGCCTCTGCTTATTAAGATTCTAGATTTATCAGCTACTTGAGGTTTTAACTTATTTTAGTTACCTCTAGTTAGAATGATGTGTCTGAGCATTATTTCGGCATGCACCAAAATAAACTCAGTAGGCCTGATTCTGATATTACTGATGCAAGACTAAATAAGTTTAAATTCAGTTAAAAGCAATAGGCCTCATTCCTCTTTCTCTTGCATCAGTTTTACAGTAATCTAACCCCTGTAGGACTGATTCCTCTCATTTACGCTGTTAGGAATCAGAAATTCTACTGAGGGTAACACAGTTAATGAAATAGAAGAAGAGTACTCAGCTCCCAAATATTCCTATAGTAAAGAAAAAAGTGAATTGGCAAACAACCTGGACTATGTAACCATGATATTCAATATGTTGAATTAATATATCTCTAAGAAGGACAGTTCTTTGTATTGGCAAATTTAGCTCTAATTTTAGAACCATGTAGGAGGAAGAGGGGAAAAAAAATCCTGTCAGCTATTTAATATACGTTTCATTTATCCTATGGATTTTCTTCAAATATTTTTTGTGTAGCCTATCATATGTATCCAAGTTTTAAAAAATCAAAACCCTATCAACTTTGCTTGAAGATGCTTGTACAATATTTTGGGAAGGAAACTGCTTGAAGGAAGTACATAAAATGGTTTGAGAAATTCACTGGTCATCTGAACCTTTATTTTTATATTCCATTTTGGTTATAATCATAAATCAAAGAGGCATGGTGTTTTCTGTGCTGCGATTGAAAGTATTTGCCAATACCAAACATTGTCTCAAAGAACTGTTATACCTATGTTTGCTTAGAGATTGAAATCTAAAGATCCTTATGGAACAGAACAAGGATCTTTTTCCCTTTGATTTGTGGCTTCTGACCCATAATGTTCTTTGATGGTTTTAACATGGCATTATCAGTCCTACCATGAAGAATAAAAAGAAAGGCTCTTGTTTAGAGGTGGAGATGCTTTTAATGTTATCCCTAAGGCAATCTACATAATAGCAATTTCATGTACTTGTCAAGGCTCACCAGTATGAGTAAAGCAAACTTTGCTTAGCTTAGCTCTCATTATTATTGCTTGTGCAACAGCAAAAGCTACAGTTAAGATTACATCAGGATTCATATTACCTTGTTTTAACATGTGCATAACTTCCAGGGGGAAAAATCCTTTTGTTTCTGGTTAGTGATTTTAAAAAATATATATATTTATAATTTTGGGCTTCTTATATACTGCAACCATGCCATTGGGGGAGGCTTCTGTAGGAGAAGGGGAAAATAGTCCGGAGAACCCTAGGAAGGGATAAAGTGGTGTTTGGAAAGGTTTTTGAGAAATGGAAGAGGGGCTGTTTGAAGGAACAGGACTTGTAGGGAAAAGTGAGAGGGTGGGAGTGGGAGAGAGTGAAATGAGAAAGAGGGAAATGATGGAGCTTGGAGGATAGGTGGGAGAGAAGGGGATAAAAGGTGTCTAGAGCTGGAAGAGGAGAAGGAAGGACAGCGTGAGAAGGTTTCATAGAATTACAGAAGTAGGGTCAGAAGGGACCTTGTAGATCTTCAGGTCCAACCCCCTGCCTGGGCAGGAGGGAAACTGGGCTCGAATGACCTCAGTCAGGTAGGCATCAAGCTGCTTCTTAAAGACCCCCAGGGTAGGAACCAGAACCACTTCCCTTGGAAGTTGTTTCCAGATCCCAGTCGCCGTAACTGGACAGTAGTTCTTATGGATGTCTAATTTAGACCTACTCTCCAAAAACTTGTGGCCTTTATTCCTTGTTATGCTAGGGGAAACAAGGTCTGGTTTCCTTGTTTCCCTTCTGGTCCCCTCTAGTGAGTTTATAGACAGTCACCAGGTCCCCCATCAGCCTTCTCTTGTGAAGGCTGAACAGGTTCAGGTCCTGTAGCCTCTCACTGTAGGGTCTGCCTTGCAGTCCCCGAATCATGCTTTCACGAGAAGGATAAAACAATACAGGAAGTGGTGGAGAATTCAAAGTACCTGAAATAAACCATGAAATATATAAGTGAATTGTGTCCGGTTTATGATAGTTTATGAGAGACTGTTTTTTACATAGCTTACATGTGACTATTTTATGTGCTTTAGCTATGTTTCAGTAGAGATTTTAGAACCAACCTCTAAACTGCAACTGAGTTTTGAGTGGATTCAAGATTCACGAAATTCAAATAACCTACAGTTGCAAAAAGTATGGGCTGGGTTTCCTGAAAAATATTTCCATGGCCTTCAGATGGCCCCATATTCCTCCTTTGTGACTCCCTGCCTCAGACGCAATCCAGGAATCTTGTAGCTATCTTTGTCTGGTTATATGATCTTGTCCTAAGAAGCTTTCTTGTTCTCAGAACCTGGGCCTAAGTTGAATTATTTTTTATATTCAAAAAACTTGATTAACTTTTCTTCTTCATTACTTATGTGTAAAAGCTTTCCCTTTCATGGGGAAATTCAAAAGAATCTAACAGACAACACTGGAAAAGTTTACAAAGCCTAACAACAGTAAAAAGAAAGAGTTTTACTTCTGTAAGGTAAGCAAGCAGGTAACAAACATATGATGTATATTATATACATGTATTAGATTTATTTACAGTACACGTACCCTATGTAAATGTTCACAATTCATTTCAAAATGCATGAAAAGTCAGCCAGGCTGACATGCAACCAGCTCAAGGAAAGAGTCCAAGTCTTCCCTGTCGTACTTGGGGATCATGAATACGATTTCAATGAAGTAATTGGAATTGTACAGCACCTAACAACATAGGGTTCTGATCCATGATCAGGGTCCCAAATGTTGCAATACTATAATGTTAAATATAAATAACAATGTAATACACCACTGGAAGCCAGTGTAAAACAGGAGGATCAATCCCTCTCCCTCCAGATGGTTTAGCTATTAAGAAACATTTAATCAGCTAATTTAATATTTCTAGATATTTTATCCTAGGCAGAAGGCTATATGTTGGACTTGATAAATAATCTGCTTTAAATTGAATTGGTTCTTTTGTTTAGAATAGGTAACACTGCCATAATGTCTCTTTTATTATCCTCACAAATACCAATCTAATTGTTCTTAATGTATGTACAGTATACCTAAATCCAAGAGGATTTTGAATTTAAGATGACCCCCTCAATAACTAATTTTAGACAGAAAATTTGTTATAATTTTTCATGTGCAGAATCTAATTATTGGAGGGTCATTTTAAATTCATCTCCCCAGTGCTGTGGTGGGAAAGCAGTGGCAAGGGAGAAGTGGTGAGGAAAGGAGGGAAGGAGACAAATGGTGGGAGGATAGAAGGTGGGTAAGCAAGTGGTTCAGGGACTGGATAACCTGACCTCTATCCCCTGCTCGCAGGTGCTTGGGCCTCCATGTTGTCTGCCCCTCCAGCATTTGCCTCCCTATCTGCTCTCATTGACATTTGTCTCTCCCTTCTGCTGCTGTCCCCATATCATGGAGGTACAGAGGAAGCCCATAGCCACTCCTACTCCATGTAGCAGAGACCAGCTATGCAGAGGGGACCTAGTTCAACCAGAAGCAGCAGCATCCAGATTCCTCCTTCCGGTGTCCGCTCTCTGACTGTCAGGGAGAAAGTGGAAGAGGAACTGGAGAGGGAGCAGACACTGGATGTGGAAACCAGAATGCTGCTGATCCTGTGTCTGGCTGAGCTGGTTTTCCCATACCAACACTCCTCACAGCTCCCAGCTACAGCAGTTTGATACTCGATTCTAAAATGAGGCTTTGCTTTCTCTATAATCCTCATAATAATCCTCATCTTGGAATCAAGTAAATATGGTAGTTTTATCATTGTCATGCTTTATTCAGCTACCATTTTGCTTTCTGGGACATTGCTGCTATCTTCCTCTTTTATGATAATTTTGGTTCTATCTTCAGAATATAGCTTCCATCTGTGTAGATGCAATTACCTGAATTCACAATTTTTTGTCACTTTGAGTTTATCCTGATCTCATTTGAAACGTATTAGTCCTTTAATAAAGGTGCATATAAATAGTATTCAAGCAATCCATGCTTGTAAGCATCCTAACTCAAAAGACTAACACCTTTTCCCATTGGATGTCTCTTCCTTAAAAATTACCTCTAAATAGAAAGACTAAGACATGTAATAAACTCTTCATAAAATGTCTGATAGCATAAATCTATCAACCTCCCTAAAAAGGGGAAACCCTCCCACAAGTAACAGTATCATGTCACAGAAATATGTAAACATTGTGCATGAACAATGTGCTTAAAAAGCGGTATGTGAAGAATTGAAGAAAGATTGGTTAACTCAGCTTTAAAAAACAGTTTTTATGCAGTAGGTAAGGTAGCTTTTATAGTCCTGCCTTGCATTTATTTCTTTATGATTCAGACATCTGACCTATTTAATTATACTCTTTACAGCCCTAATCGCATTTTGCCTCTTGGGCTTTTCTTTTGTTCTTTGTTCTTTTTGTCCTTAAGAAGGCAATCAAATTTGCCTCTCTAACACAGTTTATTGTTTCCAAAAAAACATGCACATAAAAATATGTGTGCAGGTATCTTCTTGAACTGGGCAAACAATGAGTCAAGTGAAGTGAACAGAAAGCTGTGGCCAAATAAAATGAATTACAAGGGTTAGAAATTACATAAAAGCACAGAATTAGGCAGGTTACAAAAAGAAAAATATAAACATTGCATGCAAAAATACAACCACCAAGAATGATGTCCTAGATTGGAGTACATCATTAGCCACTGTAAATTCCTAGATAGTTAATGCTTCACACAGATATTGTACTTGCCTTGGAAAACAAGTATGGAAATCAAAATTTTGGATAGGATCAGTGGCATAAAACTAGTGCTGCATGGTTGCTCAGACAGAAGAAAAACAAAAGTTTAAACTTTTGTATACTTTATCTTAATCAAGTATAAAACAACAAATACAGGCCTCTATTCTGTCTTCAACTATACTACTGTAAATTAGGAACTACTTCACTGAAGTCAAAGCCTGTTGTAAATGAGAATGGGATCTGGCTCAAATTACCAAGTATAACTACATAAGTGAAAATGTGCTAATAGCACTAAAAGAGTCTACTAATCGACTGTGACTCATCCAGTTTTCTCACGCATTCTGGGTTACATCATCTTACTAATATAAGAGCAAATTCGTATAGGTAAAATTATGATTTTGAAGGATGTGTGGCACTCTGAATTTCCCCAAATGTAAAACTATTTCAGGAACATTTGTTTGTCTTAACAGCTGTTTACTGTTCTACTGTGAAAAATATAATGAATATTCAGTTTCATTAGCTCATGAAAGGTTTGGGCTTATATTGGATATAAAATGATGGCTCTAACTGTGACTTTAGCTTCCCACCCCCTCGGTGGGTTTGCAGGCCTCTCACCAAATAAACAGAAATTACTAAGATGATTCAACGTGATATTATGTTATAAATAATATGCCTGATAACAGAATAATGAAGAAAGAAGAATGAATGGCTGAAAAACAATGACTACACGTGCATTTGATTCAATACCAGTTGACTTGTGAGTAAATTACTTGTAAATAAACAGTAGTGAGCAAGCATCTACACGTGCAGGGAAGTGGGAACAGATTTACTGCCAATCTGCTCCCACTTTCTGGGGCCCTGCAGTGGTCCCCAGCTGCCACCAGGGGAAGCCCCAGGCTCCAGGTGCAACTGTCAGCAATTGACAACCCTCTTCAAAATCCAGTCCCAATTGTTGCTCTCTGGCCAGGCAATTCCTTGGTCAGGAGCAGCATGTACAGGCCAGGGACAACATGTGGCAGCACTCCTCTTCTTGCCTGAACCTCCCCTTGCTATGGCTGCTCCAGCCCCTGCCCCTAGAAGTGACAAACAGCCCGCTGCACTCCTGCTGGCCACTGTGTTGGAGTTTAGCTAAAGGAGAAGTCATAGCATTCCAGGAGGAATTCAGAGCAGTACTATATTGCTGAACTGCCTTTTTTCATGGAGTAGGTATGACATCTTCAGATGTCTTAGAGGGCCTGTCTACACTGAATTCACAGAAGTGACTCTGGTGTGGTGAAGATGAGCTAGCTAATTTACATGCTCATGCATAAGTACTGATGGTAGTGTTGCCACAGGAGCACAAACCTTACTGTTGTGTTAATTTACAGTGCTTTATATTTGTATTACTACAGTTACTAGATGGGATTCTCCCAGACGATTGGAACATCTTTGCAACCTGGCAAGGAAGATGTCCCAATGGTGGTTGCTACACTGTTATATGGCAATTCATCCTCATTGGGTTGCAGGTAGTTGCCTCATGGTTGCTTCATCTTTGTAAGGGTGCAAAATAATAGAGGTTCTTATCACGTATTATGTTATTTGTAGGTGATGTCTTCTCATTTCAGGATTCCGATTAAACTGCAGCTTTATGGTATAAAAAACAAAAACCTGCACAATACGCACAAGTTGAGAAATAACACGTTATATTCATGACTGTCATCTCTGCAATTTTTAACTGTTAAGCTTGCTTCAGAAGTTACAACAGATAGTGGTTCAGATTATTTCTGAATTTATATAGTTTTGTGTTTACTTTGTTTTATAAAGTCCCCAAAAAGCACCACTGGCAGCTATGGCTGGTTCATCCCAACATAAGGAGATTCACCAACATTATCCAGACCCCATTATATGTGGCTAGAGGAAGGTTGATATGGTAAGGCTTTCCTTGGCTGTTGTGCCCAACTTTGCCAGCTGATATATTGATGTCCAATATAAGTTAAAAAGCCCCTAGATTGCTCTAGGTTTTGCCAATGGGTTGACTCGGTGTAGAGCCAAACCAGGATCAGGGGGTTTCCTTCTTGTTCTGGGCTGTTTGGTGTTCTACCTTGGTTACATCAGAGGATGTGGGCCAAACAAGCCAAAATGGTTAAAGGAACATTTCTTTACTTGACTGTAGAAACCTTTAATGTATTTGGTGAAGAGATATAAATTTGTGCTCTACAGCAGTTTTACAATAGCATGGATAGAAGAATTCTGTACACTTTAGATAATTGGCTTAACTTTTGTAACACAGACAGAAAGAGATTAATGCAATATATTATATAATGGATTATATGAATGTCACAGAAGTAATAAACTAATGCTTAATTATATTTATATTCTAAATCTGAGATATTACAGATGCTTTATATTGTTAATGTTAAATTAATTTATTTGCTATACTCTAGCTTGCTATATGGTGAACCCTGCTCTTCCCTTGTCTGATTGATGAAAGATACCATGATTAATTACACTAATTTTCTTTCATAAAGTCTTAATTTTTATGCTTTAAAATGTAAAGGTTGTCAACTCCCAACTGACAAGCATCCAATTAATAGCTCTATCTGGGAATAAGCATTGGCTGTAATATTCCTTAACTTGTCATGAAGTGAAAATCAGAGCAATATGAACATTTTTATTATTTTTTAAGTGCAAATAAGAAAAGAGGTCTGGTTCTCTTGAAATTATATGAATTGTAACATACAGCATTCTTTGATCAACATTATTTAATTAAAAGGTAGACCATTAAGGATCTGGATTTAGGTGATGGTGTGAAGCTTGGATTCAAGGATGAAATGGAAAAAAAGAGTAACTGAATGAGCAACATAGTTGGAAGTGTCTCAGCTACTGGTGTCATTTTGTATGAAAATTATGGAAATATCAGAATGACTACTTTTATAGGAATTTTGATAAGCTGGCCCATCTTCAAGCTGAGTAAAGAAAACAAATTGTGGATGTAACACAGAAACCACACAATACTTGAATATGAGAGTTGGGCTTTGCACCCCAAACATACAAAAAAATACAGGAGAGCTTATATTTAAAGTTCTACCTAAAATGAATATGTTAGTGTTTACATTTGAAAATTTGCATGTATGGTCTAGATTTTCATTTATTTTACAACATTTTTACATCTCTGCAAAATGCATTCTAGTACACTAAAACACTGTTATCTGGGAATGGGGGATGCCGGTTAATCAAATATTCTGGTTAATCAAATGTGCACCATCTGATGCACTCCCTATTCTTTGCCCTGTGCCATGGGCCAAAGAAGTGGCAAAGAAAAACTCTGCTCTTGGCAGCGAAAACCAGAAGTGGTACGTCCAGTTTTGCTTTTGCCACATTCCTTGGATGCTGGTTAATAGAGTATTTTGGTTAATAAAGTGCCGGTTAACACAGCTTTCGCTGTATATTTATTTCTGATATATTACAAATGTATGTCAAGAAAATGAGATCCTGTGGGCATATCTACATGTGCAATTAATGTACATGAATAAACTTCGAAGCTTATTGGTTTGGAGGTTATTACTCACAGGAGTGCCATTTGAACATGAGCCCAGGAGCAATAAACTCTGCAGCAATAATCTCCAGAGTTTATTCATATGCAGCATGTTCAGCCAGGTTGGAGCATCGCAATAGCTATTTCTTTCAAGCAGAGGTGTGTCTTTAAATTTTGGCATCTGAGGTGGCACATAGGGAAGCACTTATCTAATTACACTGGCTGTGGTGGCAACAATTACACAGGCTATACTGATGCAAGTTGCCCCAAATTGGTACCTGGAGCTGGTGCCCCAATCTTCCCCCTCAAGTTATACTAGTGCTTTCAAGTCAATAACACCAGCACGTTGTAGACCAATTTACAAATTTCACGCTTAGAATACTGAGGGTGAATGTACAGCTAAAACTAAGTCTGTGAGGTAGCCATCTAAAATAATTATATACACATCATGATATGGAATTGTTGGACAAGTATTTTAAGATACAGGATATAAAAATGTCTTGTGTGAATGTATGTGTGTGTATAAGTGTGCTACCATAACAGACAGTTGGCAGAAATAAATTTAGAATGGCCACTAATTTAAGATTGAAGCCAATGCCCTTTTTTTTCTATTTGAACAACTAGAAGAATAGAACATTTATATAACAGTTAGAGAATCTTGTTGGTCTCATTTCAGTCCATTATATTTCCAGAGAATTTTGTTTTATAGCAGCTTGACCAATCTGGCAAAATTTTAGCCTACTTAGTGTTCTGCAGTTGTATTCATGTGTAATATGTATGTGTACATCTATATTTTTATCTTAAGCTGTGTGAACCTAGACAGGGAGTGGCTGCCTATAAATTCATCTTGGGGATGCAGAAGGGAATTGGTGAGGCTCTACTCACCAAGGTGCCCCTGGGGGTTACAAGAAATAATGGCCACAAGCTAGCAGAGAGCAGATTTAGACTAAACTTTAGGAAGAACTTCACAGTTAGAGTGGCCAGGGTCTGGAACGGACTCCCAAGGGAGGTGGTGCTCTCTTCTACCTTGGGGGTCTTCAAGAGGAGGTTAGATAGGCATCTGGCTGGGGTCATCTAGACCCAGCACTCTTTCC
>JAGPOW010000304.1:91272357-91282847 GCA_030014935.1 Caiman crocodilus
GGGGGTCTTCAAGAGGAGGTTAGATAGGCATCTGGCTGGGGTCATCTAGACCCAGCACTCTTTCCTGCCTATGCAGGGGGTCGGACTCGATGATCTATTCAGGTCCCTTCCGACCCTAACGTCTATGAATCAAGGGGGTGGTTAGGGTCTGTCTCTTATGTCACTTGGTCTAGTGCCTGACAGTACAGTGTACTTTAGTTGTACAGCCTGTTATGAGTTTCTGCATGCTATTAGGGGCAAAGATTTTTGAAAAGAGGTGACTGGAGATATGTCCGGGCAGACAGATAAAAAGCAAAATGTTGGGCACTTAGCTGCAGCATGTTGGTGAATTCTATGACAAGAAGTCTAAATCTTATGGTATCCTGGGAAAAAACAAGTTACAGAGAATGGAAGTGTGAAGTTCTCAGAACCTTGACTGAAATAAATAAGCTGGTCATCATTTCAAAAGTTACTGTTTCAGGCTCCCTGTGAACAAAAACAGATGTGACTGCTTTGACTTATAGTATTTGAAGTTTTATCAGCAAACATTAGTGCTAGAAATATATTTTTTAATCAATAGGTCAAGTTCTGAAGTGTGTTTCTGCTGCAAATTCTATGAAATCTATGGCAAATTCCCCAACTGCAGAATTGCAATATGCTGCAAATATTGTGAGTTTACTATAATACTGAAGCAGAGATTGAAAAAATCCAGAGATGGAGGAAAGTCTTCAATCAAATATAGATAAAATTGCATTCCATATTTTTTACAAGACATAAAAGCAATACTATGGCATTTAGCTATTAAAAGAAAGGAGTTAGATGGGAGTTGGCTAGGGCAGAAATAATGAAAACTAATAAAGCTTACATTTGTAACCTTCTCTCATAATATCAGAACAAGGAGATTCTCAATTAAATTATGGAGCATTAGCTTTAGCACCAATAAAGGAAAGATAAAGTTAAACGGTATATATTCAACCTGTGGATTTCTCTGCCATATGAGGTCAGAGGCTCAACCACCTTGGCTGGTATTTGAAGTACTAGATAATTTTATGATTACTAGTGATATTTTTAGTTTTGTTAGCTAAGATAAGGATAAGGGTAATCAAATGTCAAGCTTTCGGACACAAGTTGATTATCAAAATGGTGAAGAAGGGTTTCTTTCTCTGGTTGTAGCATTATGCAATTAACAAGGTGGATGAATGGTGTGGGTTTTTTTTAATCCTTCAGAAGCATTAAATTTGTATTGCAGGATGAAAAAAATACTGAATAAGATGGACTAGTATCTATATCCAATTTAGAGAAAATTAGAATGTTTTACTCTTTTTTCATGTCACATGACCTGATTTACATCTCATTTATTTTAGATGCACAGGTATATACATACCTCAGTTGGCATTAGTAGAGGTCATTCTTCATTTACATGGTGTAAGTTAATTGCCTTTAAGTTTGCATGCTTCACTAACTTGGCAGAAATTATAAAGATACACATATCCTGTAGGGCTGTGTGAAGCTTTGGGTGGTGATTCAATTCATGAGGGGGAGCTGGAGGAGGGTGGAGGGGACCATGGGAAGACCTCTGCCAGGCTCCATCCCGTACCTTCTCCCCCAGCCCCTCCACCTTGGCTGCCCCACCAGGTCCAGCTCCCAGTGCTTTATAAAAAGCCCTACTCACTGGGTGCTGCTGGGTGGGGGGATGATCCCCACTGCCCCACACTGAATGGGGGGCTCTGCCATGAGCCCTCTGACCCCCCGTCCCAGCTCCCCTCCACCACAGCTGGCTACCTGCCTCAGCTCCTCCTCTTTAAGAAAAAAAAAATCCAGTGAGAAAAACCCCAGGACTCATCAGCTCCTGCAGTAGCCTCAGGGCTTTGGGGAGCCAGTGGAAGAGCCCCCCATGTGGTGCGGTGCAGCAGGGCAGCAGCAGGGATCACCCCTTGCTGGGAAGGAATGGTGAGTCCCAGGGTTTTTCTCATTTTTTTTGTTAAAGGGCCAGATCTGAAGTGGGTGGGGCAGTCATGGGGGGCCTGGGACAGCAGGGGTATGTCGGGGGGCTTGAGCAGAGCCCCCATGCAGTGTGGGGCAGTGGAGATTGCCCCCGCCGCTTGGCAGCACCCACTGACTCGAGACTTTTTCTTCCTAAAGTAGGCGAGACAGCCATTGCCGGGCTTGGAGAGGAAGCGGGGCATGGAACTGGCTGATAAGAAAATTCAGAAATGTGGCAGCAATCAAATCTTTGAATCAGATTCGACTGAATCTATTTGGGACAGTGATTCGAATTACCAAATTAAATCACTGTCCCCCGAATCAGCTGAATTCAAATCCAAAGTGAATACTAGCCACTTTGCACAGGCCTAATAGCCAGCAAAACATAACCTATACACCAGTGAAAACAACGTAAGTGCGTACATCAAGACATGGGCTTCCCAACAAGGCCAAGCATGCCATATCATTATAATACAACTCAAGAAAACATTTATGATACAATGAAGTCCCAAAACATAACAGAGTTTGTGACACAAATTATCTTGCCTTTTTTAATTTTTAATTTTTATCCTATAAAATGTGCCAGTTTTGACATTCTTAAAGAATGAAGGCCCCTATTTGCAGATAAGCAAGGAAGGAAGTTTTCCAACAAAGCCCAGTAAAAAGCAAGCTAGTCCGCACATTTGGTTCCTGCCCATTATAATGAGTCTCAGCAAGGAAATCAACTAATACCAGTAAAGATATGGGTTCAATTCTTCTCCCGTTTGTGTTGGTATGAATTATACACAACTCTGTTCAAATCAGTTTGATTATATCACTATCAGACTGGTACAAGAGAAAGGAGAAGCAGTAGTTTTTATAGTCTGGACTTCTGACCAAAGTGGGAATTTGACCAGTGCCTCAGATCATAACTCCATATTATGGTTAATATACTGAGTTGGGTTTGCTTAAACTTGGAAACCAAAAGATGAAAAGCTCTACTTTACATTAACATTAACCTAATGCAGTTAGGACCACATCCAAGTTGTTCTGATAGGATGGAAACAGACATCACCTTTGTGCTTCCATAACAATTTTATGGCAGCTCAAAGCTAAAGCAAACAGATGTCCATACCTTCTATTGTACCCCAAATACTTAAAGTTGTGTCTGTAACAAAAGGTAACAATAAATTGGGCCACCTTATTGTGACCATAACAATTTGTTTATGGCTGGAGAGCACAGGCAGCCAACAATTGCCCTAGAGACCTTGCAGTCTTGAGGTACCTGGTCCTGCATGCCCCAGGAATTACTGGGCTGAATCAGGTCCCAAAGTCTGGTGCAGCAACCACAGACATCTGTGGAGCATGATCAGCTGTGTCACAATGTATTGCAACGCAGAAACTGCATTCCATGGATGACGCCTGTTTCCAGCCATAGATAGCACCATTTAACTTCATTTTTATGTCCTCATTGTCTTAAGAGGACTCAGATTTACATTGACCCCTTCCCAGCACCATGCTGGGAAAAGGCTGGGTGGAGACATTCTGCAACTTCCCTGTTGAATCTGGGCCACTAGCCAACCAAACATATGAGGTTCAGGGGGACAGAAGGAAAAGAAACAAGAGGATACATAACTCTGTAACTGGTGAGTAAAGGTACACCCCTTGAAGAAGAGAGTCCTGTGTTTCATTCCTTGGGGCAATTGATGTATTTTACTTTAGAAATAACCCTTACTGCAGGGACCAGAACCCAGGATTTTACATGCCCTTCCCCTTGTGGAGTGCCCTAACCATTTGCTATAGTCATGCTCCATCTTTCTTATTCTCTTTTGGTTCCATGAGTCTTGCTGTATTGGTTGCTAAAGTTACCCAGCTTCAACAAAAGGACTGGAGAGTGCACTAACCCCACCTACTCTTAGTTATTGGGCAGTTTCTCAGAAAACGGAAAATGTAGGTTTGAGTAGGGCCTAAAATTGAGGTCTCCCACTTTCTGGGCACTGCTTTACTCATTAGGCTATTATACAAAAAACATTGTCAGTAACATCATCACTGGCAATATTCTTAATTGAGAATGACTTTTCTTATTCACTCTGTTGGTAAGAGTCAGGCATACTTTGTGAGATCAGGAGCATAGGCAAAGTTCAGGTACCTCTCAAAGTATGTGGTTTCCTGTGGTGCCTAAGTAGAATCAAATGCTTAGCTGTTTGAACTAGATTGCTGCTAACCATGCTCAAAAGTCCTAAGTTTAAGCATCCAGGAAGATTTTCAAGCTAAAATGGAGGGATGTAAGCAGTTTTGCAACTTTTGGAGCAGGGGTGGTCTGGATCATTCTGTTTAAGTGCGTAAAAGAACTGTTTGTGTCTGGCCTTTAGTCCTCATTATTGAACCTATTTCTGAGAAGGTGATTACCATAATAAATTTTGGAGGGCATTGTGTCAAATATTTTGGATAACTGAGGGTAAATTATATGATTAACTAAGTAAATGATATAATGGTGCTATATTTAACACTTTTCTAGAAATTGGGACTCTCAGTTTAGATCTCAATATCAATAACTATAGGAATAAGCATGCTATAGGAATCTAGGTGGTATCAGCACAGGCAACTAAATGACTTTTTAGGTTGGCTTTTTATGGATGACTTTTCAGTGATGGAAGCATATTTAAATGATGATATTAAAAGTGCAGATGATGAGTACCTTTTCGGAATAAGCTGAAGTGATTGGCATTTCAAAATTTGTTGTTCTGCAGTAAAGAGAAGTAGACTTTGAAACCATTAAATATTTATTTAGAGAACAGATTTGGTGGTAGTGTTACTGGAAAAAGCCTTTCAGAAACAAACAAGAAGAGTCTGACAAGCTATATATTCTGCATATGTTTTTTTAGTCGCATTACACAATAGTTAATTTTAGAAACTTGCTGCTGGAATTTGAGAAATAGTGGGCATGTCTACATAGGCATTTATGCCAGCTTAAATTTACTGTGCAGTATGTTACTGCTCAGTAAGCAGGAATAGGCTGGCATGTAAGTGTTAAAGCGCATCAGCGCTGTGTGTGCAACATGCAAGTGTTCAAGCACATTAATCCCTAAACTTAGTCCCAAATCAGTCCACACATACAGTGTTGCTGCATAGTAAGGTGTCTACATGTCCATTACTACACAGTCACTAATCAGTTATAAATTTAATGCCTGCATCATGTGGTATAAGTCAGCAGAAATTGCCACATTTACTGTGCAGTACAGGCATGCATTTATAGACCCATGCCTATACTTTGCAGTAATTTAGGTTACTGCACATTAAATGTGCATGTGTAGATGTGCCCACTGAATAATCAGAATCAGAATTTTGGGGATAAAAGAATTAAGGTGGTTTTACGTAAGAACAGAATTGTGGATCTTAAATCCTAAAGTCTGTTTGTTTGTAAAATACTTTCCTTTGGTATCAAAATATTTCCAGAACTGAAGAATATGGCTCATTGTTTTTAGAATTAGAATATTTATGTTTTCCTCAAGCTTAATGTAAATAGTTACAATTTTCCAAAGATAATTTTTTGATGAATGAATTGGCATGCTTCATCACATGCGTTTTCAGTCCAGGACCCATCATTCTTACTTCACACAGTGTTTACATTCATTTTCAGCAACAAAATAAGTAGTTGGAATTGGTTGGCTTCCACAGCATTGATAGGGGGGTTGATTTACACAGTTATGTAACTCAAAAACATATAAAGAAACGTCATTCGATATTTTGATCCAAACAGTTTTCCTGTGGACTGCATTTGGGTACTGAAACATTACAACTATAAAGAAGGAATTTTCAGGAAGTAATGAACACATCAGCAGCTATTAAAAAAGGACCTTTTCAATTTAACTAGAATAGACCGTCACTCTCATCTGTACAATATGGGTGAGTGTCTGTTGTTAATAAATTTAACTTTTGTATTCCCAAATATTTTTGTGCTTAATTCTGGAGCCTTGTTTTTGTTTTAATGGAGACTTGGCATTTAATTTTCTTGTGTTTTTATCAACTTTACTTTTCAAGTAGAACAAAGAAAGGGAAAGGCTCTGAAAGTGAATATCAGTGTTTAAAATGTTGAATTAGAATTTTATGTTCCTGCTTCCTTGAGACAAATTGGGATTTGGAAGTAGGTTGAATTTACTAAGTAAAACTGATGATATAATTGTAAGTTCTAATTTACTAGTAGAAGTTACACTTATGAGGCAATTTCATAATAGTATGAGGTAGACTAGGCTAATACTTATGTTAAGCCTCTGAACATGCCTATTGCTAAACAGGAGCATCAAGCAATCTGAGATAATTAGTAAAAAGTGCTGTTTCTGCTCTCCAACCATCCCACCTCTTGAGTATTTATGCAAATTGCTTTGGAGTTGCAAGTTCATGCTCTTGGAGCTATTTGTTGGAGACCTTTTTTCTCGATACTTGAAAGCACAGCATCAGAAAAAGCAATGGCTAAGTAATATGCCTGACCCAAACTCCTAAACACAGAATTTTATAATGCACCACTTTGTTATAGTGCTCTTTTCTATACACAAATCTTAATGTGCTCCTGTATTGCAGTCTGATCTGAGCAGGTAAAAAAACTTAAGGATCTAGGGCAGTGATTCTCAACCAGGATGCCCTGGTATCCTGTAGTGACTTCAGATCCTTTTAAGGGTGCCGTGATGTGTCAGTGCAAACATGATGCACAAGATAAACCCAGAGATTCTAACTAGGAATCAATAGTGTTAAAAGCACTCTGACTTGTTGTGGTCTGGGTTCTTTGCAACAGAATTGCTCTATTATTTTTCTATAGTACAAAATGAGTGAAAACTAAAAGCTGGCATTTTCCAACAGTTATTTCAAATCTATTGAGGGGGTGCCTCGGGTCTAGCAAGTGGTGTCTAAAATTGATCTTAGGGTAACACTTGTCTAGGTTGATATGAATTTAACTGTTGCAATAATTTCAAATACTGTTTTAGGTCAAATCCTATTTATCTTAGCTCCTATTAAGCCTCAAATAACATACAAAGGTATAACTAGATTTCTTTAAAAATCTAAAAATAATTTCTGATGATGAAAGGTCACATTTTTCTTTCTTAAGCCTTTCAAAAATTAATTTCCTGTGCAATGTTGCTTTAAGAGTTTTGTTGGATTTGTGTATGTGTGCGAGTGGGGATGATAGTAAAGTTCTTTCCTAATACAAAGCACATGAAAGTATTTTTACAAGGCTTTATTTAAATGGAATAGTTTAGTTTTGTGTTTTGGTCCAAATGCATATAGGAAAAACACAGCTTTAAATATTAACAAGAGGACCACACAACTAAATGATACAGGGAAAACACGAGAGCACGAATGATCAGAATTGCTTTTAGTGGGAAAAGAATCTGTTTTGGTCAGCTAGAAGCTGCTGAGAACTAAATATTTTTTCTCTTTAAAATGGATCTGATTTTAATTGGCAAAACTTGGCATCATTTACAGGAAAATATATTTTATTTATTTTGGTTTAAATATAATTTTAAAGGATTTAAAATACGTCTGCTGACGGAGAAGCAAGCAGTTAAACTGAAAAGAGGTATAATTCACAAAGTAGCCTTTAACCTCCCCTGACCTGGGTCTAAATCTAATTGAACTTACAATTCAAATGAGCTTTATAATGTCGATATCGTCCCCAGTGGATTGTGAACAGTTCATATTGCAAACCATTGTGCAAATGGCCCTTGTTTACTGATAAACTGTTTTGAGCTGGAATAGCCAAGGAGACACAGTGGGTCAGTATAACAATGAATCCTTGCCAGAGCTCAGGATAAGAACATGTTATATCATTAGCAACCCCTAATAATAAGCATGGATCCTGGGTTTCTCTGATTAAAACCCCCCCTCCAATTATCACATTAAAAAAGTAACCCAAAATGGAACACCACAATATATATATATATTAGTGGTGTTTCATTTATCATGGAACAATATGGATTTTGGATTACTTTTCTTAATCCAAAAATTGGGGGGGGGGTTTATCAGAGAAAACCAGGATCCCCGGTAATAAGGCTATGGTTGGCAATGGTGGTCAAATTATTGTTTATGCTGGGATCCTGTGGAGTCTGGCTTATTGACTGTAGAGAAATGAATGATTATGTCATCATTAACTCTCCCCATAAGATATGAGTCAAAGAGTGCACTAGACAATGTTTCCCCACACATTTGAAAATGCATAGAAAGTTAGTGGATAAATTATTACTGCAGACTTGTGGGGAGACCCTTGCTGCAGATTTCCCATAAGACTTCCACTAGTATGGAGTGGGAGGGAAGGAAAGGAAATGAGGACTCAGTGAGGAAACACATGCCTTCTATGGAAGCCCAGATATCTATGAGCTTAGTGGTTGAAATCTCTGGAAAGATGTGCAAGAAAACTGTTCCTTAATGAAATATTTCCATAGTAACATGGAGCATAACTATCTACATGCAGTCCTTTAACTAACGACACAATTGTTTCCTGAAAACCGTGTCTTAAGTCAAAATGTTGTAACTCAGAACCAATTTTCTCATAAGCAACAATGTTATATGGGGGATTGGTTCCTGAACCGAGGTCCAATACCCTATTTTCACAAAAATACCCCAGAATTTTGTACTCAGTCAATTATAGATGATTAATATAGCTACATTAATGTATTTATATTGTAAATAGCAATCATACTGATTTGGAAGAACTTCTTTGAGGTGACTTTGCTGGATTTTTTGAAAGGTGCTTGATTGGACTTTTTGAAAGGTTCTTGACTGGAGTCCTCTCATGAGTCTTGGCTGCAGGTTTTTCCGGAGTCTTGTCTGCTTTCTTAAAGAAAGTGTCCAAGGAAGCTTGGACAGATGTTCTCCAGGAAGATGGGCAACACAACGAACTTGTTCGCTGGCATGGCATTGCATTGGATCAAGCATTGTAAAGTTAAAACTGATGTCATAAGTTTGAAACAGGGTGTCACTTTATAAACATTGTAAATGAGAAATGTTGTAACTCAAAATGTAAGTTGAGGACTGTCTGTACACTACATCACTGGTGTGTCTCAGAAGATGTTCTCAAGCCTGCCCTGCTCACTTGTTCATTTCACATATGCCAAAACCTTGAAATGCAGTGGTAAGGTAGTTTCAGTAGTTTCCCTCCACAGCTGCTTTCTAGACCTTAGAGCAGGTACAGAAGTTACACTTATTGTGTGGTAAGCATGCAGAAAGTGCTCTACAGCTGTTACTGAACAGACAGTAAGAGCACATAGAGCACAGTAAAAATGGTGGATCCTGCTCAAAGATCCCTGGATAGACATGGAATCAGACTTCTAGGCTGGAATAGCCAAAGAGAGGGCTCAGATAGCTAGGAGACACAGTGGGTCTAGATTAGAGTGCTATAGCAAACATCTACCAGTTCCCATTGCGATTCACATTGGGTCACATTCTGTTGGCAATCCATGGAGCATTGCAGCATCCTGCTCACTCTTCCTTGTGGGGCAGCAGTCTAACCTAGGCTAGAACTCATCTCCTCTGCCTGAATGCGGGGCTGCCCCCAGGCTCTCACTTATCTGAAGTGGTGAAGTCCCTGTTTCCAATCCCCCCCATCCTCCTGTTACCAGCAGTGAGCCACTGTCTGGTATTACCACTCAGTGTGTGGGTTCCATCTACCCCACCTGGACACTTGTAAAGACTGCGGGTTTTGATTAAGTGCTGTGCTGTTTGTTGGGCACTGCGTTCACATAGGTGGCTGTCCAACACATTCATCTTGTACAACATTGTTTTGAAGCATCTGTATCCAGACCTTAGTCTGTTCAGCCTGACCCATGCTTTTCTGTCAAGGTTGTGTGCAATGGGGGTCTCCTTTGGTGTTGATATAAAACACTGTAGGACTAGATTTCAGACCAGATTAACAAACATTTCATTTCCATTCACCTTACCCCTTAACTAAATTTAGTGCAACACACAGGGTCATATTACCCAGTCTGTTGGGTTCTCCACAGGCCCAGAAAACTGGTAGCAAGGTCTCTTCCTTGGGCCTTATTACCTTGCACCCCAGTGCATTGCCTTAGTGGGCGCTGGTGAGAGAGAAGGGAAGGGGAACAGTGCCTGGCTAGCCTGGATTGTAGCCAGAGCTACCATGGAGCTGAGGATAGCATCCCAATTTAAGAATAACAAAAATTGTGTTTTAGATATATAGGGGGTAGAAGGAAGGCCCAGGGTGGAATAGGACCTCTACTAAATGGGCATAAGCAATTGGTGACGGACAAGGGAAACAAGGCTGAACTCCTCAATGAGTTCTTTGCCTCAGTGTTCCTAAGCAAGGGACAAGACAAGTCTCTCACTGGGATTGTAGAGAGGCAGCAGCATGTCACCAGACTACCAAGCATAAACCCTGAGATGGTGCAGAGGCACTTGGAGGAACTGGATGCATTTAAGTCAGCAGGCCTGAATGAGCTCCATCTGAGGGTACTGAAGGCACTGGCTGATGTCATTGCACAGCCACTGGCAGGAATATTTGAACACTCATGGTGCATGGGCCAGGTCCCAGAGGACTGGAA
>JAGPOW010000304.1:91282947-91293064 GCA_030014935.1 Caiman crocodilus
GCAGACCTGGACAGGTTGGACATATAGGCAGAAAACAACAGAATGCAATTCAACAAGGAGAAATGCAAAGTGCTGCACCTAGGGAGGAAAAATGTCCAGTGTACCTACTGCCTAGGGAATGACCTGCTTGGTGGCATGGAAGCAGAATGGGATCTTCGAGTCCTAGTGGACTTCAAGATGAACATGAGTTGTTAGTGTGACAAAGTCATCAGGAAAGCTAATGGCACTTTATCGTGCATCAGCAGATGCATGACGAACAGAACTAAAGAGGTTATAGCTCCACTCTATTGGGCGCTGGTCAGACCGCAGTTGGAATACTGCGTGCAATTTTGGGTGCCACGCTTCAAGAGGGATGTGGATAACCTGGAGAGGGTCCAGAGAGGGGCCACTCGTATAGTTAAAGGATTGCAGGCCAAGCCATATGAGGAGAGATTAGGGCACCTGGACCCCTTCAGGCTCCACAAGAGAAGGTTGAAGGTTGACCTTGTGGCTGCCTATAAGTTCATCATGGGGGCACAGAAGGGAATTGGTGAGGTTTTTTTAAGCCCCCGGGGGTTACAAGAAATAATGGCCACAAGCTAGCAGAGAGCTGATGGGGGTCTTCAAGAGGAGGTTAGATAGGCATCTGGCTGGGGTCATCTAGACCCAGCACTCTTTCCTGCCTATGCAGGGGGTTGGACTCGATGATCTATTCAGGTCCCTTCCGACCCTAACGTCTATGAATCAAGGGGGTGGTTAGGATCTGTCTCTTATATCACTTGGTCTAGTGCCTGACAGTACAGTGAGTACAGTGTACTTTAGTTGTACAGCCTGTTATGAGTTTCTGCATGCTATTAGGTATTGTTGAGGTTTTTAGTGTGACAAATTCTGGACCATACAAAAGCACAATATTGTCCTGGGGCACATACTGTTCTAAGTGTGGTAGTTCTGAGCTCTTCAAAGTTGGCACCCCAGGTTCCTGGCTAAACTTCTTAAGGCACATACCCCTGCGGAGATTTTACTGTTGACTTTATAGGTGAGGAAATGGCCTAATATAACTCTTTGGTTGGTAGGTTGGGGTATGCTCATGGGGAAGGATGTGGCTGCCTACTCTCATACTGTGGGCCCTTGTCCCACTGCAGGGGGAGTGCTGCAGCCTCTGTGAGGATAGGCACCTCCCTGGGCTCAGGTCCAAGTTCCAGAGTGGGCAACATTCCACAGTTTTCCTTTATTATGCACACTAAAAGTTTGGCAGCTGCAACATTTAATTTAACCAAGCAGTGTAGTTTCATGTGTGGCATTCCCCTGCCCTCCTAAGGTTTTGTGTTCATTAATTTGAGCCCCCACAGCCTCCCACCTCCTCCGCCTCCTCAGCATCATAACTTCCATTGCATTGCAGTCAGGGTTTTTTCCCACTCTCTCAATGTCAACTTAGAAGATGGTTCCAAGTTCCGGAGTAGGCAACGTGCCAGTTTTTCTTTAATAAGCATGCTAAAAGTTTGGCAGATTCAACATTTGATTTACATGAGTCAAGTCTCTTCCTTTGGCCTTATTACCCTGCACGCCAGTGCATTGCCCTAGTGCGAGCTGGTGAGAAAGAAGGGAAGGGGAACAGTGCCTGGCCAGCCTGGATTGTGGGCAGCACTTCCCAGAACATGGGATCGATCAAAGGAGCCTGGGTCTGGAGACCAATGGCCTGGTGCCAAGGCATGGGCACTCGTAGCCCCCTGGCCCTACTCATCTGGGGAGGGCTCTTGGTCCATGTGAGTGGGAAGGCAGTTGGCCACATCTTCACAGATCCATACAGCCTGCTGCTGTGCAGGGCAGGGGGCCAACATTGTCAGGGGACTTTTCCTCTCCTCCATCCCTGCACCGTGTGTGATGCAGTGCCAGGCCCAGTCCATAGGTGAAGTGCTCCTTCCAGCAGTTTAGGTGCCTTCATGGAGCTCATGAGCCAGGGCAGAAAGGGGTAGACTGGGCCCCCAACAAGGATTGGCAGAGTGATGACATTGTCAATGATGAAATCAGGGACCCTGGTTGTGTAGTGCCTAGTCTCCATCAGCCCAAGGACTGGGAAATTGTGCAAGACAAAGCATCATCCTCATTGGCTGCATGGATGTTGGTGGTCCAGTTGTGCCTCAGACACCTGTGCTCTGTATGTGTATGAATGCTTCAGCTGCCTGGATTTTGTGTGTATATGTGCTCTAGATGCCTGGGTTCTGTGTGTTGTGTGTCATGGATTTCTGTATTGTGTGCATGTGTGTGCGCATGCCCCAAACATACGCACAGAACTCAGGCATCCTAGACGCGCGCGCGTGCGCGCACACACACACAGACAAAGAACACAGGTATTTGGGACACACACACACACACCCCCCTCCCACACACACACACAGAATCTAGATGTTCCGGATTGACACATACACATGGAGCACAGGTATCCAGGACACAGACACACATGCACGCAAATGCACACATGGAACCCAAGTGTTTAGGTTGCTCACTCTCTCTCATACACACAGAACCTGGACTTCTAACACACACACACACATGCACGCGTATGCATGCGTGGCAAGTGCAGGGTGCACTGGGTGGCCATGTGCAGAACAGCCAGCTGGTGGCTCATTGTCCCTAGGGCTCATGTCATGACAAGCCACTGCCACATCAGGTCCAGCTGGGAGGTTGTGATATCCCGCAGCCTCCAATAAGAATCACACAGGGTGACCAGCAGGACCTGTCCTGTCGCAGCTCCTGGGTCTCTCTGCTTGGGTGCATAGGCCAGAAAACAAAGTCATGTGCAAGTCACAATGGCAGTAGGTTGCGGCTGTGGTGGCCCATGCTCAGAGCCAATTAGGGTAGCTTGGCCATTCAGCTCCACTGCAGTCTTTAGCAGCCTAGGGAGCCTTTTGGGCACTCTGGGAAGCATGAGAGAGCCCACCCTATCTACTGGGTATGTAGGCTTCAAGCCCTGCCCCACTGAAGGGATAACATCTTTTCTATTTGGTCCTGACTGAAACTTGGGTGCTTAGAGCAAAGCTTGAAAGAGTGCTTCTGCCTTAGGCTCCTTGAATGCCTATACACCTTAGTGTCCAGTGTATGCTTGGTGTCAAAGTGCAGGGGATTCACCAGAGTGGCCTTGTCACCATGGTTCTAGCTTTGATATGGGGGAGCAAGAATGGGTGGGCTGGTGATCTTGGAGGCCTCCCTGCTGGGATATACTAGGGATGTGGCTTATATACATTGAGTTACCCAGACTCGTTGCACCACCAGGCTTCTAAGGTTACTGTGAGAGAACTGATTATGGCTCCCTGATTCTATATAAGAATCAGGGAAAAAAGTTAAATCATTCCTTGCTCTGTTTAGACTATGAAGAGCTACCAAAGGCTCTGTGAAGGAGCTGAAAATAGCTAGAACACAGTGAACTGCAGACTGTCCTGTTATGGTAGCTGAACCCAAGCCAAGATGCATCAGCTTTTGCTAGCTGTGAGCTCTCCCATGCAGGAGAAATCCTCGGTTGGACAGATCTGGCTTTTTCCCAAACGCTTGCAACTGCATAAGTTAAAATGCAGTCTAACACAGTGGGTCAAAATATGCAGTTTCACCTCTCTTTGATGAAAGTCAGCCACTTGGAGAAACAATCTAGCTCAAAGATACTAACAAGGAAATATGCCATCATTTAGTTGCTTTGTATCTGTTTAAAGCCTTGAATGAAAACTAAACAAAAGTTTCTCATCTCTTGATTAGAGAAAAAGTGGCAGAAATCTACTTTTTATTTAATATCTGCATTAGGTGCTGTGTCTGTTCTTAAGATGTATGTCTTACTGAAAAATATTTATTTAAAAAAATGCATGTTTACAAGACAATCCTTCTCTTGCTATAAATTCAATGTGAAATTTGAATCCAGATACAGTGTTGGTTTTTATTTTGATTTAGGTTGTGGGGTTTTTTGTTTCATTTTTTTGTGGGACTTTTCCTACAAAAGGCCCAGAACTTCTGAGTTCTCACTGACTCGCTATAGATGCAGACAGAAGTACAGCTCCCTGCTGTAACTCATGGTGTTTTACAGGAAGTGCCTTGAGTTACAGCAAGTCCTGGGGCCCCAACAGACATTTGCTGTTGGGTCCCAGAGGTTGGGGGATCAATCTGCAGTTTAGAGCGGCTGCAAGTTTGCAGCTGCTCTCTCCTAGCCCTGGCCCCCTCCCTGCCAATGTTTGGAGTGCCTTCATCTGAATCCTCATATAATGAGGGCTCAGATTGCCGTGGAATCAGGACTGTTTAAAGAGCTCTGGGCCCATGCACTTGTGTTAGGTCACAGCTTTAGAGTGCTTGTAGGGGCCAGATTAGGCAACAATTGTCACTTCTGTCTGCACCTTTTTTCCTTCCATTTTAGCTTAGTTACCTTCATGGACTACAGAGCCTTCAATCTGAAATTTCTAGTCTAGTGAGGAAACTACAAATCTTATGTTAAACAGAGAAGTGGAGAATGACTATTGAAGTTGTTGTAACAGCAATGCTAGTTAATGTTCATAAAAGTCTTGCAGATATATAAAAGTAAATTATCTGCGCTTAATAATTTTATATTACTTTGAACCTTGATGTTAAAAAAAAAAAGTGATGCAGCAGTTAAGTACAGCTTCAATCTGATAGATTCTGACCCCAAACTCATTGAATTACATGGAACTCTTTCTATGACAACAGTAAGCTTTGGACAATGCATAGGCTGCTGCATCATAGTTAGAAAAGTTTTAGCACACAAGCAGAAATGACAAAGGAGCATTCACTTATCTCTCTCATTATAATATGTTACAACATTGTATAACTCTATATTTCTTTATAATATTTTCCCTTTTAAAAATGCTTCAGGATCAGATAAGTACTATGTAAGAGAAAAGGATTGGTATTATTTCTGAATATTTGCAGGAAGAGTTTGTAGTTAGAAAATTACAGACACAAACTGAATAAATAGCATTAGTTTCTTTATTGTCATTTATACTGTGCAAGTTTGTTTTATTAGACACATCCCTGTGATTGTTGATGATACTATTTGAACATTGCAAATCTTAAGGGAAACATAGTTTTAGAACAAGAAACCTTAAGAGTCTGCAAGTAGGAGGCAGAATTGAGTGGGCTGAAATTGGGAAAAGGCACCGATGATTGACAATCTGTATTGCTTTAAAGCATATTAACTTTTAAAGGGACCAAATTAATTTAGGATCATTCCCTGCCTCCCACCCCTCCCCAACTCAGAAAAGGGGCAAAGACTGTTTCTTACGGACTAAGTGGTGTTTTATAGCATTTTATTTCTCTCAGCAAGTTGTTTTTTTAACACTTCTCAGAATATTTCACAGCTTTCCACGAACCGGTATGCATCTCAATTGCTTTTTTTGTCTTCTCATCAATAAGATATTCAGGGGTATAGTTTATTTTAATTACAGTACATACAGTATGTTATAGTTTAGTACGTCAGGCATAGCTATTTTTTGTCTGTACCAAATTCCAACTTTAGATGGCCATACATTATAACTGTAAACACCTGCCTCAGCTTCATTAAGGTTGGTAAAAATATCCCATTGTGGGAGGATCATAAGCTTTGGTTTAAGCTGGTTGTATGTGGTCTGTGATGACTACATAGTGTGTTGCATCTTTCTGACTGTCCATACGATCCCACTTATCAGCACAATGTGATGCCACCCCCCAGAATATCCTAACATATACAGCCCCTTAAGCACATCTTAAGAATTTAAACTAGCTTATTTTTGTAATATATTTGTGTGTGTTTGTGTATATATGTTTGTGAGTGTGTGTGTATGTATATATGTGAGTGTGTGTATAGGTATATCTGTGTATATATGTATATGTATGTTTATATATAATGTAAATTGCAATGAAGGTGAAAGATCTGTCCTCAGAAACAGTTGGGGTGGGTGTAGCTCTCTATGTCAAGGAGAGCTACGCATCCCTGCAAGCCAACATTGGCACTCCTCTGGGTTAAAATCCATGGGGAACACGGTGAAAGGAACACAATGGTGGAAGTCTACTACTGACCTGCCACCCAGAATCAAGAGCTTGGTTAGGAGTTCTCCAGGGAATTGGTTGAGGCCACGTGCTCCTGGTGCATGGTTGTCATGGGAGACTTCAACTACTTAGACATCTTGTTGGAAGAGCACTTGGCTAAATCCAGATGGTTGCAAAGCTTCATCAAGTGCGTGGATGAGCTCTATCTGATGCAAGAAGTCTATGGGCAATCAGAGGTAAAGCACGGCTTGACCTGGCACTGGCAATCAGGGATGACCTAATCAGTGATCTAACAATCAAAAGTAAGTTGTGTGATGGTGACCATGAGCTAATTACCTTCACCATCCACTGTAAAGCTGGTAAGTCAGTCCTTGACTTCAGGAAAGCTGACTTTGACAAACTCAGGAGGCTTTGTCAATGAGGCCCTAAGGGGCCATGACCCAAAGGGGAGGGGAGTTTGGGAACAATAGTTGGTCCTCAAGGGAGCATTCTTGGATGCACAAGCTAAGTCTATTCTGTCTCAGAGGAAAGGCAGCAAAAGGGAACAGCAGCCCCCTTGACTCAGCAGGGAACTAGTGGACCTCCTGCATCTAAAAAGAAAGACCAACAAAGGATGGAGGATGGGATCCACCTCCAAGGAGAAATATTCTTCACTGACCTGCAGGGAGTGAACCAGGAAAGCCGATGCTGCGATGGAACTCCAACTGGCTACAAGTATCAAGGACAATAAAAAGTCCTGTTTTAGATATGTGGGGGCCAGAGGAAAAGCAAGGGCAACATTGGACCCCTGCTAAACCAGATGGGACAACTGACAACTGACACCCAGGAAAAAGCCAACTTGCTAAATGTGTACTCTGTGTTGGTCTTTCACTAGTCCCATGGGATGCCCACTACGGACGGGGAGGTCTGGGTGAGGGAGATTCCTTACCCTCCATCAATGCTGACCTTGTGAAGGAACACTTTGAGAGGCTGGACACCTTCAAGTTAGCCGGCCCTGACAGTCTACACCCCAGGGTACTCAAGGAGCTGGCTAGTATCATAGCTCAGCCCCTGGAACGGATCTTCAAGAACTCCTGGCACTCTGGTGAATTCCCGAAGATTGGAAGAAGGCTAATATGGTGCCTATCTTCAAGAAAGGAAGGAAAATGGATCCAGCAAACCAGGATCCAGCCCATCAGCCTGACCTCTATCCCAGGGAAGGTCTCAGAAAAGATTATCAAAGAGACCATTCTTAACAGACTGGTAACATCCTGAGGGATAGCCAGCACAGGTTTGTTGTGGGTAGATCTTCTTTGACCAATCTTATTTCCTTTTAGAACCAGGTGACCTAACCCTGGACAAGGGAAAAGAGATTGATGTCGTATATCTTGACTTCAAAAAAGTCTTTGATCTGGTATCTCATGATCACCTCTTGGCAAAAGTGGCCAACCATGGCCTCAGGTCCAACATGATCCACTGGAGAATTGGCTCCCTGGTCAGATCCAGAGTGTGGTGGTTGATGGTGCACTGTGACCAGTGGGGTCTCTCAAGGCTCTGTCCTTGGACCTATATTATTCAACATCTTCATTAATCATGTGGATATTGGAGTCAGAAGTGGACTGGCCAAGTTCACCAATAACATCAAACTTTGGGTAAAGCATCCACACCTGAGGACAGGAGGGTGATCCAGGCTGACCTTGACAGGAGGACAAGAACCTGATGATGTTTAACACTGAAAAATGCAAGGTTCTTCACCTTGATAGGAAAAAACCCTTAGCATGGTTATAGGCTTGGCAGTGTTATGCTGGCTAGCACTATGGACAAAAGGCACTCGGGGGTTATGATTGACCACAAGATAAACATGAGACTTCAATGTGAAACTGCAGCTAGTAAAGGGAGCAAAGTGCTGGCTTGCATCTATAGATGCTTCTCAAGCAGATCCCAGGATGTCATTCTCCCACTGTACTCAGCCTTGGTGAGGCTGCAGCTGGAGTACTGCATCCAGTTTTGAGCTCCATAATTCAAAAAGGATGTGAAGAAACTTGAGAGGGTGCAGAGGAGAGCCACCTGCATGATCAGAGGTTAGGAAAACAGACATTATGATGAGCGGTTGAGAGCCATGGGACTCTTCAGCTTAGACAAGTGCAGGCTCAGAAGTGATCTGATGGCCACCTATAAGTTTATAAGGGTGCTCTCCAGGATCTGGAGGAATGCCTGTTTACCAGAGCACCTCAAGGGATGACATGGTCGAACGGTCGTAAACTCCAAGACCATTTCAGGATGGACATAAGGAAGAACTTCTTTCCTGTCCAAACCCCCAAGGTCTGGAATAGCCTGCCACCTGAGATGGTTCAAGCACCTACTGTGAATGCCTTCAAGAGAAATTTAAATGTTTATCTTGCTGAGATCCTATGACCCCTGCTGACTTCCTGTCCCTGGGGCAGGGGGCTAGACTCAATGGTGTTCCAAGGTCCCTTCCAGCCCGAACGTCTATGAAATCTAAAATCTAAATCTAGTGCCGCTATAACTTGTTCTGACTTAACCTAGGGCCAAAAACTGTTTTTGTTAAAGGGGAAAAGCATTTTACTGCTGTTGATTTCATTATCAACAGAACTGGACCAAGAGGAAGTGAGTGCTACAGAACAACCATGGAATCCTGACTATGTAGTCCCATAACCCTATTCTGAACAATGCATAACCAGCTCTGTGTAGCACTTGGAATTTTTCAAAATTTGGAAAATATGATGGATAACAACAATAACAAGTCATTTTTTATTTTCCTACTTCCCACCAGGTCAAGGCTTGTCAAAATCAGGAGTTCATCAGAAGCTTTCAGTTTCTTATTGCCTCTCATGTGGCCTCTAATTAGACCTGTGATTTCTAGCTCATATTGCCTTCTATTCAGGATGCTACTGCTACTACAAGTGAAGTCAAAACTCCCATTGCCTTTTGTGAATATAAGTAATACTATATTGTTTCTGTATATTTAAATAGGATAATGTGCCTTCGCACATGCAGTACATAGAGGAGGGTGGATAAGATCAGAATTTCTTCTAGCAGCTAACTCAGGCACCTCTAAATCCTGGTCTTTCTTCTAGGTTTCAGTTTTTCTTCAGCCTGTGTAGGCAGACTCGTGTCTTTGTGCCTTGGATTCTTGGTTTGATCCTGGTTAACTGTCTGCATCTGCTTCTAGGTGGATTACATGGCATGGTTTCTCTCACTAAATTCCCTATTTTCTAGAAGTGCTATATCACCTATGGACAGAGCTGGCCTTAGGGAAAATAGTGCCCTCAGTGAACTTGTATTTTGGTGCCCCTTCAACACCCCCTAACTCACCCCAGGAGTCACTTCAGCCTGTTCTCAGTCATTACCTCTGAAGTGTGTAGTGAGGCCCATTCCCGCCCTTTCAGCTCGGTCCTCGAATGAGAAGGGAGTAAATGAGCAGCACTGCCACCTCTGCCTGTGGTGGCACTGCAGGAACCTGCTGGAGTGTGGGCTGCTGGTTTTGCACTTGGCCCCTTCCTAGCTACCAGTCCATGCCAAGCTCCTCCTGAACAGTGGATGGAGGTGGGGGGTAGCTGTTGGCTGGGGCAGGGTGGGGTGGTGCCCTCTTGACCATGGTTGCTCATATCGCTCATCCCTAAGGTCAGCTTTGTCTGTGAAATAAGCTACTGTATGTTTACTTTTTTCTCTTTTGTCAGAGTTGCAGAATGGGAAATGCAGTTGTGACTTACATCCATTACATAAAAACATAGGATTGAAAGGGACCTCAGGAGGGAATTTAGTCCAGCCTTCAGGTTAAACAGGACCATTCCCAACTAGATCAGCCCAGCCAAGGCTTTGTTTAGGTAGGTCTTAGAAACCTCCAAGTATCGAGATTCCATAACCTCTCTGGGTAACCTGTTCCAGTGCTTTACTATCCTTCTAGTGAGAGAATTTTTCCTAATTTCTAACCTAAACTTCCCTTGCTGCAACTTGAGACCATCATTATATGTGATGTAAGATAGTAATGGATTCTTAGTCATTTTGAAACTTACAATCAACATTTTCATAGTATCATAGTATCTAGGGTCAGAAGGGGCCTAGAGCAGGCCATCTAGTCTGACCCCCCGCCAATGGCAGGAACGAGTGCTGGGGTCACAGG
>JAGPOW010000304.1:91293164-91317629 GCA_030014935.1 Caiman crocodilus
GTGCATTTGTATAGAAGCATTTAAGGCTATGCACTGCTGCCTCCCCCTCCTCATGTGTATCTTCCAAGCTACCACCACCTTTGCTCGTCCGACTTACCCGACTCAGCGGCTGAGCATCATCTCCTCTTCCGGCAGGCCCATCCGCCGGCGAAGCTAGTTTAAAGCCCGCCGCACGAGATCAGCCAACATTTTAACAGATATGTGTTCTGCAAATGACATGGAAATAGATTCATAGACACTAATTTCTTATTTATTGGAAACATTAGTATACTAGCACAGAGCTGTTTGGGGTTTTGTCCTTATGGTTAGTTTTTTGCTTGTGTCAAGCCAATTGAGTTTTGGGAGTAGACTTAAATACAGTATTGGTTAGTATGCAATCAATAGGAAGGACACGATTTATTTTAGAGAATATATAACTACCTCCCCTTCCTCTTCCCCCAATATCAAACAAAATAAGTGGGGTAAAGGTTGGTGAATTTTGAGTTGTATGGTCACACCAACTATCTGGTCCCTCTGTGTCGTGGAAACAGAACATCTGGCCAATATGCTTTCTCTATAGGAAAGCTGCTCTTATTTTTCAACATTATTGGTACCAAAATCATGAAGTACTTGTTAAGCAAAAATACCTTTTGCAATACTTGGAACTCTACCTAAGTGTTAGGATTTCACACAGGCATTTCAGAAAAGGTCACTTGAACAGCTTCCCAAACAATAAGAAAGTAGTAGTATTATTTATTTTCCATGAAAGCTTTTAAAAGCTCTTTTCTATAAAACTTTTAAATTATCAACTGTTTCCAAAACTGTCATTTAACAGTAGTAATCAGCCTTTGGTTCTGACAATGTTCACATTTAATTTACTAACCTAAATGTACCTTCTGTTAAAATCACTACATTTATTTGCAAAGAAGCTAGCATACGGAGACTTACAGGAACATACTATCAAGATTTTAGGGACTCCGCAAATCAAGCGCTTTCCTGTTCTCATTAAAAGCAATGGAGAGACTGCTGTTTGATTCTAATGTTTTTTACATGTGTTTTATGCAAGTATAACTCTGATGACTTCATTAAGACATACTTTTTCAACCAGTATAAAAATGTCAGAGCATAGCTGTATGTTTCTAAGATATGGGGAAATACAACATAGAAAACTATATGTTATTGAGGAATGGCTTTGTCTAAAAATAACTGTTCTAGGACATCTTCAGAAAATGGAAAAATTATTTGTCTAGAGACCTCTGATACCTTATGACATGATATTACTGGAATAGATCAAATTTAGGGCTTCATTCCTCTTAAACTATGGTCTCTTTCTTATAAACTCTCTGATAGACCCTTCAGATTTCAAAAGGATAAAATAAATTCACATCTGACATTCAAAACATTTCAAGTGGCCAAAGACAACTACTAAAGTAGTACTAAAATAATTTGATCAAAGTGTTCTTCCAATTAATCAGAGGTATGTAATATCCTAATGCTCAGGAGGAAATTACTTAGTCTACCTTTATACAGAGAACTAACCCTGCACTTTTGGGGAAAAAGAGTTTTTTCCAAGAACTTTTGGAAAATTTGTAAAATGTCCAAGATCTTTTCTCCTGTTAGCATGACAAAAGAAGTCCAAAGACTAACAGATAGCAGTGTTTTTCAGTATACACACTTGCCATTTATATTATTATCATAGATCTTTCCCCCTTAAAACAAAGACACCTATTAGGATGAGTGAATTGTTATTACTATATTATATGTTTCCTTTGATTACAAGGCTTGGCTCTCTGGTTCCAAGAAATGACTGTATTATCACAGGATGCTGAGCAACATCTGCTCCTATTGAAGTTAAGAAAAACTGAGGGCAAAGTACTTCATAGTATCAGGTCTTTGTTCACTTTAATGTTCTTTTCTCAGCCCTATTCCCTTCATAATATGAGTCATTCCCATAAAATAGTCTTATAACTTCCTTGATTCTTTTTTTCTGCAGGCTGTCATCTTAAAAGTGGAAAAGAAATTAACTTTGTCTTCAGAAACCAAGTCAGTAAATCTACTTGGTCTGAAGAAATATAAAGGCAATGATAGTGAGACATTCTATTTTCTAGGTATTTAATCCTAATTTTACCCTAGGGGTTAAAAGTAAAGAGGTGATATCAAAATGCATCTTCCTTTCTTGCCTCCAGGGGCAGGAAAATCCATGAAGATTGGGGGAAATGGAGGTGGCTGTCATGTCTGATTTGGTTTGTGATTAGTGGCTAAGGGGAGTTTATATAAGCACAGAGGATTTCAAGTTAACAGGGGCTAGTTCTCAGAAGTTGCGGATTTTTGAAAGGCAAGTAAGAATGTGCAAAACAGAGACTGAGGAAGTGTTAAAATAGCACTAAGTGTACCACAAATGTCTGTCTCCATATGCATATATGCACATGTGTTTGCAGCTGGACAGAGTCATGATCACTACGTTTTTTTCCTACAAAGGTACAATTTCAGAGCAATGTGTGAGAGGTATGTACAGAAATCCTGTTGACAAAATATTTCATTCTGCTGCCACCAACACACATTTTTGAAATGCTACCCCTATGTGTTTGCCATCACTGCTGCTATTCAAATAATAAATGTCTTCAGCATCTTAATCTGTTTGTTTCTCTCTCCTTTGCCCCATGCCTCTTCCAAGAAAAAATTAACATCTTTTATATTTGTCTCTCTATTTTATTCCTTATAACTCTAATTGGATTTGTCAAATGTGCCTACCGCACCATGAGGGGTTCCCTTAAAGTAATCCTTAGGGGCAAACAGGATGAATATGATCTACTTCTTTGTTTGTGGATACAAGGAGGTCACCTGCTGAAGCCACAGGTGCTGTCTCTGTATTGTATTGTGATCCGAAACCTGACTGAAAGAAATCTAGGAGACTAGGAGATGACAGGTGGTGTTGGTGAGTGGTGTGTGTGTGCGTGCACGTGTGCATGCATGCACGCACGCATGCTTCTTTTTCACCCTTTAGCCTTTTACTTAGTTTCCTTAGAAAAGAGAAGCTTGATAACATCTGGCATTTTGTAGTCTTTAGTAGTATTGAATTATGATTTCTTTCATTTTGACTGTAGTCTTGCATGTGTTTGGATGTCTGGTAGATTATGTTTATCAAGACAGGTTTTGATGAGCTCCTTTAGCAGGCATTCTGAGCTTCTCCACTCATTTTTACCATCCAGATGCATACTGGAGTCACTTAATGCTCTCACCAATTCTAAAAATGGACACATGATTTCTTAAATATCCCAGTTAGATGGGTCTTTAGATAGGTACGTGTCTTAATTCTGCTGACCTAGCCTAATTACTGTGTAAATTATTGTATTCTTCCTTCCTATTTCTCCCTGCAATTGTAATTGTTTGTGGAAATCTAAGTGTTGAGTACAATGGTACGATACTTAAAGGCCTGTGCTTTTCTCCAGAAGGGAGTGAGAAGTCTTTCTTTGGTGGATAGCATTGTGAGTTTTTCTGGGACAAGTAGGAGGACAGAAATATAGGAGGTGATTGTATTAATGAGGTAAAAGCTGATTTTTAGCTACATATATCTATGTAATGTTTATATGAAAACAATTTTGTTCAACTTTATGTATGAACTTATAATCCTTAGGTGGCCCTGCTGTTGCTTCTAATGGGCTACAGAGTTGTCACTGATATATTGATATACTCCATCCTAAATCTTCTTTTCCATTGCTGCAGATGAGCAGCTTCCCTGTTGTCTCATTATATGATGGAGCTAGGGAGCAGGATTGCCTTAGGCTCAGTCTAGATAAAATAGTAACAATGCTTGGTAGTAGATAAGTGTTTTCTGAGAAATGGGAAGAGATTAGAACTATTACTGAAGAGGAGGCCCAAATCATTCATAATCTTAAGTTTTTATGAAATTTCTCCTCAATCATTATTCCAGTCAGCCCAGGTAAGAGAAAAGACCAGCATCATTACCTTTAAGTGGACAATAAATGTATATTTTTCTTTGGAAGCAGAGGTTTTCTTGATCATAAAGTGGCTGAGCCCACAAACCCATTTTGCTGTGCAAAGACCAACTCTATTATACTTAAGCTCTTCCTAAATTGTATGAAGCATCACTATACTGGCAATAACTATTCTAACCTTTTCTTCCTTATTGAAAATTGAGCTAAAAAGGCAAGCACAATAGTAGTCATTGTTTGTTACCAAACTGGAACCTCACCTGCACTAAGAAGTTTGCCATTACTTGTTTATCACCTTCTATAGTTTATGATCAATACTGCAAACTAAATGGATAGTTGTATTTTGCCATTCTTTCATTTACTGCAAGTGATCTGTTTGTTTATTTTTAGGGTCTGAAAACTGGCATTTAAGGAACTTCGAGTGGTACCCCGCAGAAGAGAAGTAAAAGCATGCATATTCATATTTAATAGCTCTTTTTTACTGATATTGTTCTATATTTACATCTTTTAAAACCATTAAAATGCTTTATGTCTGAGAAGCACTCTCAGCAAAGCAGAATGCCTTTAAACCTACATAGACATGGACTGCCAAGAATGAACCCACATCCAACAAGAAGGGAAAACCTGACAGAGGTTATAAAGGGATTGGGGAAACACAGTTATTCCAGTTGGTACAAGAATGCATATTTACTATGCCAGTTAGTATCAAACAGCAGTCATTGACTGTCACAGATCATGTGTACATGAGATGAAGACTGCTGTAGCCCAAGACTAATGCACAATAGTGTTGTGTAGCAGAAACCATGACATGATGCAACTGCACAGAAGTTTTGGGCTACTGTGCAGTCAGCATCACAAAAAAGACATTTTCTGGTGCTACTGCCCAGCAATGTAGGTTACTGTGCGGTCATTTAGTACTTGTTTATACACATAGCAATTGACTATGCAGTAATGACTGTGTAATGAATGTGCAGTAATGACTGTTCAGCCAGCGTCTCATATAGATGTGGCCACACGGGGTAAACTAGTTGAAATCAGTAGAGTTATGTCAGTGTTAGTGAGAAGCACTCCCCTATGTGACCTTTTTTATTCATTCTGGTGGAGAAGTTGCTGATGCTTCGTGCATAGTAGTTGTTGAAAATTATTTATGTGAGAACAATTTACGCTATCAAGATATTAAATTATATCACTCAAGGGCAATGTGTTCAGAAAAAAAAGGTAAATAAAAATGAAAAAATGTTTCCCGTAACTCTTTCCTGTAATGTTTAAGCAAAAGTGTTGGCCCTGTTGTTACAGGGTTAATAGTTAAGGCACCTGCTAGTTGTTTGCTGCATCACAAAGCAAGAAAAGTTTTGGTTGCTCTGTTGGTAGCTTATTTGCTAGACTGTGGGAGTCTTGAGGGCTGAAGAAGAAAAACTTGGCTGACTGTCTCTGAACCTGGAAAAGTGTGCAGGCTTTCCAGCTTTGCAGTCATCCAGGACAGCAGGAAAGAAGAGGGGAAACCAAGAATCAAGTTTGTTAATAGTCTTTCTCATTTTCTGTCTCAGTCTGGCTTAGAGGAAGGTTGAGATTTGCTTTGATTTTGCACTAGCTGGCAGCTGTCTCAGGGATAAGCATGTCTATCTGGAACAATATAGTTCTACTTAGAGATAGTGGAGATAGCTCAAGTATTGGCAATGCTCTGCTTGTGCTAATTAGCCCTACTGGGGAAATAAAATGCATTAGCTTTGGTAGAAAAATGTGCTAATGTTGCTATACTGATTCAGGTATCCAAGCTATCTTGGGCATTTCTGCATGGGATTGTACTGTACTGGTAGACCTATCTGTAATAAGAATATATGCAAGCAAGGGATAATTGCAGTGCAGGGTGCTCCGGGTACTCCCACCGCATAAACCTGCATCAAGAGCTAAGGAAGTAGTTGGTTTTCTTGGTTTTGTGCCCACAATGGACTCCTCAAAGCTTCCTGAAACAGAAAAAAAAAAGGCAGAGAAAAACTAGCTATAAATATATTTGTGGCCCCTTTTAGAAAAAAAAAACGTTTACCTCTTTTGACCTGAGCAGATAGCTAACATCATGAATTCTCTATGTGCTTCTGCTTATATTGCCTCTTTTATGCACTTGCATACACACACACAACTCCACCAAACAACATCCAGAACCTTGTGTTTACATTCAGATCTCAAGAATGGCCATGCCTCCAATATCCATTTCAGACTTGTTTTAGGAGCTTAACACTAGATCCACAAAGAGATTTAAATGTCTAAATTGAAAGTTTAGATCCCTCAAATCCCTATTCAGTTTCTGCCCAACTTTTTACATGCCTAAATTCTCTAGGTGTCTTTTACCAAGGGCACCTCAAACGTCTAGGCTTTCGGTGCCTGGTTAGATTACAGGCATTTTGTGAATATCACTGGTGCATACATATTGGACTAGGACATCCGCATTTGTCAAGTGCCTTGTAGGAGCCTGAGTACCACTTGTAATTCTAGTCCTACATCATAAGTGCATGCTCACAAGTTGGGGGACAAGTTTTGGCTTCAAAAAATCTTACACATATGTATATGCATGCACATACATCTGTTACTAGATGCAACACATGATCCCAGCAAACACCAACTGACCATGGGGACACCAACTCCCATGGAAGGGATTGGAGAAAGGCTGGCATGAGTCACCACCCTCACTAAATAGCCCATCATCCTTTAAAATAAAAGCATTTTTTGCTATTATGGAAGTTGTTAGTTTGTACAGTATTTCTGAAAATACAGGGTTCAAATCCTATTGTGCATCTGATAATGATGAGTCTAGGCTTCATATAGTTTCACATAGTTTGATATAGTTTGTTTCTGTAAATAGAAAAGGCTAGAATATTCTATACAGTGTTAAATGGACATTATTCAGGTTGTAAAGTCAAGCCCTGAAAATCAGGAAATTCTAGTTTTCTGGTGGCTCATGAAAACCTAATTTTGTTCTTTTTTTGTATGTACTTAATAGAAAGTCTTTCATTACACATGGTTTTTTCTCTTGGATTCCTTCTTCATACTGTGCATATGGCTGGATTCAGAAAGGATCAAGAGGAAGATTGCATAGCCAATTATGAATCTGGCATTCCTAATTTTTTAATGCTAAACTTTGCAAACCTATTATTTTAGCATGTTTTATATAATATGTATACGATTCCCTGCCAGTATAAGGAAAATGTAATCAGGGTATATTTCTTTAAAAAGTCCAGTTTTTGTCCAACAGAGCTCTATTTTGTAAATTCTTGATGGTTCTAAGCACAATTCATTAGGGTAGGCACTTCTTTTTGCTCTCTAAATGTACTTGGAATACTGTTGACAACAGCATCAGAACTTTGGATTTTAATGAAGTGAATGACATTTATTAACTTCCCGATGACTAGTTCAAAATAAGTCAGCAAAGTCTGAACAAAATAAAAAATAATTAATCTACAGAGATGGCCGTCTTTGTGAATCATCTAATGCCACCTACCTGGAATTGGCACTTCAGGAACCATTAGTGGGGATTTTCCACTTTGTGACATGGCACAGTGACGGTAGATATGTCCAATTAGTGCTTTTCCCAGTAGACAAAGTATTCTAATTATTTTTAAGTGGCTGAAAAGAGTATATGTTAAAGAATCACAAAATAGACCTCTCTCCACTCCTTTTTCTCCATCTATATATACATATAGTTCTGTGACTGTGATCTTCAAAAACACTTAGTACGAGACATCCAACTAATCTGTGTCCAGACTATATTTGAATCAGAAGTAGGACAACAGGCTATTATTTGTTTCGGTTAAGTAAATATCAGTGTTTATACAAAGCAAAATGCTAAACTTGTTTTAAAGTTACACTCCAGTTTACAAGTGCTCTTTTTATATCTATTGCCTTTTACATGTATCAAGACTATAATTTGTTCTGTACAAATATTAACTTGGTAAACAATATCTCATTTTTGCCTCTCTAGTATTTTATTGTTAAATTCCAACAGGAAAATTTTTAATTTCACCAATTTAACATTTTCTTTTTAATTGAGTTACCTTTTTGATCAAGACATCATTGCACCTTAAGGTAACTCTCAGAACTGTGTATAACATTGCGTAGGTACATCAATACTTCACCATATGGTGATTTTGCTATGATGCCATGGTTTAGTACTTCCTTCATAGCACAGTATGGGTGGTTACTGCACTGTGTGTGTGGTGCACAGTTAGATTTTGCCACTATGTCACTACATTACTGTTGGGCAATGTGTAGACATGCCCTTCAAGTGCTAGATGTCCTACTCAGCTGCACTGCTTGTGCAATATCATATGTTTTATAAGAAAGCAAGAAGAGACTATTCTTACAAGAAGGTGTGATCCTTCAGTATCTACTCAGCCAAATTCCCATTTGATGAGAGTTTTCCATAAGTAAGTGAAACAATGAGCGAGTCTTCTGACTATTTTCATTTGAAATCACCACCTCAAAACCCATATGGTTATTTGACGTTTCTCTGAATTCTACGGTTCTCTCTGCCTGCAGAATTAGACTGAGAATCTTTTCCTTCCAATACTACAACTAGTTTTCCAGTTACCACTGTGGTAAAACAGCTATAATATCAAGCTGCAGAGACTTTTAGCGAATCAGTTATTTATCTTTTTTTTTCTTTTTACTCTTATTAAATAATAAACAACTGCTTCAAAGAATTGTCAAATGCCTTTAACACTTCTGGAGTTAACACTTGTCTCCCCTGATGACCAAAACCCACATAGTATATACTGAGTCTATCATATTTTATTGTTCATAAAATATCTGCCCACACTGGGATTTTTGAAGTATTCTTTTTGCTAGGGAGGCTGATCATCAGTGTCACCAAATCTTCTTTTTTCCAGTAATACAAACATACAAATGAAAAACTGGAAATTTTGTGTCTCATTTTGAGATGCACAACATTTTGATTCCTCTCTCCTCTGTTATTTGCATCAAGGAAGAAGGGTGTATTTCATTTTTCTATTCTTTCCTTTTTCTCTCTCTCTTTTTTTTTTTTTTACAGATTAGCAGCCTGTTAGTAATGGCTATGGTGACTTTTTTTCCACTGTGGCTATCACCGATACCACTTCTTTTCAATGGCTGACCAGTTCTTTTGGGGTCTCTTTTAAAAATATGATGTCAACACTGGCCAGTTGTCTGCTTTTTCCTGTAACCATTTCCACATGTTTTAGTGCATGACTCACTGTAAAAGAAATACAGTAGCAGAATCATTCTACAAGACCACTGTCCTCTCTTCTTTCAAATCACTGTTCAAGACTCACATATTTCCTAGAAGTATAGAGAGCAGATAGTAGAATTAGGATCTTGTTACTCACTCCCCATGTTGCCAACTCTTAGAATTTTATTATGATCCCATAATATTTGATATGATGTAAGAATGGCAACATATGTTTTAATTTCATAATAAATTATACCTGGCCATTATGGTTGAAAAAAGAAAGTTGAAAATGAAACCTGAGAGTTGGAAGAACACAAAGGCAAATATTCCAAAGATTCTATTTTAATTTTATGATTTGTCAGCCAAATTTTAGGTCAGATTGTGAGCAAGGGGGTCTTACTATAGTTCCAGAAGCTGGAACTCATGCATGACAATGGAGTCAATTGAGGAGTTCAAGCAAGCTATGCATATTTCAACTTCCTTGTTGACTTCACTGTATGTGAATACCTGGTCACTTTGCCTGGGGATTCAGAGGTGTCTGGATATGAATCCTGGCCACATCATTTCCTTTTATGCTGATGACCACAGAAACTGGAATATTTCAACCATGGTGGGCTTGATATACCTTAAAGGCTCAGGTGAATCATGAGTGCCTGACTTAGTCCAATCTCATGATTTTTGGGATCTGTCTGATGATTTTCAAAAATGAGAATTGGCAGTCTTTTGTATTACAGTTGAAGATGTCATTTGATCTTATTCACTTCTCTATTCATTATATGTCACTTCCATTCTTGTACTGTAAAAATCTTGAGGAGGGACTAATTTCCTTTGTGTAGTGTTTGTATAGTCTCCAAGGCCATGTGTAGCTAAAACAAGAGGCATGTGTGCACGACACTTTAAAGCAGGATAAATACTTTTGCGCCGTTCTAATGGTGTCTGTGTCTGTAAACCTCAGCAGCATATTGTGCGTTAATTCCAGCCACTGCAGGAAATTTGGTGGCATCAAATGCCTTAAATGACTCCTCCAAGGAGTTTTAGTTTTCTGCACCTACAACAGTGGAGTGAAGCACCAGGCCCTGTGCAGCTCCATGGCTCTGCAAGAAGCCCTGTAGGCAGCCTGGAAGCAGACCAGGAAGGCAGGTTCCACCCAAGAAAATTGGTGAGCCTGACTTAATTTAATTTAATTTTAATTTAATTTAATTCCCCCCTACCCCAGAGCCTGCCTGCCTGCCTGAGCTGCACGGGGGCTCGGTGCTTCCCTCCGCGGCTGTGGTGCCCCCTAGGACAGCCCAAGCCAGGTGCCACCAGGAAGGGGAGAGGGCACCACTACCATGGAAGGAAGCACCAGCCCCCACAAAGTCCAGAGACCCACTCTGCTCACTGGCAGCTCACCCTTCTCTCCCAGAGAGGCAGGTAAATCAACGGGGTGTGTGTACGACACAGGTGTTTAATCGGCCCTAAATTGAAGTGGTGTTTGTAGAAACCTACCACTTCAATTTAGGGCCCTGTTTCATCTATACATGCCCTAACATAGTGGAGATCTGATCTGGATTGGTACCAAGTGCTAAGTATATCATAGGAATACCATGATGTGCTTTGGATCAGTTTTGGTGGGAGAGGAAACAGAATTTGAAGAAAGTGATGGAAATTCAATTGATGATGACTGAAGCCATGGGAGGGAGGGTGAGGGTAATAAAATAAAATGTTAATAGAAATTAAATAGTATCAGATTTAAATTCACTATTTGGAAATAACTTACAGTATTAGGGAAACAGATATGTGATAATAAGTATTAAGAAGCAGCTCTTCCAAGCTGATAAGTACTATCCATTTCTTTACAAATAAATGGGCCTACTCCCATTGAAGCTGACATGACTGCCTACAGTGATTTAAAAGTATGTTGTTCATTGAGGGCACTCAAGGTAAGTTGTAGGACAAACAAGACAAGTTATTGACTTAGTACATATCTCTAGCTGAATTTGTCAAAGGGCAGTCGTGACTACTGAGAAAGGCCTGATAATAGTTTTAGGCTGGAGCGGAACTGGAGAAAGTCCTGAAATGTGCAAGTGGCATGGTCTGGAGATAAAGCAGCTATGACCTGTGGAAGATCTCAAAAGGCTAAACAATCAAGAGCTGGTGTGGCTTCCTTCAGAGAGGGAAGTGACAAGAGAGTCTGCACACCTAAAGAAACCTCTAAGAGCAGACAAGTAGTTTAGGAAGGAGCCAAGGAAAATATTAAGTAGAGAATATTTCCTAGTGGAATATATACCCACTTCATTGCTTATGATCCCTAAGTCACATCTGGGCTCACCTTATGCAAGGAGCATCAGTTAGGGTGAGGTTGGGGGAATGTCCTAAGTGAGAACATTGTGTCCTTGGAGACAGGGTTGTGATCAGGAAAGTAAAAGCACCTTTTGGAGTTCTCTCACTGCAGAGAGAAGGTTTGTCTTTTAATTGCCTTGTAAGGGAAGGAGTATAGCCTTGGTAAGAAGGCCAAAACATTAAATCAGTCAGTCAAAGTACTTCACCACCAGCGGGAGATTGAAAACCATCACAGAGAATCTAGGTGTGTCTACACGTGATATTAATGCAACTCAATACATTCCAATACAGTGTACACTGGAGTTTATTGCTCCCAGGCTCAGCGTTTACATGTGTGGCCAGGACTGCAGCACGTGGAGCCAAGGCAGTACAACCTCTTCTGACAGAAGCCTGGGGGGGGTCCACCCGCTGCCCCTGAGCTGCTCTACCCTAGGTCAACGTGCTTCAGAGGGGCTAGCTGGGAAATGAGGGTGCTTCAGTGTTGGTCTAGCTTTGACAGGCAGCCCTGGTCACTGTCTATACATGCATTATAGTGGAGTAAATAACTCTGCTGTAGAATTGACAATATCATCCTATGGTAGAGTTAATTAGTTTACTCTCTCCTACTAGCACCACACATGTAGATGGTGGCACTTTATTGTGGAGCTAATTAGTCAACTCTGCAGTAAAGTGTTTTTTGTAGATGAACCTACTGATTCCTTGTTGCAGGAGAAACTGAAGCCCAGATATATCCAGATGAGGAGTACCATAGGACCTTCCCCTGTGAGATGGTGACTGACACATACTTGGTTCTGACTGTTCTCTTCAGCTGCAACCAAGGTGTAAAGGGTCAAGTTCTCTGCATACGCTGCATTATGAGTCTCTTGCTTTGGCAGAACCTCCATTGCCTTTAGTGGGATAACTGAAAAGGGGAAAAACATCAATACCTTCAAATATAAGAACTGCAGAGTTCACAGAAAGTTCATTCATAGAAACATTTTATGTGAAGTTGTCATTTTGTGGATATTATTGCTCGTCTGTTGAAAGTAGTTAGATGCTGAAATATATTGAAGAGAAAAACAGTGTTATATTTCATTATTTTTTCCATACATGGAAGCACCTAGTAAAGTGTTTCTGTGTGTGATATTGTTTGTGCAATGATACAAAGGATGAAAATCACTCCTGAGCAGAGGCATTATACTGTCCCACTGCACAGGGGTAAATTTCACCGCAGGAGGATAAATGTCTGGCAAATACAATGTGCTTTACAACTACCACAAAAGTCCAAATGAATTTAAAATGACCTATTTTTCGTATTTTACAAATTGGAAAAGAGAAGCTAATCATTTAAGTGACTTATTCAGGGCTATAAGCAATGGGGATTAGAACTCAGGACTGCTTGACTGCATTTTCCCTTATTTCACTCTGAGACAAAAGAACTCTTCCTACAATATATAGTTGCCTTCACCTTTTAGGAAACTCCCTAAAACTATAGTCTAGGGCTGTTTACCAGAATTTGAAATGCTGTGAAAGTGTTCAAAGGCAGTTATATAAAGGGACCGTGATGTAGTCACTATGTCACTCTGTTCCTCATGCTTTGGCATCAGCAATATCATAAAACATTCCCTGACACTCTTCACTTTCCGCTCTTTAGAATTCCTCCCACCCCTCAGAAGTATAATTTTTAGCAGTGTTGCCTACTCAGAATTGGTCTTGAGCTGAACAGTGGTGCAAATCCCTGCCATCTCACTTGCCAAAGCTCTTGCCAAATTCTAGAAAATGAGGTAAATCCAGTGTATCATAAATGCCTGTTGAAGACTGCTATTGCTTTTCAGGATGAAAGGGTGAAATAGCGATTGAAAAAAAGAACCAGAAGAAAAATTCAAACTACAGACAAAGTTTGTGACTTTATCACAGGCTAAGAGGACAAGAACTCTAAGGGCAGAATTCAATTTCACTTTAAGCCCAAATGGCAATACATGTTATGTAGCTATGTGGATGCTTATGTGTCTATAACGTATGTGTCATAGAAGCACAAATAAGTGCCAAAAGTCATTTATGTGACTGAAAAACTCATATGTGACATCTGGGCACATAAGGTGAAATAGAATCCTGCTCTAAGACTTTTAGGTTTCATTCTGGCTGTGTTTTTGTGAAGGTCTGGAGGAAGAAGGGGAAAGAAGCTAGTTTTAGACCAGGGCTCTCTAATTAGTGGTCTGTGGGCCTCATGCAGCCCCCAATGTGTTAATCTACAGCTCCTGCATTCTCCTGGAATCTGTCACTAGAATCTCCCTTCTCCTGCTTCCTTTTTCTATCCCATTTCTCAGGGAGGGGAAGGGTAGGGTACCCCAGGGGACAGAAGGGGTTTTTTGGGGAGCTAGGATTGAAGTGGTGTAGGGGGCACTAATATAGTGCGGCTGTGTACACCTGCTGTGTGATGGGGGTGCCCACAAATCATGGAACAGGGACCCAGGGATCCTCAGGGCATGGGACTATGCAGCCTCTAAGCATAGAATATGAAGGCTTTAGCCACTCAGAAGTTGGATAGTGTTGCTTTAGATCATAACTTAAGTCTTATTATCAGTTTTCTATAGTATTAAAACTCAAACTTACCAAAAGTAAATAAAGCCTATACATGATTAGAATTTCTTTTTTTTTTAAAGAAAATTTAACTTCATCCCATTACATTAGATAATACTCATCTAATGCAAAATTTGGACTATGTCATGAGGAATAACTGAAAATTATATAATGACGACTTTTCCAACAAATTAGTTTAAAACTAAAGTGAACTCAACTTCCAAACTACAATGCCTTTCATAGAATCATAGAAAATTAGGGTTGGAAGGGACCTCAGGGAAGGGACCATACACAATTAGATCATTCTAGCCAAGACTCTGTTTAGCCTGGTCTTAGAAACCTCCAAGGATGGAGATTCCACAACCTCTCTGGGTAATTTGTTCCAATGCTTCACCACCCTCCTAGTGAGAAAGTGTTTTTTTCTAATCTCTAACCTCAACTTCCTGTGCTGCAACTTGAAACCATTGCTCCTTGTTCTGTAATCTATAACCACTGAAGCCAGTCTACCTCCATTCTCTTTGTAACCACCCTTCAGGTAGTTGAACACTACTATTAAATCACCACTCAGTCTTCTCTTCTCTAGACTAAATAAACCCAGAAGCCTCTGCCCCATCTCAAAAGTCATGTGCTCCAACCCTCTAACCATTTTTGTTGCCCTCTACTGGGCTCTCATCAATTTGTCCCACATCCTTTATGTAATAGGGTGTCCCAAATTGGATACAGTACTCCAGATGTGGCATTACCATTGCTGAATACAGGGGAATAATCACTTGCTTTGATCTGTCGGCAACACTGGGCACGTGTAGATGTTAATATAGAACACCTGAAAATTTTAACATGGCATTTTTTTGGTGTGGTGCATTTTTGTTTGCACAACATGGTTTTCATGGTCACACAAATGATGGTTTTGAGTGAGTTACGCCTCGTGTGTCATTCCATGCAGATTTCAGTAGGGGGAGTCAAATACCAATTTACCTGCTGTAATGTCTTGCCTAACGTATTACAGCAGGAGGCACATGTAAGCCACCCAGGTTCCCCAGTTCCCACCCCTGGATTCTCACTGGGCAGTCCTGACTCTAAGTGGGAGTATCCCTTGGAAATGGTCACGGTCATGGCAAAATCCTTGCCACTTGCACCTGTTTATGCTCAGTTAATCTGTTTTTTCTCCATCAGTACGTGATCCGGAAGACCCCATCCCAATGCCAAGGACAAGCTGCTTGTGTTGGCTACAAATGTCCAACTCAGGATCCTTAAAATTCTGGTTTATTAGGCAGATTGAAACACTGTAATGAAGTTAAATGATAAACCTTGGGGCTGGTCCCCACACACATACATGCACACACACAGCAGCGAGCTACAAGAGTTAGGTATACTTATCCCACAGGTGCTGGAGTCTGCCATCAATGGCCAGATGAGGCTTCTTCCAGAGTGGTGTTGTCCTCCAGAAGGGGGTTGCCAGCTGGTCCTTCTGGCTGGACAGGTCAGGTGCTGGTCAAGTTGGAGATCAAGAGGGCGCCACTGAGGGTCACTTTTCACTGCTTTTTATTTGTCCTTGGCAGACTTTGGTGACTGACCAGTTTTCAAGTTTGCCCAATCCAGGGGTCGTTGACCCTCATGGGACTTCCCCCTTGGTGGCTACTGGATGGCATCTGTCAGCCCCAGGGGTCATCTGCATGTACATGCAGGTTTGGGAGTCCATTGATAAATTTCGAATAGGGATCTGGGAACAGTCGATCTGGAGATATTCAGCCCAAAAGTTGGTCCCCAGTGGTGATTAACTCAGGCCAGGGCTTCTAGCCCTTGAACAGTGATGTTTACAGACTGGTTGCTACATTGTCTCCTATTGATTTCTTCCATTGTTTGATCTGCAGTTTTCCTAGGTGTTAATAGCTGCCTGCTACTGTGTTACACATTCAATCACTGATTCATTTGCTCTTTCAGGGGCCTGCCTGATACAGGGAAGCGGCAGTTTGATTTCTGCCCTTGTTAATATTGTTACAATGTATAACTTGCTTCTGAAATTAAACACATTTAGTTAAAAGGTGAGGAGTATAAAATATAAGCTACAATAGTAATGCCATGGCATACAAATAGATAAAAATACCAAAATACAAGGGGAGATACAAAATGCACACATACAAACTTTAAAACACAGTTCCTTATCTTAAAGTGAAAGAGAGAGGAAGTAAGAAAAGGTAGAAGAGGGAAAACATATCCAAGGAGGGGAGAGCAGCTGCAGGCAAGAGAAAAAGGGGGCTTTCTGCTACATTTGAATCCTCCCCTCCCATTTCTTTCCCTTCCCATCCCATCATGTTAAAAATACACGTTTTTTCTTTCATTTACTATAGCTGCTATGATAACTGCTATGATAATATAAAATATTCAGGGTTTAAAGTACTAGAAGGGTGGGTGGATGTTTGTTGCTGCCCAGTTGATTGGCGATTGCTGTTGATGGTGGTGGTGAGCTCTTCTGGCTTTTTTTTTTTTGTCGGTTTCTCTTGGATTACATTTCCCAGCATTCCCAAGCTTGTTGATCTTTGTACAGGTCCCAATGGGGGCTCCTATTAGAACCCACGTGTTCACTGTCCAGGTACACCACCAGTCTGTTTATGTAGTGCCACATAAGGCTTTTGGAGGTGTGTTGTGAATTGGTTTATAAATGTTTTGGGGATGTTTTTGAAAATGTGGGTTCGTGTTTGGCTTGGTCCCCCTCCCGCTTAGTGTGCCAAGAGCTATAATAGTTACCCTTCTCACCCACATGGGGGAGGAGGGACTCATTCAGGTGTGAGTGATGATGTATAATACCCCCCTCCCCCAAACCACTCACAGTCTGGAAGCAGCAAATCCCTAGCCCAGTCCAGATTGCCTCCCACTTTCCCTGACCACCCTCCCTTCCTCCCCTCATCCACAACACCACATGCTCATGTAGAAAGACACAGATTTATAGTGTAAATGAATTTATTTTAACATAGCCAAGAGAAGAGCAAAGCATTCCTAGGTGTTGTTGTTAACAATATATCCTGCCAGATAGTCGCACACAAGGGCCACCTGACCAGCCTCTCCTTATTGATATCTCCTCGGTCCTTGTGCTGCTGCTGCCCAGACACATCTCTGTTGTTTGGCCACTGTCTGTCATACTTCTTCCCATGGCTCCTTGAAAACCTCTCTACAGGTCTCACAGATATTGTGCAGCACTTAGGTTGCCACTACAAAGGCCATGATATTTTCTTGCTCCATCTTGAGCTGGCACGTAAGTGCCCTTGATCATCTTTTCAGTTGGCCAAATGCACATTCCGTGGCCATCCTGCAACTGCTCAAACAGTAGTTAAAAACCAGATTCTGTGGGTCAGTGACATTCCCCTCTATAAGGCTTCATGAGCCAGGGCTTCAGGGGGTAGGCAGCATCCACTAATATAACCAGGGGAATGGTGATACTGTGGATCACTGTCTCCTCCATGCCGGGTGCATAGTGTCCTTTCTCCATGGGGCCAGGCACAGGAGAGTTTCTGAACATGTGCACATCATGCATGCTGCCAGCCCACCCAGTATAAATGTTTGTGAACCAGCCTCGGTGGTACACCATGGCTTGCAGGATCACGGATGCATATCCTTTTTTGTTTGTGAAATCCCTCTCTCTCCCCACAGGGCATAGACTGGGATGTGAGTGCTGTCTAAAGCCCCCACACAGTTTGGGAACCCCTTCTCATTAAAGCTATCTATGACTTGCTGCAGATTTGCCAGGCAGATAATTTTGTTTGCAGTGATCTCCTTAAGCAGCTGGCATACCTCACGAGTTGTCAGCTCAACTGTGAAAGCAGCCATGCTGAACTGGTTCACAATGTACTGGAGGCTGGATAGGATGGCCAGTTTCCTGATAGCCATTGCAACATCTTGTCTGGTGGGATGGCCTGACACATTAGTGTCCTGCTTCATGATGTGGGATCCCAACATTGAGATGATAGAATGTCTCCCTTTTCATTCAGAACATCTGCAGCCCCTGCTGGTCATGTCTAGTGATCAACGTGTTTCACTTCTACCAGTCCGAGCTGCTCTCATGGGCCCACACCATGTGGATTCTGGTCCTCCTCAGGTTTCTCAGCAGAGATCAGTCAAATTCCACTTCTTCACATTCCTCTGTGTATTCCAAGTCCTCTGGGTACCTGTATCTTATTATTATCATTAATGCTGCTAAACCAGGAACACAACTTGCCAGTGAACGCTGTAATACAGTTTCTATCCTTCTCAAGCATTGCAAAAGTAATCTCCAGCTAAACAGCATTTGCAGAAGCAGTGCTGCCACCTCCTCCTCCTCCTGTTTACCCATGTCCTCCATATTCTCCATGTCGGAGGACTCTTCACTGTGTTTCATAGTTTCATAGTTGGTAGGGTTGGAAGGGACCTGAGCAGATCATCAAGTCCGAACCCTTGCCATAGGCAGGAAAGAATGTTGGGGTCAAATGACCCTGCCTAGGTGATAATCTAGCCTCCTTTTGAAGACCCCCAGGGTAGGAGCAAGCACCATTTCCCTTGGAAGTTGGTTCCAAATCCTACCCACCCTGACTGTGAAGTAGTGCTTCCTGCTGTCTAGCCTGAATCTACTTTCAATCAACTTGTGGCTGTTATTCCTAGTTACTCCTGGTTGTGCTTGGGGCAACAGGGACTCTCTCATTCCTCACTGGTCCCCCTGGTAAGTTTATAAATGGTCACCAGATCCCCTCTCAGTCTTCGCTTGTGGAGGCTGAACAGGTTCAGGTCACGTAGCCTCTCTTCATAGGGTCTGCCCTGTTGCCCCCTGACCATGCAAGTGAGGGGCAAGTGAGGGTCCTTTGGACCCTCTCAATGCTTTCCACATCCCTCCTGAAGTGTGGCACCCAGAACTGGATGCAGTACTCCAACTATGGCCTGAACAGTGTTGCATAGAGGGGGAGGATCACCTCCTTGGACCTGCTCGTGATGCATTTGTGGATGCATGACAAGGTGCAGCTAGGTTTACTGACCGTGTCCTTACATTGGCAGCCCATGTTCATCTTGGAATCAATAATGACTCCAAGATCATTTTCTGCCTCTGTGCTGATGAGAAGGGAGTTCCCCAGCCTGTAGGTATGCTGCTGGTTCTTTATCCCTAGGTGCAGTACTTTGCACTTGTCAATATTGAATCCCATCCTGTTTTCATCTGCCCACCCCTATAACCTGTCCATATCTAGTTGTAGCCTGTCCCTCCTTTCTATTGTGCCCATCTCTCCCCACATCTTAATGTCATCTGTGAATTTGAACTAGGTGCTTTTCATCCCTCATCCAAGTTGCTGTTGAAGAAGTTGAACAGTGCGGACCTGAGGACCGAGCCTTGGGGGACCCCACTGCCCACCTCCTTCCAGGTTGAAAATGACCCACCCACCACCACTCTCTGGGTGCATCCTTCTAGCCAATTTCTGACCCATCTGACTATGTAGTCATCAACACCACAGTCACCTAATTTTTTAATGAGAATGGGGTGAGAGACAGTGTTGAAGGCCTTCCTAAAGTCCAGAAAGACTACGTCCACAATCTAAGGATTTTGTGACCTGGTTGTAAAAGGCAACCAGGTTGATCTGATAGGAGCTGCCCCTAATGAACCCATGTTAGTTGCCCCTATGCATAATCTCCCGTGCTGGTCCCTTGTAGATGTGCTTCTGGACAATTTTCTCAAAGACCTTCACCAGGACCAAGGTAAGACTGTCTGGCCTATGGTTTCCTGGGTCGTCCTTCCTCTCTTTTTTGAAAATGGGGACCACATTGGCCCTTTTCCAGTTCTCTGGCACCTGGGCAAAGCACCACTAGTGCTTGTAAAGCCATGCCAGGGGTCCCACTATGACTTCTGCCAATTCCCTCAGCACCCTGGGGTGGATATCATCTGGACCTGCTGATTTAAACATGCCCAGGTCCTCCAGAAATTCCCTAACTAGGTCCTCTCTGACCCTAGGCCTGGCGGTGCCTCCCCTGAGTCTATCCAGAATTCCGGTCGGGGGGATGTCCCGGTCTCTGCTCAGAAAAATGGAGGCAAAGAATTTGTTAAAGAGGTCAGCTTTATCATCTGGTGCAACCACCAGATTGCCAAATGTGTCCTGCAGGGGCGCCACATTATCCAGTGCGTTCTTTTTACTCCCTATGTATTTAAAAAGGACTTCTTGTTATCTTTGATCTTGGTCGCTAGTCCTAGTTTTGTCTCCACCTTAGCCTTTCTAACATGCCCCCTATAGTCTTGAGCAATAGAGGTATAATCCTTGGTGATGGCCCCTCCCTTCCACCAGGTGTATGCCTTTTTTTTAACTTTCATACATTCCTGAATGCCTTTGGTAAGCCATGGGGGGCTTTTGAGCACTCTTGCCCACTTTAATTCATGTTAGGATGGTCACCCTTTGGGCTTGGAGGATTGTCTTCTTAAGGAATGACCACTTGTCTTGGACTCTCAACCCCAGTACCCTCTGGGACCTCAGTGCCTCCCCAACTAATCTCCTTAATTCATTGAAATCAGCCATCCTGAAGTCAAGGGCTGATGCCTTGCTGCAGGCCTTTGACATCCTGCACGAATGGTGAATTCCAGTAGGCAATGATCGCTATTGCCCAGGTGGTCAAGAACCTGCAGTCCCCTCACCAGATTGTCATCTGTGGCCAGGACCAGGTCCAGCAAGGCATTTCCCCTGGTGGGACTGTACACCTCCTAGGTTAGTGCCTCACTGTTGCGGCTCTATTTCTGTGCCTTCTGGCATTTTGTGCACTGCATGGTGGGGATAGGGGTATGTATTTTTCTCCTTTTGGGCAGAAGGCAACCATTGCTTTTTAATTTGTTTATCTGCCACCATGACCCATGGCTGCCTGGAATGATGTCCCACTCATGCTACAGCAAAGCACTGCAGAGATTTTCACAGCAAGCAGAGGTGGTCCCATGAAACCTTGCTCAAGGTTTTGGCAGACTCCTCGGTAGCCAGAGTAGAGTGTGCAGATGCCTGGCAGGATGAAGTCCATGAGTAGCTGCATAAGGATGATGCCATCCTTGGGTAAGTGCAAGACACTATGTGGAATTTGAAAGACGTGGTTGACAAGTCCAATGATGAATTAAAGAGGTCACAGGACACTTTAAATGATGGCTTTCAGAGTGTGCAGAAGTACCTAAATAAACACGTACAATGCTGAAAAGAACAACGTCAGTTCACTTGTCTTGCATCTGTACAAGATGAGTGGAGAATTACAGCTGAGACTGTTCCCCCTAACTCAGTGAGGTCACAGGAGGGCAGTATGACTGACAGCAGGGCCAGAGGGTACCACTGTGTTTCAGGGAGACAGGTGGTTCAGGGTCATGGTGGAGTGAAGGCCAACAAACAAAAGTAACTATAATAGTGTGTTGCAAACAATAAAACCTCATGGTTTCCTGGCTTCCTGTGTCTGCCTCCATATCCACCCTTACACTACTTGGTTACAAAGGTGGATTTCATTCATTGTTTGAGTTCATTTCTCTCTGTTCATTTTTCCTACTGTTTGGTGCATGGTGCTGAGTGGGGAGGGTTTGGCAATCTCTCTTGCACAGGTACAGAGGGGGGCTCCAGAGATAAACAGGGGCACTGCCTGGGTGGGTTGGAACATACAAGTGCTGGCCTGCACACCAGCATTTTGCAAGGGCAGTGCCCACCCTGCAGAGTCACTTTTGAGGCCATACCTTAATTTTGCATCCCTTATTTGGGAGAAGGGAAGTGTCATGTTACCCCCTCTTCGCCCAACATCCTGGCTTGCTTTTTGTGCAAGCCACCAGCCACTTTGTAAAGTTGCACACAGGGGCTCATGCCTTCCCATGCTCTTTGGCTCACTCTTCACAACCCTTCCTTGCATTTTCCCTAGACAGAAACTTTGAAAATGCACTTTTCAAGATTCTTTTTGTGCTCTTTTCCAAGCAGGTTCCAGGTACTATCTCCTTTGTTTTGGAACACCAAAGCAAGGACATGGGCGGGGGCATTTAAGACGCACCTTGCTTGCACACAAACCCAGGGACTTTGCAAACTTTTCTGCCTTTTTGTGCTTTTTTCTAGCCTGCTGTCAGAGTGTCTGTTTTTTTTCCACACAAAAACAAAGCTGCCAGTGGAGGGGAGGGGAGTTGCAGGGGTCAGGGTGCACATTCTCGTTATTGATGAGGCAGGTTTGAGGTGGGTGAGGAATGACAGCACAGTGCGGGGTAGAGAAGGACTCATCCCAGTCACCAGACTTGCTGCTGGGGGGGCACAGCAATGCAAATCCACGGTTCAAGAAGACTACAGGCTGATGAAGAGGGGTGCAGTGAAGCTTTGAGTGCTATTTGATGCCCACACCTCTGTGTTGTGAGACTCAAAAGAGGACATGGTGATGTGCTATATGCTGCCTTTGGTAAGTGACACTTGACAATTACCTGTGCCCTGTAGATGGCAGGGTCATCCCAAGGTGGGTGTGAATACAAGTGACTGCCCCAGACACAGCACTTTGGGAGCCCTGCAGAGATGGGTGGAGTGGATGAGGTGACTCCTCAGCATTGCCACTGGCCTTGCATTTGGACACTTACCAAGTCCCCTCCCTTGCTGCTGTGGCACACAGGTTCAGCTCTGTGCGGGGGCGGGGAACTAATTTGCACAAGGCCCGGCACCAGTGGTGTACTGTGGGTCTCCAGGGCCTGGGGGACAGGACCACGGTACCACCACCCTCACTCCTGCACATGCCCTGGACAAGCCGGCTTCTGTGGTGGTTTTGATGGTGGAGGGGAGTGGGGCAAGCAGTGCGGAGTGGTGGTGCCCCCTTCACACCTGCCAATGGCACCCCTTTTGTGGTGGCCATGCCCCCTGCTGCCATCAGAATGCCACTGCTCTGCACCCTGATACGGTCATCTCTGATTGTGGGGGTGCATTGTTTAGTTCAAATTTATTGTAAATGGGGATGGTGGAATTTTATGGGTGTGAAGAAAGGTATGCAAGGTGCATAAGAGGCACCAGTACAAATTCTGATGCTCTTTCTATTCTCCCCCTGGTTTTTAGATCCCCTTCCACTGCTAGTCATAGGCTGATCAATCCCTGTTGGTGTGACAAGAGGCAGAAAGAGAAAGGAAGAAAGGGAAGATGAAAAAGATGGCAACACTTTGTTCAGGATTCTCTCAAGAACGGAACTATTATGCATTATAAACATAGTTAACTTTCATCCTGACTTACATAGATGTGTAATATAATAACAGGAAATAATAATAGGAGTTAATAATATTAATATATTACTTTTGGAATTAATAGTAAGAGGTTTTAGTAATAGTAATATTAATGATGATTTATTAATGAACAGTAATAATTGTAATGGTTCAATTCCTTATCACAGCATTTCAAAGCAGGTAGATCTGCCTTATCACCCTACAAACATTACACACATCCTGGCCTCCACCAGGAGATATATATATATATAGCCAATGCATGATATAGACTTATGTTATATAGACTTAGGCAAGTGGAGAAGAAGAAGCAGTCCAAAAGGAGGAACAAGCGTCAAGTCCTGGTCATCGGGGACTCTATCCTGAGGGGCACAGAGGGCCCCATCTGCCATCCTGACCCCTTGGGCTGAGAGGTCTGCTGCCTGCCTGGAGCGTGGGTTCAGGACGTCACGGAGTGCATCTGGAAGATTGTTAGGCCCACAGATTACCATCTGTTAGTGGTAGTCCACGTGGTGACCAACAACGCTTTGAGAGGCCGGCCGGAGGACATTATTGAAGACTTCAAGGCTCTTGGAAGACAGCTTAAGGCAATTGGAGCGCAGGTGGTGTTTTCTTCCATTCTGCCGGTGAGTCGACGGGGAAGGCAACACGAGGCATGTATTGCAGCTGTAAACCAGCACCTTCAGGGTTGGTGTTATGATGTGGGCTTCAGATTCTTCGATCACAGCCTGCATTTCTCTACGTGGAGCGTGCTGGTGGAGGATGGACTTCACCTATCGCCTAAAGGTAAGTGTTTCCTTTCTTCTAGTTTGGCTGATCTTGTGCGGCGGGCTTTAAACTAGCTTCTCCGGGGGATGGGCCTGTCGGGAGAGGAGAGGACACTCTGCCACTAAGCCAGGTAAGTCGGACGAGTGTAGGTGGTTGTAGCTTGGGGGAAACACGTGGAGAAGGGGAGGCAGCAGTGGGTAGCCTCAAATGCCTCTATAAAAATGCTCACAGCATGGGAGGTAAGCAGGAGGAGCTGTCTCTCCTGGTGGTGGTTGGGCTCATGGAAACCTGGTGGGACCCGACCATGACTGAGCCGTACGCATTGATGGCTATGCCCTTTTCAGGAAGGACAGGATGGGGAAAAGAGGTGGAGGGGTTGCGCTCTATGTCAAAGAGCATTTCTTTGCATTGAGCGTCAACTTGGGGGTGACTGAGGACCAGGTGGAAGCGATTTGGGTCAGGCTGCAAGGAGGACAAGGGGAAAGGGACTTAATGGTGGGTGT
>JAGPOW010000304.1:91339382-91363257 GCA_030014935.1 Caiman crocodilus
TTAACAGAGTACCTCTTGATTGTCTGAAAGAGCGAATCAGACCTCACTTGCTTAAAGTTAAGCATGAGCTTAAGTGTTTTTCCTGGATCAAGGCATTAATCACATCTGATCTCTGTCTGTCTCTTCATTAATATGAAGTCAGATTGGATTATTTTATAAATATTTTTGTTCAAGTCCTTAAAATACAGCCCTATGTCATGTGTGAGTTATAGACTAAAAGAACAGTGAAAAGGTGAGAAGATCAATAGTAGTATCAAAACATAACCTTTTCCTGTGTGAACTAGACAAGTTTATATAGCAATATGTGTCTTCTGCCCCTAACAGGCTGTTCTTGCCTGGTCTGAAATGGAATTCTGCCATGGCACACAATTTTCTTTGCATGATAATTAAGTGAAACCTGGATGTGATTCAGCCTTGCATTTTAGGATAACCTTTAGGTAAGACAAATTCTGACTCTGAGCAGCTGTTAAGTCTACCTCCTGTACACTGAATAAAAATGGAATCGAGTCCACATATTGCATTTCCTTTTAAAAAGTACCCATTTTAAAATCCCCCTACTTTAGAGGCAAAACCATATTATTTAAGGCCTAGTATTTTAAGTCCTACAACCAGAATAACTGGTTTATTCTGAGTAGCTTGTCACTGTCTCTTCTTCTTTCTTTCCTATATACTCATGAAATCTTGTAAGTGTCATGACTAGTTTCTATGTGCTGAAGTTTTGAAAGCCAAAACCTGCATTTGAAATATATCTCTCATCAAATATACATTTTAAAGAATTATACAAATGTCTCATTGACAAAGCCATAAGCATTTTGAAAAAAACAAAAACCTTAGATTTTATAAAATCAGTATCAGGGAACCAATTTTTAAAGCAGTTAATATTTCTGCTTTAACAGCCTACTCAGAGTATAGTGCACTGTCTAATTATCAAAGCCATTCCACAGCAACCCATTAAGCAGCCTTGCAGACCCACCAATTTATCCAGAGCTTAGAAAGCCATTAAGGAGATGAAGAACAAAAGGCATGTGGTCCTGATAGAATATCAACTGAAATTTATAAGCAAAGTGGAAAAAGCTATTTTACCAACTACTCAATGTTATTATGAAACTCTGGAAACATAAACAGATTTCCAGTGATTTAAGAGATGCCAGAATCATTACTACATTCGATAAAGATGATCAGACTGCAGCAATTATCATGGTATTGCACTCCTGTCCACAGCTATGAAGATCCTTACTCACATTCTCTTCAGTAAACTCACTTTCCTTGCTGAGGTAATTCTACTTGAGTCCCAATTTGGTCAGACTACTCAATAGTACAATACATATGATCTTTTGTTGCTAGGGAGCTGCAGGAGAAGTGACACCAACACCAAAATCTCTATATGGCCTTCACTGACCTGACTTTGATCTGATCAACAGAAAGGCCCTAAAGAAGATTCTGATGAGATTTGGATGTCTGCCAAAATTTGTTACCATTATTAGGGCTGTGCAAAGCTTCGGTTGCTGAGTCGATTTAGCGGAGATTCTCTGAATTTGGTGGAATTGTGTGGGATATGGATGTGTGTGTGATGGGGGGGAGCAGCGTGCTCAGCAGTGGACCTGGAAGTGCACCAGAAGCACTTCTGGTCCACTTCAGAGTCTGCTGCGGAGTGCATGGGGGACCTCCGCACACCCCCAGCTTGGTGGCTGGTGCCTCCTGGGTCTGGGGGAGCCCCCCCACAGCTGATCACCATGGGAGTGTGTGTGTGTGGGGACGTGTCCACTTCTGGGTCTGCTTCCAGGTACTTCCAGTCCTCTTCCGGGTCCACCACTGAGTATATGCCCCCTTCCCCCCCAGCTCCTGTGGGATGCTTCATCAGCCTCACCATCTCAGCATTCACAAGCTGTGCCTGGTACCTCGAGCTATGTAGAAAAAACATTTAAAGCTGTGCCTATGACTGAATCACTGATTTTGCAAATCAGCATTGAATCTTCAGATTCAGATTAATCTGAATCGAATCAGGACAGTGATCCAATTCAATGAATTGAATCACTGTCCCCCGAACCAGGCTGAATCTGAATCCAAGTTAAATACGTCCTGCTTCACACACCCCTACCATTATCAGACTTCTTCACAATGACATAATAGCAATTGTCCTGAGCAATGGCTCAGAAATGGAGCCCTTCACTATTAGAACTGGAGTCAAAGAAAGATGTGTAATTGTACCAATGGTCTTTTCCATCTACATTGCAGCTATTCTGTATCTTGTTGTTGATAGACTTTCATTTGGAGTCAGGATCAAGTATTCATGGACAGGAATCTCTTTAACATCAACCAGTAACATTTGAAATCCAAAATTACTAACACTCCATTATCACAAACAGCTGAAAGGTGGGGCAAGTTACCACCAGCGATGCCTTTGGAAAATCCTCCATATCAATTGGAAGGACAGGAGAATCGATACCAGTATTCTGGTTCAAGCAAATACCACCAGCATAAAAGCTATATGTATATGGCACCAACTTCAATGAACAGGACATGTCATAAGGATGCCTGACAACCGGCTTCCAACTCACTGATGGTCACCATTCTAGAGATGGGCAAAAGAAGAGATTTAAGGACACCTTGAGGAACGATCTAGAGAAAAACAACCTTTAATACCTCAAAATTCTCCCCAGTGGCATCACGATGTATAACCAAGGCATTGATCCTTTTAGAATCATAGAAGAACAGAACCATAAAAATTTAGGATTGGAAGGGACCTCAGGAGGCCATCTAGTCCAACCCCAAGCTCAAAGCAGGGCCATCCTCAACTAGATCATTCCAGACAGGGCATTGTTGATCCAGGCCTTAAAAACCTCTAAGGATGGGGATTCCACAACCTCTCTAAGTAACCTAGTCTGAGTACTGAGGTAACCAAGTACTGTGTCCAGTTTTGGATACCATACATCAAGAGAGACACAGAGGATCTGGAGAGGGTTCAGAGAAGGGCCACTTGCATGATTAGTGGTCTCTGTGAAAGACCCTATGAGGAACAGTTGAGAGATCTGGATCTCTTCAGCCTATACAAAAGATGGCTGAGGAGTGACCTTGTAGCCACCTATAAATTTATCAGAGGAAGATAGCAGGAAATTGGGGATGTAGTGTTTACCAGAGCACCCCATGGAGTAACTAGGAATAATGGGTGCAATTAGTGGAAAGTAGATATAGGTTAGACATTAGGAAGAAATTTTTTACAATAAGGGTGGCCAGAGTCTGGAATGGGCTTCCAAGAGAGGAGGTTCTATCGTCTAACTTGGAGGGCTTTAAGAGGAGGCTTGACAATCACCTGGCCAGGGTCATCTGACCTTGGTCCTCTTTCCTGCCACGGCAGGGGGTTGGAGACAATGATCCATTGGGACCCTTCCGACTCTATAGTTCATGACTCTGTGAATTTATGAACCTGCAAGCTGCAGTTTGAACAGCACCAAATGCAGAACTGGGTGGAAGCTTCAATGGTGTGTGGTCCTACCTAGACAGACACCTCACAGGTGGAAGCAGAGGAAAAGCTGGAAGTGGCAGTGGTTCTGGGACTGCAGTGTCCTTCAGCTATCTCTCTGGATCTTCTAATGTGTTGCTTCTCACTTCCTGCCTCTCTTTCCAAACAGACCTCTCCTAGCAAACTCCTCTGTAGATGACCTGTTTGTTCTTTCTTGATCTTGAAGGATTCTCTTTTCCCTGCAAACCTTTTTCCTCTCAGCAAATTTACAGTGAAGGAATGAGCAAGAGTTTCCAAGCAAACTCCCTAACAAACTGCTACTCACTCTGGACTCTACTTAAATAAAGGACTTAAGTCTTGGTCTAGCTGCTGAGTTTTAACTGCTTAAAATAAAACTGCGTAGGTTAGCCAGCCATAATTACATATAAAATATTCTTAATTTACAAGTTTAACTTCAAAACAGTGAGTAGCAAACTGACCTTTGAACTGACTTATGAGCTGCTTGCAAGCTGCCCTGTTTGCTTCTCCCTGTTCACTGTACCCCTGGTCACTTAAAGTGTTCACTTTTAAGCAAACTTGCCTCATTATGGAAGTGTCTAGATGAGAGCAAAGACAGATGAAAGAAAGGGAAAGAAAGAACTCACTTGACATCACTAGGATTTACTCCTTCTACCCAGAACTATTTGCCTTGCCTACAGTTGAACATGTGGATCTTGGATTGGCCTCCTCAGTCATCTACAGACTAACCAGTGACTTCTCTATTTATTGGAGACTGTCATCCTCATATCGAGGGACCATTGTTGATGAAAGTGCACCATTTAATTATAAACCATTTGAATATAGTGAAATATCCCAATATTGGATCTCTGTTCCTAAATGTAGGTGGTAAAAACATATAGTGTTATAAAATTAATTATTTGCAAAGGTCAACAAAATAATTTATGGGATATATTATGCAGATCAAAGGCCTTTTTTGCTCTTCTGAATTTCTAATAACACAGACATCTCAATTGCTGACCTTCAAAAGACCATATTTGATGTCACCAAGTCTTCCTAAAATGACTTCCTGCTCATTAGGTTCACAGCACAATATATTTTCTAATTCTCCCACCCAAATAGACTACACTGTTTTCTTGTAGATACTATCCTTTCTTTTTACAAGCAGAGATCCACTTTATCAGATACTAAGTGTCACTGTGGAAGAAGCAAATGTTACCACTCTGTCAAAGACCTGTTATAACTTCCTCTCACTCTGAAATAATCAGAAGAACAAAAACAAAAAAGATTCCAGAAAAACCCATTCCAGAGGCAATGGAGACACTGAAACCCTATCCTATATAAACAGCCATTCTGTCTTGTAAGTAAGAGACAGTATATAACTGCAATGATCCATTTTATCCCATAAGCTGATAATTTTATCCCATGGTAAGTTTGGTATGGACCAAAGGATTTTTTCCATTCCTCTGCAGCATGGGCCAAGGTCATTTTCCTGATCTCTCTTGAGAATAATTTCAATAACCTTGCAGCACTGATGTACTTGGTCCTACTTTCAGTGGTTCTAATCATGTAATAAAGTATGACTCTGTATAAAGATGGCATCTTTGGCCCTCTGCATCATTACCATTTTGAATTTGAGGTTTCATTGGGCCCACTTTTAAAAATAGCATATTATAGCCATTGCTGAAATTATCTGCATAGTTGTCCATGTATAAAAGCAAACTCTAAGCTGCGTTATCCATTCTCTTAAGGGTATTTTGACTACATAAGCAGAAACAACTACCTGTACCAGAGACCTCAAAAGACCCTATTAAAATAACCAGGAACAAAGGAAAGTAATTCAGTGTGGTGCTTAAATGTATACATATTAGACTAACCTGAGGAAATGTGAAGTTTCCCTAGATATGCCAAAGCTAAACCAGAGTCTTAGCCTGGTTAGTGATTGGGCAGCACAATTACAGTCTTGCCTGAGGAGCAACTGCATTGCAGCCAGTGTCTTTGTGCCGCTCTCTCCCTTTATCTTGTTCCCTATGACTGAATTCTTTTTTCTATTGTATTTTTTGCCTTTTCTGAAATTGCCTTCTCCACAGCTTGACAGCTCCCAATGGGCAAAGACCAGAGACAACAAAGTAATCCCAGTATCATAAAAGGAATTATTTCTACAAACATATTTATATTGCACAGGTTTATCTATTTGCTATTGATTAAACTGTGTTATCTGGATGCATAAGCACTATAAAAATCTACAAAAATACTTGGACCAAAAAGGCTGCAAATTGACTGTGACTTTGTTGAAAAGATCCTAAATAGTAACACGCATACCCTTGCCCTCCAAAAATGCTTGATTCAGACTTCTGAGATAATAGATTGCCTCAAGCCATGAGTTAGTAATCAACAGATTCAGGACTTCACTGGGGGAGGTAATTTCCAAAACAGAAAACTCTACTGAGAACACCCTGTCCACATAAGTCCCAGACAGTTAAATCTAAAGTCTTACTTACATTAACCAACACAGAAACATATACATTAAAATCTCTGGGTCACATCCTATCCCTGCATGGAAACAGTTGTGCAGTGGCCATGAAATATCACTATAGTCCTTCAGTGAGTTTCCTCTGAACTATGTTAGCAGGGTACTCATGTTTTCTAATTTTGTTGTTCTCTTTTGGATATTTTCTACTATTTAGAAGGAAGAGTTTATTTTAGAAGAAAAACATAGGAACCTGTGTGAAATTCAGACTGCCTTGGACACTTATATTTCAAGGCTGTTTGAATCTGGGTTCATGTCCAACTCCAGTCACATCTGATAGACTCACAGGCTTGAATTTTCTTTTTGTCCAAATCTTCTGTCTTTAGATTTGGATTAGCAATTTTGCATACATGTTTGATGGATAGGAACAAGATAATTCACATATGTTTGACTTTAAGCTTCAGAAGAACTTGATCCAGAGAGGAACATCAGTTTGCAAGGAAATCAAATGAAGTCAACATTCTTTCAGGAGAAGGTCTCTGCACCTTATGGAATCACACTTATCAGCCCTGTCTCTATCATTATTTCAATTTAAAAAACATGCCTTAAAGGGTTTTTTTTGTATTTTAAAAATAATATTTGATATAATATTCTCTTACTCGAATAAACATTTTGAAACTTGAAACCAAAAATTTCAGGGATGTCACTGCAGGTAACCAAACCAGTGGTTTAAGTGTTTCCCATTGGGGTGCTGTTCTAATCAGAGCATAGTGAACTCATTGAGTGCCCAGGGTGGGAGTAGAGCGCAGGGGGTATATCAATCACTGTAGACCATGGGGACAGGAAAGGGGAGGATGTGGGTTATGGGAAGGAAGGGATTACCTTCCTGCTACTACCTCCACTGCACCTACTGCTGCTGCTATAGCAGTATCAGCTCTACTCAGCCTGGGGGGGGCAGGCTCCCTGGGAGCTGACCCTGGTGCCCCATTTACTCTCTTCCCAGCCCTCATCCTTCCACACACATTTATATTAGGCCCACAGCTGTGGCTTTTCTGGCAAAGGAGAACACCATTTTGCTGGGTTGACTTTCCCCTCTAGGATGTACTACTTGATGCATTAGCCTGCTGCCCAGGTGCTTTGCCTGGGTGCAGGCAGCACAGGGCTGCCTCTGCCATGGTGAAGACTTCCAGCAGGGGGAATTCTGGTGCCCCCTAATAGTCAGCATATGGGGCCAGTACCCTGCTCACCCCGACCTAGTTACTGTTGTATAGTTTTAAATTAATAATATAATGCTAATCTAAATAGTCAGATTATTTCCTCCATGATTCTAGGGTAGAATCTAAATATTCGCGAAGCTCTCACATTCTGGTAATGAAGATAATTTCAGTACATACACAGCTATTTTTTGTATTATAGATTTTTGAACACCCAGTGCCAGGTTAGATACTGTGCAGTAAAAATACAGATTGTATCCTAGAGGGTTTATTATCTAAGTGTGGATGCAACAAATTAGCATAATATTGCGATAAGGTAGGAATTAGGAGCCAAAGCTTATGATAACCAAATGACAGAGGGTCTGATTAAGAGATGATACTTCTTGGCAGTTTGTTAGTAAAATGAAAATTCCCTATAATAACAAGGGATAAAAGATATGGGTAAAATTTATTCTTTTCACGGTAGCTATGCTTCTCTGTTTGTTTTGGGCACTTTAGAGGCCTTAACCTATGCAAGAATTATGATTCATATGTAAACTCAAAATGAAAGTCAAAATATGTACACTTACTGTTTGTACGGCTTGTCCATGCCCCCATATGAAAAGAAACAGCCGTCAGACAAAGAGTTTGTCATAAAGATAGACCTTGATACTGTACCATGAAATCACCTGCATGCTCCGAATTGCAAAATCAGGACCGTACAGAATAATAAGCGAGCACTCTGATGGCTGACTTAGAATAGTGTAATTCTTCAGGCAGATCCTATATGAAAAGAGAATTTCAGATACCTAAGTGAAAAGAAATAGTGAATGAAATATTACTTTCTCTTCTAAGATGCAGGAGAAGCTTTTGCTTGGCTCCTTGGGAATAAAATTGAAAGTAGAATTAGCAGTCAAGGCCATCTGTCAGGTGTTGATATTATGCATGTGTGTCAATATTATATGGGGTCAAAGCACATGATGCAGAGATTAATTAAGGCACTACAAAGAATTCAATAGTATGGATTGATACTAAGCAGGGAAAATGTCAGCTCCTTATTGAGGGAAATAATGTAGTTAGGCCATCATTTTTTTCTAAAGCAATTGTACAGCTAGACTAAAATAAATGGCAGGCTGTGGAAGATATAACCAGCCCTACTTTAATGTAGTGGTCTAGTGTTAGAGTAGCCTTGCCCTCAAGACACATACATGCAATACTATCCATTCTTGGATGAATCAGTGCCATTCTGAAGGGCATTACTGAGAGAAGATAGAATCATTATTCTTGTTTGTGTCTATGCAAAATGAAATCCTGGAGAAATCTAGTCATTAAAGTTCCTTGGAAACTGAAACATATAAAAAAGAACTAATGAAACTGGTTGCTAGACAAACATAAAGTAATGGAAAAGGTGGTAAGGAATTGCATCCTAAATAGTTCTCCAACAAATCAAACGAGTCAATAGTGAGAGAAACAATGGAGCTGCAGATGCTCAGCTCCTTTGAAAATCAGACTAAGCCCATATATGTTCATAGAGAAAGAGAAAGTTAATGCTGATTCATTTTAATGGGTAGAACAACATATTCTTTATTGTTTGGTAGCCCAAGGTTTCAAGGCATGCTAGGCTCTCAAACACATCATTATGTTGCACAATAAAACACATAAAATCTATGTTCTCTGAACATTGAGCCCTGGTAGCAATAGTAATAGGTTTCCTCCAGCCATTACATGCCATATGTAAATATCGTACAACAAACTGTAATATACCAGATATTAAACCAGTTTATCCATAGACAAAAAAGGGAGACCAGTCACAAAGAAACTGCTCACAGAAATATCGTGCAGAAATATCCTTCAATAATTTTAACATCTGGTGATGTGCATTGTACAATGTTTCTGTTTCATAACAAAATTCCAGAGTACCTCTCATGTGACAAATGTAACATCTAGAAAGGGACTGTATTTTTTCAGGAACGAAATAAGTTAAAAACATATCAAATAACTGAGCAAACATGGGATTGTTATAACAATCACAACATAATCAGATACTTATATTGTTTCATTTACTGTCAGAAAATGTTATTGTTTTAAGGAATGCTCTTTTAAAAGAGCTGCACTTATAGAGGTTTCAAAAGAACATTAGTCCTGAAAACTAAGAAGACATTTAAGATTCAAGCCCACTTAACTAGGTAGTAATAGGGCAAAGGCCCAAAATAACTAGGATCTGAAATGCACAATAATAAAAAGGATACCAGATGAGACCAAAAGGTGATTAGGGCAACATGACCATTAGACAAAGAATGAGATTTCCCCAAATGTTCAACATTAGCCATAGATTTCAGGAATGAACTTAGGTCAAAACTAAAGGTGTTGGAAAATAACCACTGTAGAATTTTGTCTAAACAGTTGACCAGGAAAATCTCTCACCAGCAAGGTTTCTTGTGACAGTAACAATACTTTTTGTTTTATCACGGACATCAATTTTGTGTAGCAAGACACAGCTTTTCTCATGACATTTTGTTACTTCTACTGCTATTCAAACCTAGAAAGCTAAAGTGACTGAAAATAAAACACAGGTCCGGAAAAGCTAGTCAGACATTTAGGAACTTTTTTAAAGACATGTCTAATGTTTTGATTAGCCCAGTGTTTCCAAATTGTTTATACCTGAAAGTGTGTGTGTGTGTGTGTGTGTGTGTGTGTGTGTATGTATGTGTATGACTTGCACAATGGTACCCAATCTTTTGGCCTTTTAGGCTAGATGAGTGGTTCTGGTTCAGTTCTTGGCTGAATCCAACCTGGGGCTTGATCCTGTGTGAGGTGTTGGCCCAGTGAGTTTTGATCCATCTGCAAGGGGCTGGCATGTCTAGACCCTGATACTTTGGGCCAGAACAGTTTGAGCTTAGTCCCTCCATGTAGGGCTGGAGCAGTGACAGCCTGATCCATCCTCATGAGACTGGCACAACCAAACCTTTATCTGGCCTCACAGAGCTTGGAAACTTGGTAGCAAGGGGTCAGTGATAGTCTTCTTTTCCATTTCTCCCCCACTCCCAAATTTCCAGAACCCAAACTCTCTGTGCAAGGCTAGCATAACGTGAGCACTACCCTGTCATGTGGAGCTGGTGTGGCTGCTGCCCAACCCATGTGTTGGCATGTCCAAGGTCTGATCCAGCCATGCAGAACTGGCCCAAGTGAGGTGTGATCCCTTTGCATGGGGACAGTGTGGCTAGAGCCCAGTAAAATATGGCTGGAGCCCATCCAGAGTCCAATCCTTCCATGCAAAGCAGGTGCAGTTGAAGCCTTATTCATCCACATGGGAGAGGTTGATTTCTCTGTCTGGTCTCCTGACAGATGGCCTGAACTGCCAATTCTACCTTCAATTGTATCCCTAAGGAACTATGCAAAAGCTTCTCCTGAAGTTTGGAAGAGAAACTAATGTTTCATTCACTATTTTTTTTTACTTAGGTATCTGAAAATCTCTTTTCATATAGATTCCCTGCCTGAAGGATGACACTGCTCTAAGTCAGCTATCAGTGTGCTTGCTTATTTTTCTATATGGTCTTGACTCTGCAATATAGAGTATGCAGGTGGACTGGAGAGGCCAGCTGATTTCATGGGGCAGTATCAGAGTATAACAAACTCATAGTCTTCTAGATTAGAAGTGCAGAACTTTTATTCTATTCCAAGCATTCACACAGTGCTAATTATTACCTTTGTGTTTTAAAAGTGTCAGACTTAACGTCTTAATGCTTTGTGCGTAAGAAGCATATAAAATTGAGAAGAGGTGGATCCTAGGTGCCATAGTAATATACACCAGGTAAAGGTTTGCTGCATTGGAAATATCCAGACAAATATATCTGACAACATATAAACAGGGGTTTCTTTTGTATATATTCCATTTTTCTGACATGTTGGAATATGCAGCAAGATCTATGACAGAAACAATAGTACATAGTTTCTAATGTTATTACCAAAATTTAGATACAGATTTTCACTTTTATTTTTGCTGACAAAGCTATTATAGGGCACTGACAGAAGTGATATTTGCCACGGAATTGGCCCTGTGAAGGTGCTCTCCCTGACAGAAGTGCATGGCTGCAGGATGCTTTAAAAGTGACTGATTGTGCAACAAATTAACCCTCATTTAATGAGGATTCTGATGAAAGTGATCCAGAGCAGAGCGCCTTCATTAACTTCTGTTTGTCTCGGTGCTGATGGGGGCTAGGCTGATGAAGCTCATTCCTGTCCCCAGTGCTGTCTGTATGATGGGAGGGTGGAAGTGGGGAGGGGAAGCTGCTCCTAGCACAGGCTTGGCAAACACGAGACCAGAGCTCCTTCCTGTCCCTTCCCCCTTCCCATCCTGCAGAGATCACCAGAGCTGCGGGGAAGCGAGAGCGGGGGAGATGGCTATGGCTCTTGGATCAACTCCAAAGTGGAAGTTGATCCCCTACCCTCTGTACTCACCAGCAAAAGTCTTTTGGGTCTAGGGGGTTGCTGTAACTCATAGCACATTATGTTAAGTGCCATGAGTTATAGGGGTAAACCGCACATCTGTCAGCACCCTATATAGTGATTTTTAGTCTTTCTAATATCTACAATAGAACAAAAAATAGAAAGTAAAAATATGGATGACTACTTAAAATATTAGTATTTAATGAACATGCATTGGAACTTGTCTCAGTAAATTAAGCATAGTTTCTGCCTTCGCTGAATATTCTCACACTTGTGTTTAACTTAAATAAGTGTGGTTTTATAGTAATAGCAAATTAACAAGCTGAAAATAGCCTGATGCTGTTTTACTTTATCTTAATATGCTTTACTTGGTATAAACTTCCTTGTATGCCATAATGCAAAAGTACTAAGAACTAGGGCTGTGCGAAATTTCAACAAGTGTTTCATTTTAAAGGTGTTTTGATGTGTTTTGGTTTCAAAACAGATTTGAAATTAAATGAGGGCACGGAAAACATTTTGAAAGTTTTGAAATGTTTCAAGTTTTGAAGCAGCTTGGTGGCAGGAGGCAGGGGAGACCCAGGGTTGCACTCTGCCTCCCACCACCAGGATGAGCTTTGTGGGGCTCACAGAGCTGGTCAGAGCACAGCCTTGGCTTTATCCTGCCTCTCACCACCAGGCTGCACTCCAACCAGCTCCACTAGCCCCACGGAGCTTAGCCCGGAGGCAGGAGGTGGGGGAGAATGAGGGCTTGTGCTGCTGAATCTCCGAATCACGTAGGCCCCATCCTCTGCCTGCTCTCCTAGCCTCGCCTGCCCCAGCTCCCAGAACTTCGAAAAAAAAGCCCTGACTTACTGGGTGCTGCTGGGTTGGGGGGGCAATCCCTGATGCCCCCCCAACTGCCCCACACTGTAGGGGGGTTCTGCATGAGTCCTCCCACTGTCCCCAGAGCCTCTCTTCCCCTTTCCTCCACCCTCTCCACTTCCCCTGCCTTGCCACTTCATCCTCCTGCAGCCACAGGTCCCCCCACTCCTCCTGTCTCCCTCACTTCATGATGTCTTTCTCCTTCTCACCTTTCCCTCTACCTCCCCCTTACCTTGGCTCTGGCACCAGTAGTCTCCATCCCTGCTGCAGCCTAGGAGCACTGAACAAGGTCCCCCCACACTTCCCAGCAGCACAGAGCCAGTGGGGAATTGTGTGTGTGGGGAGAAATAGCACAGGTGGAGAGGGGGAAGAAATGTAAGGGGGAGACAAGGGTCAGTGGGGGCTGAAGGCTGTGGAGGAGGAGTGGTGGCGTGTGTAGAGGTGGCAGGTGGGCAACAACTGTGGCTTTGGTTCCAACCCAGGATTGGGGTTGGAGCTGGAACTGGAGCTGGAGCAGTTGCCTGCTTCTCACTGCCTTATATTGGATTCTAAGGTAAGAGGTTTATGTTATAATGAAGAAAAAACTCTATTCTTTTAATGAAGTAAATGTAGTAGCTGTTTTTTCCCCCCCATAATTAGGCAGGCTTTAAAAAAATAATCTATCATTTTCTCTTTTGCTTTTAAATGGTAGATGATCAGTTTGAATAATGTGTGGTATTGTAACCCACAAAATCTTTCACTGTACTGACTTCTTTTGAGAACAGTAGAGACTTTAGCAAGGATAATTATAGCTGATAAGTCTCTGTTGCATTGCAAAACAATTGGAGCATAGACCCAAAATTGAATTACCACTGTCCATGAGGGACATCTAGTCAGGAAGTCTTGTTTCCTCTCTTTAGGAGAGCTCAATTGTTATGTGCCTGGCACTGCATTAGGGTGGCTAGATTCCATAAGTTTTGAGAAGTAATATGCATGGGGCAGCATATTGTTGTAGGCTCCCCTAGCACTGTCCTGAGGCAGCATAGATGGACCTTGGGTGGCTCATTGGTATTGTAGCATACCTTAATATTCCTTGAAAAAGAGCAGTTTGCAGTTTTGCACTTATTCAGCTCCAGCTGAAGGCAACAGACGAAAAAGGAACTGCTGACAAAATCAATGCTGACCTCAGAAAGGAACACCTTGAGAGGCTGGACACCTTCAAGTCAGCCAGACCTGACAGTCTACACACCAGGGTACTAAAGGTGCTGGCTAGCATCATAGTTCCACCCCTGGCATGGATCTAAGAGAACTGATGGCATTCTGGAGAAGTGTCCAAAGATTGAAATAAGGCCAATGTGGTGTTTATCTTCAAGAAAGGGAGAAAAGTGGATCTAGCAAACTACAGGCCCATCAGCCTGACCTCTATCCCGGGAAAGGTCTTAGAAAAGATTATCAAAGAGGCCATTGTTAATGGACTGGCTGATGGCAGCATCCTGAGGGGTAGCCAGCACAAGTTTGTTGTGGGTAGGTCTTGCTTGACCAATTTCATCTCCTTTTACAGCCAGGTGACCTATCACCTAGACAAGGGAGAGGAGATTGACGTCATATATCTTGACTTCAAAAAAGCCTTCTATCTGGTATCCCATGATCACTGCTTGGCAAAACTGGCCAACTGTGGCCTCAAGTACAGCATGATCTGCTGGCTGGGGAATTCTGCTCCATGGTCAAACTCAGAGGGTGGTGGTTGATGGAAGTCAATTGTCATGGTGCCCTGTGACCAGTGGGGTCCCTCAAGGCTCTGTCCTTGGACCTATATTGTTGAACATCTTTATCAATGATGTGGACATTGGAGTCACAAGCGGACTGAGCAAGTTCGTTGATGATACCAAACTTTGGGGTAAAGCATCCACACCTGAGGACAGGAGGGTGATCCAGGTTGACCTTGACAGGCAAACAAGAACCTGGTGGTGTTTAACACTGAAAAATGCAAGGTTCTTCACCTTGGGAAGAAAAATCTGCAGCATGCTTATAGGCGTGGCAGTGCTACGCTGGCTAGCACAATGGATGAAAGGGACTTGGGGGTCATTACTGACCACAAAATGAACATGAGGCTTCAATGTAATGCTGCAGCTAGTAAAGTGAGCAAAACACTGGCTTGCATCCATAGATGCTTCTCAAGTAAATCCCAGGATGTCATTCTCTCGTTTTACTCAGCCTTGGTGAGGCTGCAGCTGGAGTACTGTGTCCAGTTTTGGGGTCCACAATTCAAAAAGGATGTAGAGAAGCTTGACAGAGTGTGGAGGAGAGTCATGTGCATGACCAGAGGTTAGGAAAACAGACTTATGATGAGCGGCTGAGAGCTATGGGACTCTTCAGCCTGGAAAAACGCAGGTTCGGGGGGGATCTGGTGGCAACCTATAAGTTTATCAGGGGTGTGCACCAGGATCTGGGGGAACATTTCTTCACCAGAGTTCCCCAAGGGATGACAAGGTCAAATGGTCATAAACTCTTCCAAGACCATTTCAGGATGGACTTAGGAAGGACTTCTTTACTGTCCAAGCCTCCAAGGCCTGGAATAGCTTGCCATCAGAGGTGGTTCAAGCACTTACTTTGAACGCCTTCAAGAAAAATTTGGATGTTTACCTTGCTGGAATCCTATGACCCCAGCTGACTTCCTGCCCCTGGGACAGGGGGGCTGGACTCGATGGTCTTCCAAAGTCCCTTCTATCCCTAATGTCTATGAAATCTATTAAATACTTCTTTAGGCCTGTGAGGGATCAGTTACATGCATTAATCTTGGCCTAGAAGATCAGAAGAGTATTAGGCTTAACATAGATCAGTTGCTCTGTAAGTGCATCAGGGGCAGGGAGAAGATTCTTCACCATGGGCGCATCTACACATGCAATTAATGCACCTGAATTTTCAGGTGCAATGCCCTACACACATCTGAACATGTGCCCATAGGGAGCAATTTTGCTTTTGGTAGGAGCAGTTCAGCCCAGGTCTGCTCCTGTCCTGCTCTGCCCCTCTGCAGCAGCTGGAGGGAGCTTCACACTCCCCTGGGTGTTGGGTCCAGGCTGGTAGTGGGCACTGGGGCTGGTCTTGACCTTCTCATGGCTGGGAGAACTGTCCCAGCTGCCCAGCAGCTGCCTCCCAGCCATGGGGAGATTGGAATGAGTCCCAGTTCACACAGATGGGAAAGCTAAGGCAGGGTGCTGGGTGCCGAGCAACTGCCTCTCAGTCATGTGAGATTGGGATCCACAGGAGATTGAGAGATCAGGACCCATGTAGAGATTAGTATGTTATGCCAGAATGTATTGCTCCTTGGTGCCATATTTATACATGTGCCTGGGTCTACAGGATGTTAAGCCAGGTTGGAGTACCCCTGGATAGCAGGAGCCTAGGGGGTCAGCATGCCAGACTAGGACTGCTCTGACTTGGCTTAATGTGCTGTGGAGGAGCTGGCTGGAGCACAAGGGTGTTCCAATGCAGGACTAGCCAGCAGGTAGCACTTGCACTGAAGCTCCCTTGTGCCCCAGCCAACTGGGTTAGCATTTACATGCTCACTGATGCATATGAAAAAAATCTGCAGCAGGATAGCACTTGTATTTACAAGTACTATCTTACTGCAGAGCTTATTAGTTTCCTACGGCCTCATAGGCTAGCTTGTGTAGACACTGAGACATTTGCTGTGAAGCCAATTAGTCTACTCTGCAGTAAAGTTTTTACATAGGTGTACCTACTGAGCAATTTCACATACTATTAGTCAGTGTGTAAGTGTTTATTTATATGCTCAGTACCTATGTTTATGAACAATAGAGGAAGAAAGAAAAAGAGAAGTGAGTTTGCTATCTAGCATGGATGGAAGATCATAATTCTTAGGTCTTTTTGCATTCCTTTACTATTAGCATATGTTCTTGTATACTATGCACGCTGTAAACAAGACATGTACCTTGTTTCTGGAAGGCAAAGTCTAGAAGATTCTTCCAGAATTATAGGTAAGTCTGTGACACAAAGTGAGTCTTCCTGAGACCACAGAATGTCCAGGAAGTATGGCATCCCAGGCAACAGCCTGCGTGACACTGCAGGAACTTCCTTGTGAGGTAGGACAGCAACAAGGCTATGCCACAGACTATATATATACATATATATATATATATATATATATATATATGTGTGTGTGTGTGTGTGTGTGTGTGTGTGTGTGTGTGTGTATAAATTTATTTATAGAAGAAGTAACAGTCTTGCTACTGGCTTTGCAAGGATCTGGGGCCTAGCCTTCTGAATGTCCTACCTCACTGGAAAGTTTCTGCTGTTTCATCCAGATTATCTTGGAGAAGATGCAAATAAATGGTGCTAAAATGACTTCAACTTCTCCCTGGCGTAGCAAGTGGCAAGAGTCCAGTGTTAACTCTCTTACAGATGGCAGTGAGGTGGCAGCTTTTGACTGTGGAGCCACTGAGCTGGCTGAGGGTGAGTGAGCTGCTGCAAGCAGTCTCTAATATCTTTATGTGAAGACAAATCCAGGTTCTGTGCTAAAGACACCAAGTGGAGAAACAGGCCTTGTGTACTTTCCTAGCCTGATGAAAGAATAGTTTTGCTATTAGGGTGTCTTAAAACTAATTGGATAAATGGGAGTGGCAGAGTTTAGCTCATCTGGGTACCATTGCATTAATACAGGGATTGCTATATGAAATTTGTCATACAAATGGTCAGGGTATATCAGGGGTGTTAAGCTCACTTTGTACCCTGGGTTGGAGCTGGCTTGTGTGGTTCCTTGCAGGCTGGATCCAGCTCAGGGTATAAGAAAGCTGCAGCAGTGGCTGCCTGGATCTGAGCAAGAGCACTTGGCAGCAACTCCAGCCCCCACTGTGTCCCCCATGCAGGAGTTGGAGCTGCCACTGCCATGGTGGTACCTGCTGCCACCACAGGCTTCATGCCAGGGCAGCAGCTTCAGCTCTGGCTCCAGCACAGGTCATGTAGCAGGGACCAGAGGCTGATGATGAGGTATGGCATAGCATTGCAGATGGGTAAAAGAAGCCACCAAGGCTGTGTGAGCCCTCACTTGCTCTCCTGCCACCAATTGACAAATCCACTGGGGTGCAAGGGCTCCAGGTTCTGTGGCAGGCCACTCCCTTCGGTCATGCCGATAGTCTAGTATGCCAGTTAGAGTGGCTTTGTGGTCCAGATCTGACCCAGAGGCTATGTTTGATGCTCTTGGGCTAGCCAATTATAATGGTCCTTCTGGCTTTAAAAACTATGATGGGTGTGTGTGTGTGCGCGCGCGCGTGCGCACGCACACGTGCATATTTGAACTATGTTCTCCAGAACTCCTCTTTTTTAAATCTTTGGCAAGATTCCCCTTGATTTCAATGGTAGAACTAGTAAAAGCACAAGGGAAAAGTAACAGAACTATTAAAAAAAGCATGAGTTAGATACTGAAATGCTGAAAGTTCAAAGATACCATTTGTATTGTATTCAGGGGTAGATGTTGAACTTAAAATAACCAAGTGGTCTGAGATGTGACACTGGTTTAGGAAAAATAAGAATTTTGGAATGAAAAAGAGAAACCAAGGCATCCAGGAGGAAGGGACAGTTTGAATATAAGAAAGGTAACAGTAGAAAGGGATTTAAAGCCTGTTATTTAAAGAAAGGAAACTGTGTTTGCAATCACCAAAGAGTTATAGCAACTAGGACCTACCAGAAAAAGGAGAAGATTCAGAGAAAATGAATATGAAAGGAAAGATTGTAGCTAAAGAATTAAATAATTATTTGGTGTGTGTGTCTGAAAGGATGTTGATCTTTCTTATAGGAACAGGATCTTGGTAACACTTTAGAGGCCTGTGAGGCAGGGGTCTGATAAGGAGAGACCAAGAAGTAGTACATTTCTGAGCAGTGTGCATATCTTTTATGAGGCACTTTGTACTCTGCATCCAGTATCCACTCCAATGGAAGATGCTGCTGCTGAGCTACTTGATGTAATAGCTGAGATCAAACACAAAAAGCATAACTGCATGTATACTAATGGTCCTCTTCAGATGGTATTTGTGTATTCAAAAAAGATAATCAACTCTTCTACCAGTTGGGTGACTTGGACAACATTCCTATTTTCCATGAGGCTGGGGTGTTTGGAGATCTCAAATCTTAATTATGGAATGAAAAAAACCACAATCATTGCATCATTCTGCCACCAAACTAACAGCATTTATATTCACCAAATATAATAAAAACTTGCAATCAGTGAGCAACTGTCAATTGACACAGAAAACTGGGACTGTGTGTCTGAATGACTCATGCAGCAACTTTATGATTTTGCTCTGTGCTTTAGGAACTAATCTCATAATCATATGCAATTATTTTAAATATTTTATAAACTGCAGTGAATTTCCTAATGCTGTTTGCTAATTGTGCAATATAATTTCTAGAAAGATTTGCTGAATGTTGTAGTATATGTAGGATGATTCATCATCGAAAGACTGTGAAGAAATTATTTCTCCTATAAATAGGGCTATAGATTTTAAACATACTATACATTATCTGTTGGGCTTTTCCTTTTCTTCCCATATTTCTAGTTGCTATGAGTATCTTGATACATAATCATATAAATACTGCATTATTACAATGCTAAATGATATAGCTTGTAGTAAACAGCTTAATGTATGCATGAAAAACAAAGCAAATGCTTATTATCATAGCAAATAAGCCATGTATATTGGGGGGCTGGCTGGGCTGTAGAGGGGTTTTCTATCTGGGGATGGGGTGAGAGTCTGGGGGGTTAAAAATAGCCTGGTGCTAGCAGGGCAGTTAGGAAAAGCACAGCCCCAGGGCTAGGTCCAGCAGCTTTGCTTTGTCAGCCCACTGTACAGAAATTCAGGGCAGTTAGTTTGCACTAAAAATGTGTAACCCAATCTAGATTAGACTACTTCAGAATTACGGTTGATTTAGTTTGGGCTGGTCATTTTTAGACTGATCTAACCTTCCTGAACTTCTGGACAGTTCACACTTAGACCAACCTATTAGGGCTCTAAGTGTGCAGACAGAAGTGCAGCTCCCTGCTGTAACTGAGAATGCTTTGCAGGAAGTGCTCTCAGTTACAAGGATCCCCTGGAACAAAGAGATGTTCACTGTTGGTTCCAGCTGGGAGAGAAATCTGGCTGCTGAGTGCAACCTGCAGCTGGTTTCCCCTAGCAATGGTCCCTCCTCCCGGTGAGTGTGCAAAGTTTTCAGAATGGGAAGGAGGAAAGGGAGGAGAGGGAGATCATTCTGGGGGTTCCCCAGCTGGCACTGGAGGATGGGGTGGATGAATTGGAGCCCCTTGCCTTGTGTGGGGGAGGTGCTCCAATACATCTGCCCTATCTTCCAGCAGGGGCTGAAAAATCCCCAGATTAAACTCCCTCTGCTCCCTTTCCCCCTGCCCATTCTAAAAACAGTGACAGGCTTAAATAAGTGGCTTGATTCTCAAAAGTTAATTAGTTCTGAGTACTTTACCTAAGTCAACATGCATCTAATCATACCTGTAGATCCCTTAAAGTAGATTCCTTCTTTTATGAAACTCTTGACCTAAGTTTTAATTTAACAGGCTTTTATTAGCTATGAGTCTGCTCATGAGGAATCTGGGGTATTGATCTGCTTTGGAAATAAAAACAAACAAACAAACAAACAAACAAAAAATAGTCCCCAGTCCTCCAATGATATGCATCTTTTAGAGATGGTAATTTAACAGCCTATTCTCACAGCTTCTGATTAAACAAGGCATGCAAATGCCAGCAACTTTACCATACATGAGTTATCTCATTAAAATCAGTGAGATTTATCATATGTTTCACATTAAGCCTGTGATTAAAAGCATATGCACCCTTAAGGGGGGGTTGAAAACTTCAGACAGAGACCCCCATAGAGAGTACCCAAATTCATTGCCAGGGCAGCCACTGAAAAGGACATAATAAATTTAAAGCTTGTCTTAAGGAGCTTATAAGTACCAATTACAGAGAATTAATGGGATCATAGGACAACATGGCTGGAAGGGATGTCACAAAGTAATCTAGTCCAGCCACATGTTCAAGGCAGGATGGTGCCTGACTAAACTACCGCAGCCAAGGATTTGTCCAAACTGCTCTTTAAAATTTCCAAGGAAGAGTTATGAAGCTTTCATCTCAAATTCTGACTAAATGCCTCAGTATCTCTGGCAGACAATTGAAAGCATCCCGACTCATCATACAGGTAATAAGTATATTATATGTTAACTTGGAAAGAAAGAAAGATCAACCTAATTCTTTGTGACAGTTTAATAAATGAGTCGCACCAGATGGTTTTTAGCACTAATTCACATCTTCCCAAAAGTTTCTGTGCATTTAACATTAGAAAAATACTGCTTAAAAATTATCAAAATTGTTATTCTTCAAACTCATGACAACTTTCTGACAGATCATCTTCCAGTAATTCTGCACTGGATAATACTCTCATGCCATTGCAGACTGCTTTCTAAACAATTACCGTTGTCATAATAACTAGTTGTCTCATAGAAACAAAGGAGTCCCTTCCAGAACATTAATTATGCAAACAGGAATCTGAAGGAGTATCATACAAAGCGTCAGTTTCCCTGTTTTGCATCTAGAAATTAGAAGCATTTCCTTGAGCATAATAATGAAGCATTTCCCTGAACATTATTGATATAGCAAAGAGACTGGTATGAATGGAATGAATCACATATAGGAATTACAAACTCCACACAGTGATATTTCTTCTACGTAGGCACATAGATATTGAAGAGAATCTATTTCTGAGTTAATGAGTGACTAAGATTTTTATAAGACCACTGTTGTATGCTAGTAGCATACCCTATAATATAGATTTTTTAAAGGGAATTTTTACACTGTTATTCAGGAAATGTTCTAAACCATAGATTAAAAAAAAATGGATAATAACTTTAGGATAATAAAGTCATTCAGATTAACATGCTTCAAAAGTGTTACCTTTTCATAATATAATTAAATGGGCTATTGAGGGACTGACTGAATAAAGAGATGAGGTGTAATTTTGCAAAATATTTAGCTGACAGGAAACAGATGCTTGGGGAAGAGAAAACCAAAGTCTCAAAAGCTTTTATTAGTACTACCTGAGTGGAAACAAACTTCCAAAGATGACAGATAGACTGGATGAGATTCGGATATATGTACTTCTTGTTAAAAAGGAAAAAAAAATGCAGTAACTTCAGACAGGTGAGCTCTTAAAAATAAGTTGTCACTAAGGCAACTCTTTATATACACTGTATTTCTGTTACTGTCAAATCAACACATGACCTTGAAAATAAATGAGTATGTTTTGAAGCATTTGCAGATATTTTGGGAGATAAGGAGGACTGTCATAATTGGGGAAGCTATAGTAAGACAGGATAAAAAGGAAGAGAAATAATTACTCTTAAAATGCTTTTGGCTCAATCCTTCAAGGTACTCAGGGATTGTCTAAGGGTGCCAATCACTGAGGCTAGACAGAAGTTGCTGAATGGAGTGATTCTGCTGTGCCTCAATGTATGCATGACTTATCTGCTTCACTGGCTGAAATAATGTCTTTCCTTGTTCTGCCTTTGATGATAAGGGACAAGGGGAGATGTGATCTCCCTGATTTTCCTGTGGCCCCAGACCTGCCTCATGGGGGGTGGGAGAAAACCCTGATTTCCCTGCTGTTTCAGATACGTGCCATGGCTCTGGGGCAGCAGGAAAGTGCCATAATAGATGTTCATTGCAATTAAGTGGTATAATCTAGTACCACCTTTTGTTACACCACTGATTTTCCTGTCATGTGGTGCAAAAAAGGGTAAGGACTTCTATTTGCTCAGCATTTGTCCCATCTTAAATTTTTTTAAGGTGAAACAAATGAGTAGTCAGATAATGCCTGTTTCCACCCTGAGTTCAGTTACTGAGCATCTTGCTGGGTTGGCCCAAAATCACCTGTGATATTCTAAGCATGAGATAATAGTTTTGCAGCATCCCATACCTATTAAGGTCAATTTAACTGAACATTAATGACTGTCAGTAGAATAGATAAGCCTACAGAACAGCTGGAAACTCCAGTAAAAGAAAAACCTCTAAAAATCATTGTGCTCATACGGTCAGATACATATTAGTCACATTTTTGTCAAAATTTATACATCCATGGGAGGATCTAAGATTTTGAAAAGGGGTACAGATGGTGTTGCACACCATCATATAAGACAGCAAATAGTTTTCTCCAGTAAAGAGAAACTAGATGCTTTACTAATTTGTTAAGGGGTAGTGTTATAGATTCATAGATGCTAGGGTCAAAAGATCATTGAGCCCAAACCCCTGCATAGGCAGGAAAGAGTGCTGGGTCTAGATGACCCCAGCTAGATGCCTATCTAACCTCGTCTTGAAGACCCCCAGGGTAGGGGAGAGCACCACCTCCCTGGGAGCCCATTCTAGACCTTGGCCACTCTAACTGTGAATAAGTTCTTCCTAATGTCCAATCTAAATCTGCTGTCTGCTAGCTTGTGGCCATTATTTCTTGTAACCCCCGGGGGCGCCTTGGTGAGAAAAACCTCACCAATTCCCTTCTGTGCCCCCGTGATGAACTTATAGGCAGCCACAAGGTCGCCTCTCAACCTTCTCTTGAGGAGGCTGAAGAGGTCTAGGTGCCCTAGTCTCTCCTCATAAAGCTTGGTCTGCAAGTCCTTAACCATACGAGTGGCCCTTTTCTAGACACTCTCCTGGTTATCTACATCCCTCTTGAAGTGCAGTGCCCAATATTGCACACAGAACTTCAACTGCGATCTGACCAGTGCCCGATAGAGAGGAAGCATCACCTCCTTGGTTCTGTTCATTATGCATCTGCTGATGCACAATAAAGTGCCATTAGCTTTTCTGATGACTTCATCACACTGATGATTCATGTTCATCTTGGAGTCTACTAGGACTCCGAGATCCCTTCAGGTTCTGTGCCACCAGGCAGGTAATTTCCTAGGCAGTAGGTATGCTGGACATTTTTCCTCCCTGGGTGCAGCACTTTGCATTTCTCCTTGTTGAATTTCATTATGTTGTTTTCTGCCTATATGTCCAACCTGTCCAGGTCTGCTTCTAGTTGTTCCCTGCCCTCCGGTGTGTCCACTTCTCCCCACAGTTTTGTGTCATCCACAAACTTGGACAGAGTACACTGCACTCCCTTGACCAAGTCGCTGATGAAGACATTGAAGAGTATTCGTCCCCACTGTCCACACCCTTCCAGGTTGATACCAACCCATCCACTACGACTCTCTGCATACGACCTTCTAGCCAATTCACCACCCACTGGACTGTGTAGCTATCCAAGTCACAGCCTCTTAACTTGTTCACTAGCATGGTGTGGGATACTGTATCGAAGGCCTTCCTGAAGTCTAAGTAAACGACATCAACCCCTACTCCTGCATCCAGGTGTTTTGTAACCTGGTCATAAAAAGAGACTAGATTAGTCAGGCAT
>JAGPOW010000304.1:91363357-91383748 GCA_030014935.1 Caiman crocodilus
TTCATTGAAATCAGCTTTCCTAAAGTCTAGCACTTTCACCCTACTAGTTACCTTACCCACTCGACATCTTATGATGAATTCTATTATTTGGTGATCGCTATCCCCCAAGTGACCACTGATCTGTAGGTCTCCTACCATGTCATCCCCCATTGCCAATACCAAGTCCAGTAAGTCATTCCACGTAGTGGGACCATCTACCTCCTGCGTCAGAGTAATATACAAATATTACTAGTGGAATATGCACTAATTTGCTAGAATATATATAAAGTTTTGAAAAAAACAACAAACTAAGCAAATAATAATCAAAATAATCAAAAGATATTGTCTTATTTGTGTAGTCATTATACTTAAATGTATATCTCTTAAAATCCAGTCTCCTTGAGTGTTTTGGCAGTGCCTCCAATACTTCACTGTCCATCATTTTGACACCTGAGTTAATATTACCATACCTGAGTTAAGGTGTTTAACTAGAGCTAAAAGCAGTCTTCAGTCTGTGAAATACAACAGAGACTTTATCAGGAATGGCTAGCAGACAGAAAAAATGCAAAAGAAAGAATAGTTTAAATAGATCATCAAGACTGTCAAAAAAGATAGAGTTATTAACATCTGTGGAGTGGAGGAAGCATAACAGGAATCAGGGAGATGACAATGAGCCATGAAGTCAATTGGTTCTCTCAGCACTGCCTGAATAGAAATGGGGATGCCTCTCCCCAAGTGTTAGTTTTAAGTTTGAGTGGAGCAGGAATCAAAGCAGGGAGCAATTACATGACTGCACCCCTTCTAGATCGGCCCAATTAATTCCTTTATTCTCATGTATGATTAATCAAAATACTCAAAAGTTTGCATTTATATGAAGCTTTATATGTTTCAGTGCATGTCTAAGCAAGGATTCTTTGAAATATGTAGGTATTGTCAGCCATTTCGTTTAAAATGTGCACATATGTGTGTAAAGCAGGTAGAAATTTAATAAGGCAGTATGTGCGTGAATAATGCATCCAATTAGAATGATTTTCTTGCATGCTGAGTATATCTAGAGTACCATGCCATGTTATGATTTTTGCAAAGTCAAGGCTTCCAGCAGTCTGATTGTCTCCACCCTAATGTAAGTATGTAGATGAATGCTATCACAGTTTGTAGCTCACCTTAAAGATTTATGATGTACTTTCTGATGACCAATTTTGGGCATCATTTCTGACAGAGGCATAGGCTATGCCACAATAAAAGTAAGTTTATTTTGGCTTTCTATAGAATTCTGTTTTTGTTTTGTTCTCTTTAGATATGACTTTGCAATTGGATTTGCAAGGATACCTGTTATATCTAAATCAATGCATCCTTGTATTTCCAACAGGGACATCTTCTTGGAGTAGTCCATCACTGTAATAACTTGTCTGTACAAATTCATAGATCCATAGATTCATAGATGTTAGGGTCAGAAAGGACCTCAGTAGGTCATTCAGTCTGACTCCCTGTCCTAGGCAGGAAAGAGCATTGGGATTGATAGACTGGTCACCAGATGACCCCCAACTAGGTGCTTGTCCAGTCTCGTGTTGAAGACCACCAAGGTACGGGAGAGCACCACCTCCTTTGGAAGACCATTCCAGATTCTGGCAACCCTTACTGTGAAGAAGTTCTTTCTAATGTCCAACCTAAATCTGCTCTCCATCAATCTGTGGCCATTGTGCCTAGTTAGGCCAGGGGGTGCCTAGTAAATACAGTACTTCCTATTCCCTGCTGCCTACCTCTGATGAATTTATAGGCAGCCACAAGATCACCTCTCAGTCTTCTCTTGTGAAGGATGAAGAGATCTAGGTTCCTTAGTCTCTCCTTGTAAGGCCTTGCCTGAAGGCCTCTGACCATATGAGTGGCCTTGCTCTGGACTCAAGATTTTTTGCATCCCTCTTGAAGTGTGGTGCCCAAAACTGGATGCAGTACTCCAACTGTAGCCTAACCAGTGCCACATAGAGGGGAAGCATCACCTCCCTGGACCTGTTCATCATGCATGTTACAAAAGTGTATAGGAAGTATCTGAAGTTCATGCCTTCAGGGTTACAAGTAGAAGATAGAACATCTCAGAAACATTTGATCCTGCCTTTAAATGGCGAAGGGCACACAAAAGAGTAAATGCACTGATAAGTAATGAGATCAACACATGACTTCAAAAAAAAATGAGTACCTTTTGATACATTTGTAGAAATTTTGGAACACTGTCATAATTGAGGAAATTGTAGTAAGACAAGATAAAAAGAAATAGAAATAATTACTCCTAAAATACTTTGGGCCATACAAGTTGGAGCAACTGGACCCTCATGCCATGTTCTCCTGGGATTCCTCTTCTTCTATGTCCCACCATCCATCTGTGTTTGGATGCAGTAAATCTTAGAAACCAGACTCTTTATACCTGGCCCCTTTGTTCCAACCTGTTTGATTCTCAGACATTAAAAGTTAATGTCCAGTTACTGGGGCTTCCATTATCTCTCCCACTCATTGGTAAACAACACTTCTTGACAGGTAGTCATGCTTTTTAACCACCTCTCACTTCTCTAGCCCAGTGGGTAACAAAATAGGAAGGTGGAGAAGCTGAGTCATGCACATTGTTCATGGAAATATTAGAGAGTCATACATCCACTGCCTCTATTTTATACTCTACTTAGTGCTGAGAATAGGAAGAAGCAGTTGTATTTTAAAAGCTTTTCAGCTATCTTAGTATATTTTTTGGCATCTTTGAAATACTAATGAACATCATTGGTTCCAGTCATCAATTATCCAATAGTAAATTAAATTGACAGTAATACCTATTAGAGTATCTCCAAACTGTAGTGCCCAGAATTCATGAGCCAGACCTAAAAAATCATAATATTGGCTTAAATTATATTTTTTTAAATTACAATTTTTGAGCTCAATTATTTTCTCCTGGTTTCTGAGCTTTTAGGATGTATCTGGATAGCGTTTAAAGCTTTTCTCTGCAAGCACAAGGGCTGGAAACTTCTTAAATTAGAGGCAGACATTTCCATGTGACTCCAGGAATCAAATCAAATGTTGTGAGAGAGATGATAAAAATCAAGAGGCTTTTACTAATACCATTCTGCATAATACAATTACAGTATTATTTTGTCAACTCTTAGCAGATTGCAGCATGAAGAAGGATGCACCTGCATGCTATTTTGATGTAAATCAGCCACAAAACAGCAAGATTTATGTAAGGTTACACAAAGTATGCATAAAAATTGAAGTACTTTTTTCTGTAAATTAATATGTTTGTCTAAAACAGGGGTAGGCAACCTTTTTTGGCCAGAGTGCCAAACCACGATGTCTATCTTGGAAGGTGCCAGAGTGCTGGCATGCCAGAAAACAAAATTGGGGGGGTGGGTACATGGCAGGATGCACTTCATATTAGTATATTTAATAATGATAAATGTTGCTTTTGTTGGTTGTTCTATATTCCTTTTTTGTTGAGCATGTTGCAATGAGAGAGAAAAAAAGAGACGAGAAAGAGGTGAGAGAGAGAAAGAGAAAGAAAAAGTAGAGCAGAGAGAGAACCACACACACACACGCACACAGAGAACCATGTGCACAAATACAGAGAACCAGAACACACCTAGAACAGACACATGCACACACACATCCAGAAGCAGACGCGTGCACACACAGACACATAGGCAGACAAACACACAGAGCCAGATGCACAGGCACACGGAGACGGGCCCCTGGGCCACTGGACAGTCTGACCCAATAATGCCCTGGTCCCACCCGAGCCCCTGTGCTTCCCCAGGGAGCCAGCCCCCAAGCTACAGCATTGCTGGCTGAGGCCCCAGCCCAGAGCCTGCCCATCAGCCTACTCACCCACCCACCCTGCACAGCTAAGCCTGCAAAAGGTGTGGTGCTCCTGGCAAGGGGCAGCGTCAACCTCATCCTGGTGGGGGGCTGGGCTGGGGCTGGGCTCGGAGCAGGTAGGAGTCAGCCAGACTCAGCTGTAAGCCCTGCTGCAAGTATCCTGGGCTCTGTGGTTGGCAGAAGCTACCAGAACCTTGGCTGACTACAGCTGGGAGGTTGCAAACAGCTGCTCCAGGCTCTGGCATCAGCTCCATATTGGTGGGTGCATGCACACCATGGAGCGGACGGTGGGGATAGGGCCTGAGGCAGCACAGCCCTTCTGCTGTCCACTCTGAGGTGTACGTGCAGTCACCACCAGCATGGAGCTGATGCCAGGGCTGTGGAGCCCAGTGCAGCTGTTTGTAGCCTACCTGCTGCCTGCTGCAGCTGCCCAGAGCCCAGGCTGGCTACAAACAGCTGCACAAGGTTCCAGAGCCCAATCACCAGCTCTGTGCTGGCAGTGGGGAAGAGGCCGGGGTTGTGCTGCTTCAGGCCGCTCCCCCACTGTCTGCTCCGAGGCATATGTGCACCTGCCAGTATGAAGCTGGAGCCCAGAGCAGATGTTTGCAGCCTGCTGGCTACAACTGGCCCAGGCTCTGGATAGCTGCTGCCAACCACAGAGCCCAGTTTGCTTGCAGCAGGGCTTGCAGCTGCCCAGCTACCTGCTGGGAGCAGCTTGGGCTTTGTGCCTGGCAGCAGATGCCTAGACCCCAGGCTGGTGGTGGTGTGCTGATCAAAATGGCCTCATGTGCCGTGCTCAGCACACGAGCTGGGGGTTGCTGACCCCTGGTCTTAAACATGGCTGTGCAACTTTACAGTTGTCAGGGGCTAAACTGTAGGTTCTAAAATATAAGCATGCTAATCTGTGACTTCATGTGAGACTATTTTAAAGGGGAAAAAAGAAGGAAAACCTAAGGATTGTACCTATAGTTTTGGGTTTTGTTCCAAGAACATACCTATTAAAATAGTTAACTTGTGTAAATTACCAGATTCACTTCTCTCCTCGTCCCCGCTTAACTTTACAGTTGAATGCAGAGAAATGGAAAAAAAGGAGTTTCGGATAAACTTTTAATATTGTATTTTTGTTTATTTAACTTGCACCATTAATTCACATGGTACTAATGAAATATGTCATAGACCTGAAATTATAAATCACCTGATATTAAAATTCAAGTGTTTTTCAGTGTGTCTGGATGTGCATTTAAACATGACTAAATTTACTGTGCATTAAGTTAATGCACATGAAATTATTTTTTGCAGGTGTCTATACATGCAGAAACTTGGCACTAAAGTTAGGTGCCCTGTGGGGCCATGGGTTGGGGCTGGGCAATAGGGAATATGGACATAGCTGCCAATGCCAGGAGGGTGTCCATGGCCTGCTGGTCATTGTCCCCCTGCTGCAGAAGCAGCTCCAAGTGCTCCCACTCCGGGGCCTCCATTTGGACCCAGTGATCCCTCTATGCCTGGTCCCATGCCTCTGCCAGTGGGACATCCTGTGCCTGCCATGCCTGCTCCTGTGCCTGCTTCCACACCTCCCACTCCTCTGTGACTGCCACCAGCTATTGTAGCAGAAGGGTGTGGTCCCTGATGAGCTGCTAGCACAGCTGGTCCATCCTGATGGCTCCAGTGGTGGGTACCAGTGACCTGGAGCTTGCATCCCCACTGGAGCTAGTTATCTCTCCCTCACATCCAGATGCTGGCCCTGGAGAGGCAAGTAACAGAAGTCTTTTGTGTGAGTTTGCAACATTTCAGAGATAAGATAGTTTGTTCCAGGGGCTGTGCACTGCTTGGCCTTAGATCAGGGGTCAGCCATGCATGAGTGCTGAGGTACCATGGTAAGTTGGCCAGGCTGGTCTGGGCAGAAGCACCTGCCACTCAAGCCCCTCATCCCCACATATTTCTCTGGGGTCGGCAGCCCACTGGGTGCTGGCCACAGGCAGTCTGTCTCTGCCCATATCCAGGGTGGGCCAGGCCAGGATGCTGGCAGCACTTGTTGCCATGGCTCTAGATCCTGATCTGTCCCCTCTCTCCATGCAGGCCAACTGCTCTGTCGTGCTGCCATCCAGCCTCTGATGCCCAGGCTCGGGGCATGCAGGACTCCTAGACAACTGGAGGCCTCTCCAGGAAGGAGCCCCAGGGCCAGCCTCTCCCCCTTGACACCACTGCACCCCAAGTGTGCCCCTGCTGCAAGTGTCCCAGGTGATAAATGATGAGCTATATGTGCAGGTGGAGGACTGCCCGACCCACTACACCCTGCTGAAGCTGATCCTCCTGGTGGCCTGGGCACACCTGCACTCCTGATTCAGGACCCTGAGCTATGATGGCACGGGGGAAAGCCCAGGCTGTTCACAATCTCTGCCACCATCTCTGCTACACACCCCTGCCTCCTGCTTCCAAAGAAGGAATCACCACAGGAGTTCATGCCACAGGGGTTGCCATTGACACCTTCCTCAGCATGTGAGAGGCCCATGCCCACCCAGCTGTGGGTACATGGGCTGCTGAATACATTTCTGAACTCTGCCCCAACTCCCTCTGTGCTGTAGGTTGGGGACCCTGGGGCCTGGAGCACGCAGGCAGGCCAGGGGCAGAGAACAGGGGCAGAGGCCAGGGTTAGGAGGGCGCTTCTCCAGTGCAGGACTTACCATGTGTTTGGGGCTTGTGAGGCTTGTGTCTCAGTGACGGTCTCCCTATTGGCAACAGTGTTCAGCTATACCTAGTGTCTATAGCCCACAGTGCAGTGGGTTGGCACCCAGCCAGGGCCTCCTCCCCCTCCCTCCACCCCAAGGGGCTAGTGCTGCCAGTGGCCTATGGTGTTGTGTCCAGGTGCCCCTCATGTCAGGGTCTGGGGCTGTGCTGAGGGTGAGGCAGCCTCTGGGCAGGGCTCCTCAAGCTGCCAGGGGATGTAGCAGCTGGGAGGAGGATGGGGCTTGGCACTGAAGGCCTTTCTAATACTCACCTATAGCCAAAGGGTTACTCTGCAGAGGAAACAGGCTAATTAATGAGTCTCATGTAGATGCACCCTTTCTGACATTAAAAATCATAGTACACTTGCTTCACCATTTTAACCATCAGAAATCCTCACAAAGCTTTTGCAACTTTCCACTGTATTTCATTTCTCTTTTAGAAAATAAGGTTAACAAACAAATGCTTCATGCTGACCTACCTGGAGCAAACAGGTTAACAGGAAAGGAAATTATATCTTGTAGCTGTTAGGACACAGATAACTGAAAGTTAGATTTATTTGACAACAAAAGGTTAGAAAGAATTACGATAAGATTTGCTCAACAAAGCTTATGGGTGTTAATTGCTCTGGGCAAATGTAACACTAATTTGTTTTAAAACAAAAACACTTATTGCTCAGAAGCTGAAACAATCTAACCACTTTGTCTATCTGTTCCTAAACCGTTCCTACACTATACTATTCTCCTATATTAGTCATTCATTAAACCTGAATGAAACAGGTTTTAAGTTACAATGGTTTAGGTTCCACTTAGGGCTGATTAGAGTGGACAGATGAAACAGTTACAGTGAATCAGCGATAACACAGTATGATTTTAGAGAGCATTTATTGTTTTTCTGTCCCTATCCTACCTTCCATTTAAATGGCAGCTGGAAATCTTGCTGTCTTAGGCTGCTTTAAAAATTTAAAGCATCAAAAATTGTGTTATGTTTGTATTGAAATTTTGATCTGAAACTGGATGAAAAAATGGTGGAACGGTTTTGTAGGTGATTTAGGGGGACGAAAGCACAGGATTAGGTATATGAGATGGGGTTGCCATAGGAATATGTTGAGAGAAAGCAACCAAGAAAAAGTCCTAGTTGCACAGCTCAAATTATTTCCTTAGGGGGGACTAGAACACCTGCTGTGGGATCTATTGCAAGCTGAGAAGAATTCTGTTGGGTGCAATCTGAAATATGAGAATTCAGAAGGGTGAGGAAGAGCCCCTGCATGTAAAGATTTGAGGGTATCTCTTCCATGAGAACAGAACATCTTTTGTTTTACTTCGCAAAGGCTGTGTTTGTGGTACAGAAATATATCCTATAAACTGTGTGTTTGTTTGGTTTTGCTTTCACATTTGTTGCATCAATAAAATCTGCACCTGTTTGTTTTGGCACCAGGAACAGTTAGTTGTCTAGTGTATATATATATTTCCCACCTGCCTTGCCTAGCTCCCTTCCAGTGATAAACATCCAACTCAATTGCTGTGGGTATTTAGCAGGCCAGCTAATTCAGGAGAGGTAGGTACTTTCCTTAGGACATCTGCAAACAAGTGTTTTATTGCCAGCACATTTCTTTCAGAAATTCTTTAAGACATAATTCTCTAAGACACGTAGGAGAGAAAGCAGAAAAGGAATTTGTGGGTGATGTGTGTTATGATGAACAGACTTCAATAATTGATGTACATGGTGAGAGAGACTGCAACAGGCACTCTGAGGGATTGTGATGATATCATGGTAACCATGAGAGCAAAGCCCATGTGGTCTGGGATGACGACAGATATGTGCAAAGCTTAATACACATTGTTCCTGTGTTGGATGTTTTATACTGACTGATCATATAATGCTAGAAACCTATCTATTAAATTCATATCTAAAATATCTACATTGCTGCTAGAAGTTTGTTAGGGGCAGACTGGGTCAGGCTCAGGTACACAAACAGGGGAGAGAACAAGGTATTTCTAACTTCTTCAGTCCCTTTCCTCCCTGCCTGCCCCCACTCCTCAAGTCAAGCAGAATTTCATTTCTGACAGTCCTCCGAGAAACCAGAAGTGCTGTGTAGAGGATAGATACCCACATACCCTTAAAAAAGTGGGGAACAGAGGGCTTTCTTCAGAAGTTCGAAGATGCATTTTCTCAAACATGAGTGAAGAAAAAACAAGATGCAAGGAATGTAGTGTAATTAGGCCACACCTTTATTAATGAACAAATGTAGGAATAATCAGGCAACATTTTCTTCCTTCCTTGTTTGAAGCTGGTAGATAACTGATCTCAATCTCAACACTGCAAAGGATTTGGACTCTGCCATATTTGTGAGGGTTGAGAGAACAGGAATAGATGTTCTCTTTCTGCAACTCAACCCTGTTCCCAATTCTCTCCTTGAATGGCAGCCCAAAGAGACAGATAGCTAGGACACAGTGCAAGCATCACCACAGTCACCCAAGCTGGTGGGGAGAAAGGCTTCGTCAGCCTGCAGCCCTACAAAGCTTACAGACCTCTCTGGGGTGGGCACCACCAAAGCACAGTGCACAAAGGTGTCCTTTGCCAGGACACCATGGTGAAGATAGAGGAGTTCCTGGTATTTTTGCTTTATCATTCTTTTGAATTGAATAATATATTCACTAGGGAGAAGGGGAGGATGAGTGGATTTTGGTGATAGTCATAGCCCTCAAGCACTGGAAAGCTGTGGTGGGAGAGAAGCAGAGGGTGGAAAATTCTGGACATACCCTGTTTATTTCCCCCCTTGGCATCCACTGTCTACCACTGTGTGACACAGAAGGCCAGTGGCTAGATAGATCCTATGGTCTGACCCAATAAATGGCAATTTTGATGTTACTTTCCAACTGTGTTTTTTCAGGGAGCTAGATGTCCTGGGAGCGCTTGCACTGAATACCTGGAAGGGCTTGCAGTCACTTTAGTAGCCAAATCTCTATACCCAGCTGAGTTCTCAGATAGGTAACAATTACCTCCTAATGATGGACAAAAATATATTTGCATCCTGTTCACAGAGGTGTCCCTGAATAATGCAGGTATCAAAATAACTACAAATTTGGCTGCCATACCTGCCACTGAAGCCTTTCAGATCAGTCTTCCCCCTCCTGGAAAGGAGTTTTTTATTTGCCCGAAATGTTTTTCCTGATAATTGTCAACTCCTTTTCAAAACCCAGCTCGCTGCCAAAGAACATATAGAGGAGAGTAGTTGTCTTCAGAGTGTACCCCTCCTTCTCAAGCCAGGTCAGAGTTGTCTTAGAACCAATATTCAATTGTGAATCTCAAAATGAACTGGTTGCCTTCCAGTCAGCCCAGTGCACAACCCACCGTTTCAGATCCCAGTCCCCATAATTCCCCAAGAGATGGTAGCCTACCCACACTGACTCAGAGATTCCTGTTCTTTGAAGCCTAGAAATTACACTGGTAGGAGAAACTAGACAAAAAGCACAATATTGTGCCCATACACCTGGTCACCAACTTGAGTGACCTATTCATTTGCTTATGAAGGAAAAGAAAGTATATGTGTGATTTATCCTTTCTGAGAGGCTAATCTTCTACATCCTGGACTCATCTGCATGAGATGTTTACTGTGGAGTAGACTAATTGGCTCCACAGTAAATGTCTCACATCCTGCGGGGCCCTATTAGACCACAGGAGACTAACTCTGCAGCAAGCCAGTACTTGTAAATACAAGTATTATCCTACTGCAGAGATTTTTTGTGAGCAATAGGGCACATGTAAACACTGCCCCAACTGGCTGGGACATGAGAGTGCTTCAGTGTGGGGACTGCCTGCCAGCTAGCCCTGCACTGGAGCACTATCATACCCCAGCCAGCCCCTTTGACCCCCCTGGTCCCCTGCCAGCTGGGGATGCTGCAACTGGTTCAACATGCTACTGTCTTAGGTGCATGTTCAAATGGTGCTCCTGGGAGCAATAAACTCTGGCACAATATGTATCAGACTTTATTGATGTGTGTTAGTAGTATGTATAGATATGCCCCCTTTTATGAATTCTGATGTCACCACTAATCTTCTCAGACTTGTTCTAGGGTATGCTGCTACTGTAACCCTTTAATTCTAACAGATTTTATTTACCTGGGAAACATTAACTATGCATGCTGGTATCACCTCCTTTTCTGAACTCACAGCTTTCGCCATGAGAGTGACCTGATACCAGCAGGCTCTACATTAGGCAAGCCTATCCTGGCTTTATTGACCCAATTTAAGTCTTCCCCCAATTTTATACTACTCCAACTTATTGCACTTACTTACATACAAAACAAGGTTTTTTCCGCAATCAGCATGGGAAAAAAAGCCCCTCATCTTAGATTCACATACGATGAAACCTCATTCTATACACTATCCATCATTAAACTGCTGCCAAAAGCAGCATATGCTTAATAATGGAAACCATCTACGAAGGTGATTATATGCAGCCAACTTGGAGCATGAATATAAAATATGTGGTCCTTAGTGGGCAAACATACTGGTAGGAACCTTTTCTTAATATTACAAAGCAATTAGAATAAACTATATTAACATAAATCTTGACAACTTCCCCTACAGTAATACTTTATTCTTCTTTCTTTCCTTTTCATCATTAACACATTAACCTCTTACAAACCACCCCCAAACTGGGAGGAATCATCAACTTTCACTTCTCCCTTTTGTCCTTTTGAAATAAACACCACCATTCTTCTTTCTTTCATTTCTTCTCTGCCTTCTCTTTTCCCATCTCATCCATATCTTGATCCACATAAGATTTCATTTAATAAATTGCTAGCTCCAAACATTCTCTTCTGGTGAAAACCAGTCCCTTGATCAACAGTAGGTTTCTCACCTTCCATATCACTTGTCACCCAAAGTGGTATGGTTCTCAGTCTCTGTGGGCACTTTTACATGTGCTGTAGAAGGGGGTGGTGCTTAATTAGAGTTGTTCTGGAAGCCACTCTAATTAAAGCCTTGTTGCATCTCCTGTATCAGTGTCTCATTTGATGATCTTTAGTTCAAGCATCCCCGCCACCACTTTTAAGTGCAGGGACGATGATATATGAAATGCAGGAGGCTGCTCAAGTGCAGCGATTGCCATGCTCCAGCAGACTTGATTAATCTAGTCTACTCTGATGCGCTGTAACTCCAGCATGTCAGAGCAGCCTTGGTGCTCCGCTATAGGTGCCCTGTGTCTCCAGTCCTTTGAGCATTAACCCATACAACACCATTTCCTATGTTGTCACAGTTCATATTGCATGGCCTCAAAAAATGACATACTCCTTCCCATACCCCTTGCAGAAATGGGCAGTCCCAAAATACAAGCAGTACAGAGTATTCAGCCCCACATCCATCTCTTGTGGATGCTGCGGATCTTACAAAGCCCCATTTATACTGATTGTCCCTCACAGGAAGAATACTCCATATCATCATCCATATGGCATCTGTATGTCCTCCTTTCACTCTATTATCTGTCACTTCTTTCCACACATTTGCCATCTGTCTTTCCATCAGATCTCCAACTATTGTTATCTTCTTTCATTCTTATCATATTAATCACCCTCTTACAATCTTTCAAACACTCTAATCCTATGCCCACAAATTTATTTACCCTTATAAAGCTCTCCATCTTTGCTTAGTGGGTGAGTGGCTGCCACACCAACCTGCTGTTTCCATTCTCCCCTATACACGCCCCATCTTTCTAATTTTCTTCCTGCCAGTTAGTGGCAGAAACATGCAGTCTTCCCCACCCCCTCCATTATCTCTTTATAGAACATGCTTATAAAGTAAGTATACACCAAGCTTTCCAAATCTGGCATTCCCAAACCTCCTAATTCCCTGGCTCCATCCTGGCTACCCTTTCTCTTTTACCTCCCCCTTCTCCCCCCACCCCCCAAATATGTATCTGCCTCTGTAATCTCCTTATCTGTTGCCATGACAGTGGATATAACACTCCCATGTAAAGGATGATTGGCAGGAGTATCATTTTCACTAGTCTCTTCACCTTTGAAAGATAACATACTACCACTCCACAACCCCAATATCTGTGTCACTCTCATCTCTAACTTCTCTCATGACTTTGTTCCTTTCCCTTCAGCATCCATTAGGATTCCCAAGATATTGCTTACACTCTCTATCATCCACAGCCCAAACCTCAGTAAATTCTCCCAATTCCCCACAACCATCAACATATTTTTAATCTTATTTAATTTTTCCTTTAACACTTCATCTTAGTCCTCAGAATGCTTTAATACCCTCTCGACTGATGTTATCCTGAGCCATTATGTTCACATCATTCATGTATAATGTACATTTAACTTCTCCTCCTGGTATCTTTATACCACTTATCAGGTTATCATCATGATTTCTCTGTGCCAATGGCTCCACCATGCACACAAAAAGATAGGGGAACAGTGGGCATCCCTGTCTTACCCCTGCATGTATGGGGAATGCTTTGCTCATGTAACCACTTACCAGTACTAGACTTTGTGCTTTGCTGTATAGCACTGACCCACCTGATCATCCTTGCTGGAAACCCCAGCCTCCACAATACTGCAAACATGAAATCATGTTCACTCCTACGATAAGCTTTTTTCAAGCCTAGATTCGTTATTACCGTATTTCTTTTCCTCTCTTGCACATTCAATATGACATATCTCATTAACCATAGGGTCTGGGATGTCCGCCTCTCAGGAATGGCACATGTTTGTTCTTCTTGTATCACATCTTGTAAACAGTCATGCATTCTTTGACCAATACTTTTGCCATCAGTTTGTAGTCTAGGTTTAAAAAGGTGATTGTCCTCTAGCTGCCCAACCCATCTTTCTTTCCCTTCTTGAATATCAAAATTACCACACCTTCTTCAAAATCCTCCCCCATCTCCCTAGTCTCCACTATTTCCTGGTCTTTCTGTATTATATCTGCTCCCAGCCATTGTCTACATTTGTCATAGAATTCTACCAGAAGTCTGTGTCTTCCCTGTGCCTTTCCTTCCTTACAAACTTTTAAGCAGTCCTGCACCTCTCTCATACTTCTCTCATTTTTCTTTCTTTCCATCTCCTATTTCTTCATTTATTCCCTCAAGGAACATCTTTATTTTTCCTTCATCTACTCCTCCTGTTTTATACAACCTTATATGAAACTCTGCCTCTGTGTCCAACCCCTTTGCACACTATTGCATTTGGATTTCTAGTTCAGTCGTCACTGCTTTCATTTCCTTCCTTCTTTTCCTCAGTTTTGCCAAAACATATTTATAACATTCTTTCCCCTTTTCCACCCAAGATACTTTGATCAGAAAGATGTTTTCATCCATTTTACTTTTTAACCATTCTTCAGTCTGTTGCCAGTTCTTCTTTCACTTGTACTCCTCTTAGTGCCTCCTTTATTAATTCCTCTTCCTTGCCTGCAGTTCTTCTATCTCTTCCACCATCTTCCTCACTTCTCTTTGACAAGATTTTTGAAAATTTTTCTTTTTATTCTATTTATCACAGTCCACCACTCCCAGCCACTTTTGTAAAATCTCTTCAGAGTCCTCCATCCCTAATATAATCCCACCTATTCTTGACAGATCTTTTCATCTTGTGATACTTGAAAATTTAACTTCCATTTTCCTTTCTTCCTACCATAACTTTTTTTCTAACCTTACTTCCATTCTCTGCATCTGGTGATTTCTGGAGGTCACATCTAAAATCTTCCTTCTAATTCCTAGCCCATTTGACATTAATACAAAATCTATCCTTGATATCTGTCTCCCACTTGGTTCCATCTTTGTAATCACCTTCTCACTATCTCATACATCCTTTAAACCTCTTCTTTTATCATATTAATCAGTACTTCTGATGAGCTATTTAGCTCTCCCTTCCCTACAGTCTTTCTCTTATCCCCCTCCTTGATAATGCAATTTAAATACCACAGCAGAATATGCTTCCTACCTCCACATATTATATATACACCTCTAATTTCTTAAAAAGGACCATCCTTCCTTTTCTTTCAGCTGGCAGATATATATTAAAAATCTCCATCACTTTATTTTCAAATTTCACCACCATCCATTGTAGTCTCTCTTCCATAATCACTTGCTGCACTTCCATTTCCTTACCCTTGGAACAAAATCATTACTCCAGCAACTTGTTTTACATCCAAACCCTCCCAGCATGATGGTCCTTATCCCTATCTCCTTGCAAAATGCTTGTAATTCCTCTCCCATGGGATTCCACACCTCTGTAAATGTATGCTTTTACCCTACTCAGTATTAGCATAACTTATCCCCCTCTTCCTCGATAATACACATCTGACATTTATAGAAACAATACACAGTTGTGTTTGTTCATTTACATTTCACATTGGCTCTAATCCTCCCCCTTCATATCCTCATAGTCTTTGCCAGTTGTTTTTTGCTTTTAACATTTAAGAAAGTTTACCCTTTCCCCTCTTCTCTCTCTCCTGAGCTTTACATCAGCCTGTCTTCCTGCCCCTCTCTCTTCTTGTCTGCCTTCTTTTTTCTAAGCTTCATAGCACGTGATTTCTTTCTTTTTGCAGTCTGGCTCGCTTCTTCTTTCTACTCTATCTTCACCCCTTCTTCTTATTCCTGTATCATTCTCTTGTCAATTTTTCTTCTTCCTGTATCATTCTCCACTTTTTCCTTTCTTTCTCCTCTGTCTCAAAGTCACTTTTTCCACTTAGCTTTCTTTCTCTTCCCTCCTTTGTTGCCAGATATACCATTTTGCCTACTGAAATTTCACTCTCTTTCTCCCTGGCTTTTCTTTCTTTTGGTGTATTCTCCACTGTCATAGATTTTGGCTCAACATCTTCTTCCCCACTTTCCCTTTTGTGTCTCTGCTGCTTCTCTGGATATTTGAGCTATAGTTGAGAAGGACAACAGGCATTGGGGCTGTAATTGTCCCTCTTTCCTGCAAATAACATGCTTCAGAATTTCTTTATGCTTCAGTATTTCTTGGCACTCTGCCACCCTGTGCCCTTTCCGTTCACAGCTCAATGTATTGTATACCGTCACCAGTTGTCTCTCCTGCCCACACTTGAGAGCAGAGGTTAGGCTGTCCAAAATGCACTGTAAACCTTCAATGTGGCCCTACTTGGATTACTAGTGACAAGTGCATTTTCCTGCCAGGACTCCTTTCATCTGCTCTCATTACTATCCAAGCTCTCTATCATCCCATCCATATAGCATCTTTATCACATATCTTCTCAACATATGTTACTTTTTGTACATAATTTTCCAACCATTTCTCTTTCTCCCACATCTCAAGCATGTCCATGTATGCTCAAATAATTATTGCCCTTTCCCTTGTTTTTTCTCCCACAATAAAACTTATCCCGTTAAGTTCTTCTCTCTCACCTACTGACACATATGTCTTCCAAAATCCTCTAAACCTTCTTGGCTCCAGTATAAAATTTCCCAAGATTTCTGATTAGGAAAGGCAACCAGGTTATTCAAATGTTCCGCTTTAACATCCAAAACTTCAAACAATATTTTTTTATTAATTAATTTCAATTAATTGTCTGACTTCTCTGTTCTCCTTTCTCTGTTACTCCTTCTCTTCTTCTCAGGCATAAATTATCTGCCACTCCCTTTCATCTTCTTTCTCTTTGCAAGTTTGGTTTATTCTTCCCGCTAGTCTTCCTCTTCTCTTCAATCACTGTTTCATTCCTCACTTTTCCATCCTGACCTTTTCTCCTCTCCTCCTGTTCCTCCTGCTGACTGGACTCTTTTCTCATGGCTTTCTTCCTTAAAGCCTCCTCCAGAACAACTGATCCGACCACACCCTTCTTTCCTAGCTTCTTTCATCCCTTCTTGCCCACCTTCACCTATCCTCCCTGAGACTATGGATCTTTGTTTCCACTCTCCAGTTTGCTTGTCATCTCTTGGTGCACTTTCTCTTCCATAACATTCAATCCTTTCCAAGACCATAGCTGATCCTGCTCTGTTCCCCCAAGAACTATCCTTCTTCCTCTATCCTGGTGGTTTGTGACTATCTCCCTGGCACTCCTGGCATCAATCTGGGCAATAAACTGAGCCTCCTCCTAGCCACTTGATTTTTGCCAAGGAATGCCCAAGAAACTATGCCACTGTTCAGAACCTACCACAATGACAATTTAGTGTAACAGTCCCATCTGAATAAGATTCCTAGTAATGCCCAATGCACTCAGACTACCTCAGCACCAACTTTTTAAAGTCATGATGAACCACTGAGTACATTTCAACTTCCTCTTGACTCTTACAGCTGATCTGCACCTTTCTTTCCCACTTCCAATAATTCTTATTTTTTTACCAGCCTTAAATATCTAATAAAACGGGGCTTCAAGTATATTGCTCAACATCCCTTGGTTCCTCCCTCTATCAGCCTGGTGCATATGATGAGTGTGGCCCCCGACTTCATGTGGTAAAGCCGGACCAGGAGGCCCTGCGCCTAGTCTGCTTATATATTTTTGGAGGATCTAAGGACTCATGACAAGAACACCTGGTTCCAGTCATGAGTGGGAGACTAATTATCACGTTTCCTCTGTGGCAGGTATTTGGAATACATACACATACTGAGTAGTGCTGGGCTGTGGGGTCACCATGGCTTGAAATGCTGTTGACTCTGCCAGCCCAATGAAATATATGATAAATCATGAGCTTTTTGGCTTTGGACTAATATCATACATAGTCTGTACTATACATAAAGTAGGTACAGAAATGCTGCTTAAAGGTATATTTATGGAGTACCTGTGCTAAAATAACAGAAGTTTTAAAAAATGCAAAACACATCAATTTTGGATGAACTAAGTCTATGGGCACCTGTAGCAATCTGTAAATAGGCAAATTACTACAGGTATGTTATTTCAGGTCAGTGTTTAAAAATTTGCACCATACTTCTATGTGTTTTGGGAGAGCAGGATCTAAAATAAAAAGGAGTGGACAAGGGGCTATAGGGGGAAGAATTTGGGGGAGGTGGGGCAGAAGACAAAGTGGCTACCTGATCCTCAGAATGATTTTCCCTGCTATAGCAGTGGAAGTAGGACAAATTCAAGGCAAACCTCCAATAATGAGATTCTATACCTGGAAAATAATAACAAATTTATAATTTTTCCAAGTATAAAATCTAATTAATGGGGAATCATTTTCTATTTGAGTAAACATGGTACATTGCTAACTCTTGAATGATGAACAGTCTGAGAATTAGGGTGCCATATCTTTTTTCCCATTGCAGCTCTCTAGACTCCAAATACCTATCTAAATTCTTGGATCAGTTATTGCTATCACCACCCGCTTCCCACAGCACATGTAAATATGCCATAGAGACTGTGTCAACAATAGACTAACTCAAAAAAAATAATGGGGATTGGTGCTTGTATGCTGCAAAAAGGAGGACTGAAATTCTGGTCCTTGATAAACTCATGAAGTCATGGATTGTAGTATGCAAAGATGAACAGAATGAGATGGATTTCAATAAATGTATGAATTAAAAACATTCTCTCCTATTATGCACTAGTAAGTAAGACTTGTTTTGTACCAAGAAAAAATTAGTTAAGAACCAAGTCCCAGTGGCCTAATTATTCCTGAATGGGCTCCATGCTGGCTCACAGCACCATTAAATTTCACCTACTTCATCCTATGAGTTAAAGGCGCTGAAAGTTATCTATGTAGATCACTGTTTGTTTTTACTTCAGAATCTCCTATTTTACTTGGTCTACATTCAATGCCAATAGAAACCCGAGACCCTAAGCCGCAAATATATCTGAACCAGTTTCTAGCATGACTGTCATCCAATCCTCTCTTGCCGGAAATCCTTTTGCATTGATTTGAGTGCTATATGAAACTTGGTAAATGTTCAATCTCTTAATTTGGCCAAGTGAAAAAATCAAATCTTGAGGGCTTCTTTTGAGATGTAAAATTGAAGAGTGCCAAGTCTTAGCGCATTTAAAGAAATCTTTTGGCACACCCTTAGTCTTTCTTTGGCCAATGTCTTTGCGTTATTAAACACTCTTCTGAACTACCAACTGAACTGTAATGAAAGTAAAAGGTGTGTATCTTGCTTTATATAGGCCCTTGCTGCAAAGAAAATGTAGTCTAGGTTGCCCTCCATCTGTAAACCACACAGCTGATTTATGTGGCAACATCGACTATGACAGTGAACTGAACAAGAAAAAGCTGAACAGGCTCATTCTTATTCATGGGACTGGCCCATGAATATAATTTGCCCCTTTTAATCAAAACCAGCAGACTGAAGGCCAAAGTGTATTGAGATTATCTAGAAAGCTCTATCACTATTAATACTATTCATAGTCTTTAAATGCTTTTCTGTTTACAACAAGGGGAATAAGAATAGAAAAATCATTCAAGCCTTTGTGATCATTCACTACTTTCTGCAAATGACAGTAATGTCACCTTTACATTAATTTAAGAACAAGCACCATATAGTCAGATGTAGCCTGCAGAGGCATAGCAATGCAGCCAGGTGCCTAAAGCAGCTGTGACACTCCCAACTGCTGCTGTGCTACTGGCAGAATTATGTGGCTGCAGCGGTAGTGGCAGCGTTTTTTTTTTCTGTGCACTCTTCCCCCAGTTTTTTTTCTGTGCACTCTTCCCCCAGTTTGGCTAACTCTACCTTACTTACACTACTGCTGGCCTGGCCACCTGCCAAGCTGGTCTTTACCAAAGGGAAGGGACAGATTCCCTTGGCTCCCCTTAGTTTGGGCTAAAAGTCAAGGTCCATTGATTAAAATGTCTTCCAACCTCAATGAACCATCTCTAAAAGCATTTTTAATTATAAGCAACAAACTCATGGCTGCTTCATAATTACCTGGAACTTTTTCCAACCTGGATGTAAATAACATATTACAAATGTAAGCTTGCCAGGCACCAGATGGCAGCATGAAAGGCCAGATTCATGTTTTGGGGTATCTCATAATTATACTAGTGGCTTGAGTCCTCACCAAGAAATCTGGGAAACGCTAAATTTGCTGGGCAGTCCCATAGAAATAATACCCCCTCATCACAAGCAGTATTAATACAAAAACTCAAACTTATTACAAAAAATAAAAACAACCAACCCCCCACTACAAAGCAAAGTCTATAGCTGGCATTCTCTTGGGAAAGGCTTCTCCCATACCCAGGCAGTCTGATATTTGGGGCTCCACAACAGGTTGTTCCAGAAGCCTGCACCTCTACACTAGCCCTTTGGCAATGAGCTGGAGGAGTCCCACACTGGACAGTGCTATCAGCTGCTCCTTGGGTTCATTGCACAGAGGGGAGCTGGTAAAAAGTGTGGGTCCTTCTGCATTGCAAGGGTCTTTATTGCTTTTGGAGAAATGGTAGAATGCGGATCTCTGCTCCCACAGAGAGGGGGTGTGTGTGTGTGTGTGTGTGTGTGTGTGTGTGGTGAGATGTGGCAGGGGGAATGACTCTGGCCCCAGCCAGCATACACACACCCCAGAACTTCTAGGCTAGATTATAGTTCCCTTCTTGAAAGCACAGAGGTGGAAAGGGATCTCGGAGTCACTATTGACTCAAAGATGAACATGAGCTGCCAATGCCAGACCACAGCCAGCAAGACCAGCCATACTTTGTCATGCATCCAAAGGTGCATCTCAAGCTAGTCCAGAGAGGTGATACTCCCCCTCTATGCAACTTTGGTCAGTACTGTGTCCAGTACTGGGTGCCACACTTCAAAAGGGATGTGGCCAGCCTGGAGAGGGTTCAGAAGAGGGCTACCCGCTTGGTGAAAGGGCAGCAGGACAGGCCCTACAAGGAGAGACTGAAGGACCTGAACCTGTTCAGCCTCAGCAAGAGGAGGCTGAGGGGGGACCTGGTGGCTGCCTACA
>JAGPOW010000304.1:91385903-91410290 GCA_030014935.1 Caiman crocodilus
TTCATTTATTATAAATTTAATAAACAATTAATTTAAATAAATTTATTATTTATTACATAATACATTAAAATAAATTTTATGCCTATTTTAAATTTAATAAGTGGTTAATTTTAATAAATTTAAATGAATGATAAATAAACTATTTGCTTAATATTTATTTATTTATTATTTATATCCTTCCCTATCCAAAAGGCTCAGAGCCACTTTTCATTGCCCAGTTAAACAAGCTATTTGGAAAACAGGCATAAGCCCTTATGCTGGTGTTGTATATTCCCACTGTATGAATTGTTCCATTCCAAGTTCAAGAAGGGTAATTTTTATTACCTGAGGTCAAATCAGGACATAGTGCATTCCAATTCTTGGCTGTTTATATTTTTTACTTAATTGATAATAGACACAGCTTATCTGTGTATCTATAATTTTCTGTTTCCTGAATCCTTTGGTACCTGTTAGCCTCAGCCTCAGGATGCTTAATAGATTCTGAAGGTCTACAAGGGATTATTCAGGTGATGATTCTGAGTGGCTACTTAAAAAATCTCCTTTCAACACCTTAATCTAAGCTCATGCTGTGCTTCTTTCATATTTGAATTTCATAGTAAAATAGAAGTCTTGGTAGCTCAGTTACGCTTTAATTAACCACACATTTAAACAGTACCTGATAAAGAGCTAAAATTCAAAACATTTCAGTTTGACATATACATGCACAATTTTATCACAAATATTATAACTTTGAAAAAGTATAAAGACTTACATTTTTTCTAACCAATCAGAAAAGTACAGAACTGAACCATCTAGTGATCTTAAGAGGCATGGGTGCATCTAGAATTTTGAAAAGGGGGTTGAGATGGTGAGGTGGATCATTACATCTAAAACAACACAACTTTTTCTTCAATTAAAAATAAACTAGAAACATTACTAGTACACAAAGCATATAGCTCTGTGTTATTCAATATAAGGTTAAAGGAAAAACAAATATAAATTAATTGGAAAGAGTTAAATAATATGCAGGGTCATGAAGTAGGAGCTTCATTATCAGAAGCAACTAATAGGCAACACAATTGCAAATCAAATGATACCTTGATTGGTGGAACATCAAGATCATTAAAAGGAAGAGATAGTCCCTAATGTGTAGAGTCAAGAATTTGGAAGGGATCAGGTAGATTATAATGAACAATGAGGTTAAATGATTCCCTCAGCACTGCCTGACTAGAAGTGTTGTTGCTACTGCCAGAAAGTTCATTTTAAATTTTGTGCAAATCAGGAATCAAAGGGGGCTGGAAGTGCACCACTGAACCACCCCCCTGCACCTCAGATCTGCCCTATCAAGAGAGGTACATTAGGCTCATTCTTCTACCTTGGAGACCTCAGACCAACAGCAGAGTCTCCCAATGCCTCAAGAAAGGTGTTTGTACCCAAACACTTTGAAAAGAACCTTTTCCCAATCATTTAGTTGGTCTTATAAAAGATATAACATCTACTCAAAGAACCTTTCTCCTTAGAACAACATGGCTACAACCAACAACACTCAAACTTCTAGGACAGTCAGGATGCATCTACCTGAGACATGTTAATACACATTAGCCTAATTTAATGTGCATTATGGGCACGTGTCTACATGTATGTACCTTTCATGTGCATTAAAAATGGTAAAATTAGTTCAAGCAAATTAATGCACATGTAGCTGCAACCTGGCACTAGGGACACATGGCAGGGCTGCAGGGACTTGGTACTAACTTTAGTGGCAAGTCTCTGCACATGTAGCCAACTGCCAAAAATTGCTTAATGCAAATTACCTTAATGCACATTAAATTTAGCAGTTCTTTGTAACAGGGTAATATTCAACCCTGTTCCTTAGTAGAACTACTCTTCCAAGAGTCCAAGAAAGGGCACAGACTCTGGTGTGAGGCACAGCTGTGCCTCATCACACATTGGGGAGTAGATTAGAATCAGGGGGCTACAAAGGGGAAGACTTTGGGAGTGGCAGATGCACAGGGGCACACCAGGAGATGAGAGAGAGCATGGCCAGTCCAAGAAGGGTCAGATCAGAAATGAGAGAACTGGCATAGCCAAGCCTCACTCACCAGGTGAAACAAACCATGACAAGGGATTGGCAAAAGGAAAAAGACTCTAAAACCCATAAGCACTTACCTGGTGGGTCCAACGAGGAAAACTCCTGGTGGGAATAAGGTAGGAAGTGGGGACCTGAAAAGAAAGGAAAAGAAAAGGATAGGTTAGGACCTAATCTCCCTGGTTTTGTTTGCAACCATGTGGGAAAAGTGAAAGTAAAGCTGCAGACTGGGAGAAAAGTGGCCTTGACCTGTGACTGTAACAGAAACTTAATAAAACCAATTTTTGTTTTGCTTACTAGCAGAGTGACTGATTGCATGGTCTCTTGGGGCTAAACATTTTTTCCCATTCTGTTTATAACAAAGATGTGGCAGGAAAGTCTGTGGGGGAGAATTTGTTGATTTACCCTATCCCAGCCACACTCTTAAATGCACGTGTAGACATGTCCTCAGAGTAACAGACATTATCTGCTCTTGTGAATAAAGGAGATGCAATAGCCACTGGCTATCAGAGTGATGTGATTAATGCTGGACAAGTAGTAAAAAATGGTAAAACATACTGAAACAGAATAATGTTCAAAATCTTGAATTCTTTCTCTTAACATTTAAAGCAAAAGGAAAGACTATCAAAGGCCTTAAGTTACTGATAGATTCCAAAGGATTAAAGGTTTTGGGAAGGTGTTTTACAATGACAGTAATGGTACTGAAGTTCCATTATAAATGTTAATGTTTTGTCTATGGACATTACATTAACATTTATAATAGTTGGAGCATTGGGAAATATTTTTTTAAGTCTGAAAAGTAAGGAACTCTTTGTATCAGACATAATACAATCAGGAATCTTCCATTCAAAACATTTGGGTTAATTTGGCAAGTGCAACTTTTATTGATGCACTGCTTTGTCTACTATAATACTTCTCTAGTGCTTTTTATTCTATAGTGCATTCTCTGGTTCTATAAATATAACTCTCCAGATGCCCAGTCACTTTAAAAAACAGAAATTCAATTACCTGTTTTCTTTGAGCATGGTTCAAGGCAAATCCAATTGTAAGAATGGGAGAGTACTCTTTCTTTTGTTTATTCACTTCTGTTCATGAGAAACCAATTTTAAAAGTAACACTAGATTGTTAACGGTGTACATGGGTGACATTATGAAAGAAGAAACATTCCTTATATAGTACCACTCTGATGTACTACAGGGTTGTTTTTGGGCCTTAGACAAATGGATTACATTGCCAACTTAGACTTGCTTACAAAATATATCTAAGCATAAATAACAGAGCTGCAGTGCGGGATGTTTTACAACCCTTTTCTTCTGCCTGCTCAACTTTGCCTCTCCTCCTCTATCTAGTTTCTTTGGTTTTTGAGGAACTGATAGTGCTTATTAGTTGCATATATTTGACACACTATTATTGGCAACCTGCGTTCTCTACAAATTCCTGATACCCCTTGTGCCAGTATATAAGCTATGAATCTATCAGGGTTTGTTGATTACTGAAACAAAAAGAAAAAGTACAAGGTATGCCCCAATATGTTCCCCAATGAGGATCTGGAGGCAGAGCTGAGGGGGAAATACTACTGCCAGAGACTGTACAGGAGGAAGCCTTTAGGCCCTGGTCAGAAAAGAAGTAAGGCCAAGAGTTAGTTATAGCTGAGGCAGAGATCATGGATGGTTTGAAACAAGAGAATTTCACCTGGTTATTGCGAGTGGATGAGTTAGAGGAAAAAGCAGCCCAGTTAGAGTGGGAGTTAGGAGTGGTGAAATCCCAGAAAGAGTAAGCTGAGGCAAATGTCACTGTTTTAAAGCTGCAGGCACAGTCCAGCAAGAAGGAAGGAAGGTCCAAAGAAACCAGGTGCTTGATAGCTATAGAAGCTGAGGACTCGAGCACTTGAACAGATCATTGCAAACAAGGCTCAGAAGAGCTGGGAGCAGGAAGAGAAGATGCAGAAGGAGATGATAGCATAGATGACAAGGTCTCCTAAAGCCCACACAGCTCACACAGTGGAACAGAAGGATGTGCTACAGAAGCTGGAAGTGTCAAGGGGCCTTATAGGAGTTCTGCAGAAAGAACTTCACAGCCAGGAGGACCAGATAGAAGGTTTCCATGAGGAGCTGGAGAATTGGTAACAGAGATGCATGCATGCAGAACACCTTGCGCAAGAGAGGCAAGACAAGCTAGTAGAAAGCCATACCCAGGCAGAGGAAGCAGGAAAGGTGATTTCAAAAGAAATGGAGAGAATGAAAGGATATATGGTGAATTATGAGGTGTTGCAGGACCAGAAAGCAGTCCCTTGAAAATGAAGCAAAAGCCATGAGGAGGAGTGTGATGAGTGGTGGACTCAGCTGCAGAGTGGAGGTAGAAAAGGACCAACTTGGGGAATAGGTATAGTCCCTGAAAACTCTTGTAGAAGACAGCATAGCTAAAGAGGCAGTAATGAGTACAGAAAGAGAGCAGTTACAGCTTCAAGTGCAAGCTTCAAGAAAACAAGTTCAGGCACTGGAAAAAGAGAATCAAATAGTACAAGAGAAAAGGGATCAGACTGTTATAAAGGTCCAGGATCCCTGTGAGATTACGGTGCCAGACGTATCAGGTATTGCAATACTGGATGAAGCAGGGCAGAAGCCTTAAAAAGGGCTATGGACACAAATGGAAAGAGGATGTTTGTGCTGGGAGCACAGTTGGCAGAAAACATAGCCACAGCAAAAGCTGAATGCCAAGAGCAATTCCATGAGTTTGAGGCATTGAAAGAGTCCTTAAGGAAGATGGAGAAACAGCTAGAGGCCATGCGGCTAGGGCCCCGGAAGCCTCAAGAATATGTAGGGCTACCCAGATACTCAAACCTGGAAAATTCAAGGGACAATGCAGGCCCACTGCTGCCAGAGAAGAGTGCTATGATGGAGAGATCCTTAGGGGTTGATCCTATAACCATACAGGAAGAGGTCCTACCTGAATTAATAGGACGCCTAAATCAGAGATGGGGCCAGCTGATAAGCCACCACACAGACAAGATGGACCAAGTAAGACAGAACCTGGAGGAACTCATTAGCAGACATGACAAGGGAGTATTCACAGTGCCAGATTGAGTTCAGCCAGCTGAAATAGATATGGCAGATATAGTGACTTCATAGAAGAGGGAGCAGTCTAGCACAAGAAGTGAGACCTGGGGCCGTTTTTGCCAAGGCTGCCCACAGAACGTGAAGCATCCAAAACCTAGGGGACAGAGACCACATTGGACTAGGCCTTGAGCCACCAATCAGAGACAGACTCCAGAAAAGGGGATTAGTTGAGCCCATAAAGAGAAAGCAGGTGAAAGGGCCAGAGATGAGGAGGGGATGACTAAGGAGGGCTTAGAGAAAACAGAGCTGGGTCTAAAGTCTCACAATGAGGGAGGGCCACTAAGCCTCACACCGAGGCAAACCCTGTCCCAGGCACAGACTGCATACCCAACTAAGGGAGCAGGGGGTTCCTCAGAACCAAAGATACTTAAAAAAGAAGGCCTGGAAGAAAGACCCCCATGTGTATATTAGCAACCTCCCAGGGCAAGTTAGATGGTGGACCTTGAGAAAACTGATTGCAGCAAAGGTCACGGGCTGAGACCAGCAGGAGGTAGTTCTCCGGCAGCAGCCAGGGGAAGGAGCCTCCAGGGAAGAATTACCCAGAGTTTCTGTGGCTGTCTGATATGCTGCATATTAGGCTAATGGGGCTCCAGGAGCTCACCAGATACCCTGGCCTACAAGGCACTTAGTGCTGGGGTGAAGTTTGACTCTTTTAAAGGGACAGACCACACCCTGAACTGCTTGTATTATGTTATAGCTTAGGGGCTTATATTTTGGTTGCTGTTTATAAACTGGGGGACTAAACTGAGGCTATAAGGGGAGGAGGAGGCCTCATTAGGGCACATTATAGCATGGAGACCCCAGCGCCAGCTGGTCCAGCACCAGTGTGGGCACTGAGACAGGGCTGTGGAGAGCCCAGTGGTGACAGGAGGCCGAGCTATAGCAAGGCCCCAGAGAGGCAATGTTTAAATACCATCTGTGAGGCTTGGGGCATGGTAAAGGAGTGATTTTGGAGCCACGCATCCAGCCCATAAGCCTGAGGGTGTCCTGTGAGGCAACCATTTTGAGCAGGACCCAAAAAGGGATCTAGGAACCCACAGGGTTCAGTGAAATTCATCAGGGCCATGTCCAAACACAAACTTGAGGGCAGCCTCCCTATTTATTATAATTACCAACAAGACATGGCAGGTGAGGAAAAGGGTGTCTGTTGGGCAAGATTGGCATGGTCACAGAGCCCTAAGGGCATCACAGCCATCCCTGGAGGATCCCATCCCAGAACAGACTGGGTTAAGAGTTTTCAAGTTCACATCTGGAAACATCCATATCTTGGGTATATATGTGGACTCCACTTCCATAATATTTTATACTAATATTTACCACAATTTTTATATACCTACAACAGCATGATGAAGTCACATGTTACTGATAGGGAACTGAGGTGTGGAGAGGGTAAATCACTTGTCCAAGATTACACAGTAAGTCTCTAGCAGAGTAGAGTCTTGAAGTTGTGGTGCTCAAGTCCTAAACTCATCTCATAACCACCTTAACTCTCCTTTATATATCTATGACAACTACAAAAAGTAGAGTCCTGAAAATTAGTTATGACATGGGGTGATACATGTATGTATTATAAACAATTGTTCTATAGAAAATAGAGAAAGACAGACTGCATTATTTAGAAGAAAAATGCACAGCTCCATTTATTTCTTAGAATGAGAAATAATTTACTGCTGCATAGAGATCCAAGGTTGAAAACCAGTGTTGGTCTTTTGCTTTTGCCCTAGGATGAGCAGGAAGCTTTATATGGATAGTATTTGTCTCTGGGGGCATGCAGCTCATGACATTACCGTTTTGAGACACTGATCATAGTGCCTACATTCACTGCTAGTGACTGTCTGGGCTGTGCAACTCAGCACATAACAGCTGTTGTATAACTCTATTTTCCACTCCCCTATCTGTTGCTAAATGTAAGCAAAGGGACTCTTCTAGAATTGGTGACAATCCAAAATAATCTCTTTTGATTTCAAAAGACTTGTGTTGTATAGGACTGGAATTTGTAAATCTTTGCAGGGAAGTGTTAGCTTTTACACTCTGGACATTCTTTTACAGACTCTCAAAATAATCTTGCCCCTCCTGTACTAACTTTGATCATTTCTTTCTCAATTTATTTTCACAGCAGCACAATTTCTCCTTACACCCTCAAATAAGGATTCTAGAGCATCCATTCAGAAACATAATATAACCAGTCTTTTATATAGACTCATGCCTCGCCTTTGGGTAATATGTCAGGTTTCTCTCTCAGTACATCACTCCCTATTATTTTTCAGTTTTCATTATAATTCACTTAATTGTATTTCACCCATTTATTTCTAGTTCTCTTCCCAGTAACAAACCATTATCTCTTTGTTAGAATACTTTCCCTAATTGCCTTCCATCATCCCTTTTATTTTAGCACTTGGCTTTTTATTCTTTGATCTCTTTCACTTCTGACTTCATGTAATCTGACCTGTTTTGTTATTTCTTTGGTTTTCTACTGGCCTATTCTCTATTCTCTTTCAATCTTTCATCTTTAACTATATGCTGTATAATTTAGCTGCAGAATCCTCAATGATAAACTGCAGAAAGCTGTCCAGCTGTCCATACAAACAAGCTTTTCATTGTAAGAAGCAGAAGCCGATGTGATGTTACTTTAAAATATATATAATGTGCTTATGTGGATGTGTGCATACACATATGAATTACAGAGCTAATCAAAACTTAAGTAATTGAGAAACCTATATTCATAAATCAAGGAAAGAGCCCTATTCATCTTTCTGATATCAAGAATGATATGGTATTTGGTTTAATAAACAAATGAAAAACATGCAGATTATTATACAGCTAGATCTTGCAGCATTTGAAAATACCTTGAAACTCACTTTAAAAACATAACATTTAAAATAAGTGTCATAGCATTGAAATGGGTGTAATCAGCTGGCTGTAGACTGAAAGAGAAAGTATAGTATAGGCATTAAAGCCAGGGTCCAGGTAAATTAATTCTAATTTACTATTCTCAGCTCAAAAACAAACTTCCTTTCTGACCTTGGGAAAGCTAGTCATACTATTCTGAGACTGTCTCAGTTTCCCTTTATACAATGAAGATAATATTAGCATATCAGTAGAATGCTCTAAAGCTTAATTAGCTGAAGCTTTCAGAGTCCTTTGAGATACTTCAATGGAAGGTGGTGCAGTTGTGCAAATGACTATTATTATGCTAATAATAATAATTATTATTATTGCAGTTTTAGAGTTCTGTTGTAGCTGTGATGGTTCAGGAATTATGTGAGAGGCAAGGATTTCTTAGGGTAATATGATTTTAATTGGACCAAGTGCATAACTATAATGAAATGAGACAAGCTTTAGAATGAAAGGCATTCTTCATCATGCCTGAGAAGTAAAAACCAGCATGGCATAGTAAAAACAGTTGGAAGATGTGGGAAGAGAAATTTCCAGGGGTAGTAGACCAAAAATTATCAGAAGGAAAGCAACTGTTAGTGGGACATCAAAGTCTATTAAAAAAAAGCGGGGGGGTGACAGTCTCATCTTTCATGTGTTGGAGGAATTCAGAAGCAGGTAGGTTATAATGTGTCATAAAACCAGTATCAGTGTTAATTCCTTAGTGTCTAACTAGCTTATGAATTTTTGTTTGAAAGCTCACCTTTTAAAGGTGTTAGGTATATTTCCCTTGAGCATGAGGATAATGAGGTCAAAGAGGGAGTGGTTGCTCTGTGAGAAATGTGCTCCCAATGGTGTATGTGGTGTACATTTGTCTCTGTCCTTTATAGTCATTCTGTGAGACTTCATTCTGGTACGCAGTTACTGTTTAGTTTCACCCACATACTTGCCTTGTAGTAGCCTTTATTCCGCCAGTAATCAGCTGTTTTTATTCTACTAATTTTTTGTCTTCTACCCCTGGGAATTTCTCTCCCCCCTGTTCTTCCAACACTTTTTTACTACGCTGTGCTGGCTTTTACTACTCAGGCCTGATGAAGAATGTCTTTTCCATTTCAACTATGCAGTAGGTCCAATACTAAATACCACCTTAAGAAATCCCTGCCTCTTTTGCTATTACTATTATTACTATCATTATTAATATTCTCCAAGTTTAGATCATATTTGTCACCAACAGAACCTGGAAGATAAGTAACAGCCACCCAACACCTGCTTCCTTACCAAGAAACAACTTTCTGAGTAATCCTTACTATCTGTAGCTAAGCAACTTTTTGAATGGATGGGATGAATCACTCCATTTCTAGAATTCTTAAGGCCTTGGTAGTTTCCTCTGATATAATTCAACTCCTGGACAACACTAATGATACCATAGTCACGTATGTGAACTAGATCATTTCTTTGTTTCTCTATGTTGATGCACTGCCTAGTAAGCTGGCAGCAGTAATGATTAATACTACCCAGGCCTTCTTATCCATAACCCATGGTGCTTGGTCAAGCAGTGTGACATGGCATAGTCTATGATACCATCATACTCAAAAACTTTGGTGCCATTATCTTCTGTGGCAATCTCAATATTTTTGAAGTATAAAATTAAGACACCTTTCTTCTTCCTCAGATTCTGAAAATCTCATCTGCTTGTTCATATTCCTTATATTGTGGTTTAGACCTATGCAGTTGAGAATCATCTTGTGCTTTAGTAGTTGGGCAGGCTTTATCAGGCTATCATGATTCACTTGAGGATTCATCTTCATTTGGACAATTTTCTCCATTTTATGCTTTTTAAGTTTCCCTTTTAATATTTTCTATTTTAACATAAGACAGGATTTTTCTTTTCTAAATAATTTTGTTCTGTCATGGGCATATTTGGTCATAATTTTGTTCACATCTCAATCTTCTGACTCTTCACAGCTTTGTTTCATTTTATCATTGTGGTCAGTTTTGGAGTTGGGTTCATAATTGACCAGTTCTCTACAAAAGTTGATTCTTAGTTGGGTGTGCATTAATGAGATGAAAAAGGCAATACATTGTTTTGTCAGATACTATTCATTAACATAATCTTCTAATTTTGCCAAATAATTACTGAGTGAAGTTTCAATAATACCAGAATTAGAATCCTGTGCTAGGATGGTGATATTAACAGAATAAATACATTTTCATGATTTTGTATTGAGAATATCATGTGTGTACCAGTTGAAGGGGTTGGGTGCCAGAACAGAGCCCTGTGGTATATTGTTGTTGTGGACTCTGCATCTGCTAACTTTACCATTACGGAAAACTCTGCAGTTGGAAAAGATATTAAATAGTATTGTAATAATGTTTTTGCACCTAATTGTCTTTACCAATTTCACCTTAAGACCTCTTATACATACTGGATGCATCTACATGTGCAATTAATACACATGAATAGCTGTAGAGTTTATACACATGAATACTCGAGCTTATTACTCCAGAGCTTTTACTCCTGTCCATGCCCTTTGAACTAACCTGCAGGCAGCCCTCACATTGAAGCAGCATTGTGCACCAGCCAGCCACTCTGCAGCATATGGAGCTCTGTCAGAGCTGCCCTGGGCTGGCTGCTCTGATGGGACAATACGTGCAGTGGAGCAGCTGGCTGAGGCATGAGCAGTGCCCTCACTGAAGCATCCTCCTGTAGCCAGTGACTAAGCTACTTTGTAAGGTTAGTAGATGCCACAAATTAGCAATGATGCTGGTCAAGTTATACCTACAATTGAGAAATTTACACAGTGCCCATCAGCGCTTCAATATCTTTGAATATACTGAGTCCTTTTCTGACTTTCACCAACACCCAATTTCATTTTTTGTTATCTCTGTTCCTTCATTTGACATGACTTCGTTCATGACTATACAGTCATAGAGCAATGCACAGATATTAAGCAAAATACTGCAGCAAGAAGTGTTTACATAGAATATTTAGAATAGAATAGAATTTCCTAAGATTCAAACACACATCTCTTTTTCTCCACCTCTTTCATATCTTTTATATCCATATATCAATTAATGTGTTTTGAATCAACATGCACAAAGGAGCAGTAAAATGTTTTTGCTTTGGAAATAATAAGAAACAATAATGAAGAAAGATCATTTAGTTACTCCATTTGACAAAATGATTTATGAGCTTAAAATTTATAGCATAAATTACAAAATATTCTTGTTTATGCTAATTAAAAGTTATTGTAATTTTGGCAGTTCCCTTGGATACCTGATATCCTTGGGAAAAATACACAAACACAGTATTTTTTCTTTCCACAGTAATTTCAGGGTAAACCTTTTATAACATATATTTGAAATTACTGTTACAGAAAATGCTGAAATTCAGACATGCTGGTTACAATTTTTTGTTTCTCTCTTTTATTTAAAAATAACTGACTTTAACGGAAGCTGAAAGACCTCAGGGCTTCTGAGAATCAGGTCACTTTTAAAAAAAAATCCTCACTAAGAAAAGCAAAAATGAATGCCTTTGCTGGATCAGCAATAATGACCCACATTAGGGATTGTTTTCATGATTAAAGGTTCAACAGTTGTAATAGTAAAGGAAGCTGGATTAATTTGGATAAAATATGAACTGATCCAAACTTTCATAAGACCCTTGAAATTAATCCTAACCAAACTTTTTTATGATGACTAAAATGATTTGAGGGAAAAAAATCTTTTCATATATATTTATGTATATATTTCCCAAGAACTAGAAAATATTTGTCTGTCTGTTTGACTTTACATAGCATAATATTTCCTGGTTCTCCTCAGTTCTTCACTGGAAGTTGAATCAGACTCCTGCAGTCAAAATTCTTGGGCCAGGTGTAAATAAGTATTGCTTCATTAAGTTCAGTAGAAATATGCAAATTTACACTAATGAAGGATCTGGTCTCTTGTTCTCATGAGACTGCAAGAGCAATTTGTACAAAGATGAAACAGAACTACTCTCAGGAGAAACATAAACTAGTTTGTGTAAATGTGTCTTGTATCTTTGTGTAGCAAAATACTCTTGTGTTTTGGTTGTGAATATTACAAGGGAATGTTAAATGTTAACTTTCACTGAAGCATGAAAACATTTCATTCATAAAGCTTCCAATACCTTCCTGCAACCCCCTTTGCGGTTTTTAAGTAAACCTAAACAACATTAAAGGGCTGTATTCCGAATATTGATGTCAGTGGGGATTTTGCAGGATTTTGTGAGAGTATTGTGAGTAGGCTGGAGTCTACGGTTTCTGCGCATGTATTTAGATCCCCATCTTGAGGGTACTTACCTTCTTACAGCATTGGGTTCAGGAAGAATGTGCAGCAGAATGTACCATTCCTACTGCCATCAAGCTCTCTGAACAGTGTCTGAAAGTCAGCCTTTGGGACTATCAAGCTGGGCACTCAAAAATAGATTCTCCCAGAACTGAATGTGATTCAGTACTGCACTGTGATTATGGACGTATCTCCTGTGACTGTTTCTAACAAGGCTTTATTTGAAGTAGTCCCAGCATACCAGCTGTTTCTCTTGAGGACAATTCTTGCCACACTGAGTAATACCTTGTTCTGTGAGCATCCCCTTAAAATTAATGGGGCTAGTCACAGAACAAGGTAGCGGTTTAACAGATTCTGTTTTGTGGTCAAACCTGTCAAACTCATGACCTCTCTGCACTAAATTTTGTATTTTCTCTCATCTGGCCACCACAGACACTATAATACTTGGCATTAATATATTGTTATGTGTGTCATTGTCCCTACAATTTGCCTGAGATTTTTTTGGAGCATTTTAATTGGCAATTTGGCAGAGTGCAAAGTATGAGCTAATGAGCTGCAAGTACAGATTGTACTTGCAAATTCAAAGGGTTCACATATGAACTGTTAGCATGCAATTTCTTCTGAAAATTGACACTATAGCCAAGTGCCAGATTCTGCCTTCATTTGCACCTCTACAACCCCATGTTTGGCCCCAAAGAAAATATTTTTTGATACATTCTTTTGCACAGGTTTAAATACTACCTTTCACCTTGCACATATTACTCATGTGTTTTTCATTTACTTGTGCTGGACTCATTTGTCAGATATGCCAGAGCAGAGGTTGAGGGAAAATACATGTAGGGCCCTCTGTCCTCCTGCCCTGACCCTATGCATAGTCAAAGCAAGTTACAACACCTTCAAGGATATTTGAACCTCTATCAACTGCAAATGGCTTTCAAGAGCTCATTTCATTGGGAAGGTCTGCTAGAGTGCCATGCACTCCAGTCCCACCTCATTCAGCCACTGAAACACCGCTTTCCAGTCCCAAGACAGATATGCTATGGTGATGGGCTGCAGCATAAAACTCTAAAATTGGTAGATGGATGGACAGGCAAATGCATTCTTTATTCTGAGGCACAGGGACCATGTATGTATATGCAAACATATACATACATCAAGTCAAAATATCCCCTGCTCTCCTTGAGTTGCTTTCCAAATCCTTTTTATATGGTTAAGCAAACATCCTGCATTTAAAAACTGCAAGTCAGATCGTCAACAACCATGAAATTGGCTTACAAACTATGAATGAAAATACATGTTGGGATCTTTTTATTTATTTATGGATTTTGAGTATTAAGGGGCACTTTTTCAAGTGTTTCCCACAGTATGCCTCTAGGAAAATAGGACTGGAAAGGACTTTTTGGATCAAATCCAGTTCCAGGCACCATAGTATAACATTCCTTTTGATGTTCAAACTCTATCTCAAAAGTAGCTAGGTTTTTTTGCTTTGTCTACAGTTGTTCAAAGGCTGTTCCAGAATCTTATTACTCTGACTGAAGACTTTATTTTAGTTTGTAAATATATTTTTCACCTGTTTATAGCCATTTTTGTGCCAACATTGTCCAATAGTTTGCAAGGTTTTTGAGTTTACTTGTTCCCTGCCTCCTACCAATGTATTTATAGAGAATAGTTCCTTCTCTGCCAGTCTGCTAGGCCAAGTGTAAATAATCTCTTTTAATTCCGTTTTATAAAATAGGAACTTTGTTTCACTTTAAATTCATCCTTCTTGGACATGGGGGGGACCAGAATTGGACACAATATTCCAGATGATGTTTCTACGGGGTCTACAATAATGTAATTAATGCCATCTTGTCTCTGCTGCACATATCTCACTGGGAACATCTACAAGAGATGTTAACTGTAGAATTGCCTAATTAGCTCTGCAGTAAATATCTTGGCATCTACATGTGCAGTCCTATTGGGTTGGAGTGAACTAATGAACTCCACCATAGAATAGTACTTGTAAACACAAGTTTACATGCTCATATAAACACAAGTACTATCCTATAGTAGTGTTTTACTCTGCAGCAACACACATGTAGATACTGACCCAGCTGGCTGGGGCATGAGAGTACTTCAGTGTAGAGGCTAGCTGCTGGCTAACCTTGCACTGAAGCACCCTTGTGCCCCAACTAGCTCCTCTACAGCACATTGAGTTGAATTGGAGCAGATCTGGGCTGGCAGGTTGACTCCCCTGATCCTGTGCCAGCCAGGGCTGCTCTGCCCAGGCTCACTGTGCTGCTGCCCTGGGGGCACATGTAAATGTGGCACTCAGGAGCAACCATCTCCTGCACAATATGCACCAGAGTTTATTGCTGCACATTAATTGTATATGTAGATCAGGGGTGGGCAAATTATGGCCTACAGGCCAGATCTGGCCCACCAGGCCATTCTATCATGGCATTTGGAGCCCCTAAAAAATTTAGTAAATTAATATTTATTTGTCCTAGTTCCCTGTTAAAGCTGGCTGGAGCAAGGGGCAGTAGGGCCCAGAGAGACCCCTCAGCAGACTTGTAGAATTGAGCAGCCCAGCTCCACCCACCCCTAGCCAGTTCCCTGCTTTCCTGCCTCCACCCTGCTCCAGCACCCCATGGCTGTGGCTCCCAGCTGCATCCCCAGACCCAGGAGCATGGGACCGTGCTGGTAGGGATGTGTATGCATGTACACATGCATGTTGGCAGGGGCAGAGTATGTGTGTGTCTACAGGCATGGGGCAGAAGGTGTGCATGTGTGTGTGTCTTCAGGTACAGGGGCAGAGTGTGTGTGGGTGTGTTTGTGTGTGTGGGTGTGTGTGTGGGTACAGGGGCAGAGTGTGTGTGTGTTATAATATAGTGAGTTCCACACACACACACCCCTCCATTCACATGCACCTATACCTTCCCTTGCACTGCCATACACAAACCCGAGCTACCTCCCCCCATACCTACCCACATCCCACATACTCACAGCCCCCCACAAACCTATATGCACTCCCCATGATATACAAGAGTAAGACTTCATTTTAAGCTATTGTGCAGTTTACATACACTACGCAAATACATGTAAATCAGGACAAAAATATTTTTGAAATCAAAGTAATGAATGTTGTAGATGATAACTTTTTAGAATATAATTTCGTATTTTTCTGGTTCTGGGATGGCAAATCCCCTTGCTGAAAGGTACTTCTGGGGGCAAGGGGAGGGACTTCTGGTGGCAAAGGTCAGGGGTTGGGGGGGTGAGACTTCTGGTCACAAGATGGTGACCAGGAGGTGGGGCACCTGTCAAGGGGCAGGGCTACTCATGTGGGCCTCGACAGCTTTCCAAAACTTTGTAAGTGGCCCTCCATCTGATATAAATGCCCGCCCCTGATGCAGATGCAATTTTCTGGCTTGTTTTGGATATTTCTTCTTCTCTGGTACAAGGTTAAGAATATTAGTGATATCATTATCTGTATATGAGTAGGAAAAGTGGGCTAATGAGTCAGTTGTTAATGAGCTGAAATTGTAGTATTTGAAAAGCACGTTTCTGGTGACTTTGACATCCCTAGACTAGATTATACTTCCCTTTAGGTTAAAGATATGTTCAATGTGTTGGGGTCCCTGCTTTAATGTTTGTGGTATCCCTTCTCTCTGATGCAAGAATTAAAGTCTTATTAACCCTCTATCTGTTTTTATTCTTTTTTTTAATTCATTGTATACTTTGGACTTAAAAAACAAACAAACAAAGCTTTGTGATCTAGTTTAAGTTTCTGGGTCATAGGTTTAAAACAGTAATTCTCAGCCAGGGTATTAGGACACCCAGGGATGCCATGACATCCTTTGAAGTATGCCCCAAACTATGAGGAAATAAGCCAGCTGTAAGGAGATAAGCAGATAAGTGAAGGATCAGATTTAGTCCCTGCCTGTCCATTTCCCCACCCCCACTGCTCAGATCCTTGATGAGGAGGTAAGAACTATAATAATTAAGTTAGTTTTCAAAATAGGGTGCTGTTCCATTCACAAAAGTTATGGAGGGATGCTTGGAGTTTATTGAAGTGTTCCCTGAGTCTAAAAAGGTTGAGAACCACTATCTTAAAAGAATAGTGCAGTCACTGTTAATAATGAGACTATTTAATTGGCCTGGAAGATTCCTTGCAAAATTGGATCTGTGTCTAGAAGCCAATTGTAAGAAAACGAAAAAGGTTATTGTGGGATCTTCCTAGGCTGATGGAATCAGTGTAGCAGAATCTAACTGCTTGAAAAGTTCATTAGACTGACCATTTGTTTCAATTTTCTGTTGAAAAGAGAGGTAAGACTGGAGTCCTGTTGTCAGTGTCTCTCATTAGTGTAAACAAATATTATTATAAAAATTCGAAAGCATTGAGGTGACTTGCACACATTACACTTAAAACATGATTAACCAGTTAATCCTGTTTTAACTACTTACCTGGCCACATGTAAGTCCAATTATATTGGATTATAACACCAGGAATAAGGATTATAACAAAAGGAATAAGATGAAAAGTTTTTACACAAAGGGATAAGCTGAAAAGTTGTTATATAAAAAATGTGTACCATCTTTATGGCTGGTTTTTATCATGTGATTAATTGAACATATGGCCAAGCTGAGCCTCCAGAGCACATGGAAGCCATTGATTCCCATGCATTCCTGAGGCTGAGATTGCCAATCATCTGATTTCTGCTTGAGGGCCTATCATAATAAAGGGTCCAATGTGTCCCCAGGGTTGGGAGCCACTGCCATACCCAGCTGCTGCAACCAGCCTGGGAGCGCATCAAAGCCTTGACTCTGCTGCATGCCCTTGGCAGCAAGCAGTAGCAAATCAGGGCGCTCAGCCTCCAGAACACAGCTAGACTAAAGGGCTCCACTGCACCAATGAAGCTGGAGACCCTGTCAGCTGACTGGGACTCCCAGCCATGGGAACTCACTATTGGCTGGTGCAGTGGCATCCAGGATCAGGATGTTGGGTTCTTTTCACAATGGCAATATAATGTGATGAGATCTGATGTTGGATCTTGAAATCATGCCTCCTGCCATGAATGTGTGGCATGGCAGGAAGTGCGATTATGGGGATTGCACATCAGATCCCATCTCATCTTTAATTTCATATTTGCCAGGGATCTAAGATCCTGATTCCATAATTTTCAAAAGAGACCTAGACACAATCTTCAAAGGCATTTAGGCACCCAAATCACATTGAAATCAATTGCAGTTAAATATCTAAATACATTTAAGATTTGAATCCAAACCTGAGTCTAAGTCCCAGATCCACAAAAACTAAGTGCTTTGTAAAATGTTCCCCATACTCCTTCTCTTGGAGTGTGATAGTACCGTGTGCATAATTCTTTGATTTTTACATTTTTGCACCCTTGACAAAACCAGCTGGAATCAAGTTAGTTTGCAGGAGATTAGATTCTGAGATAAAAATTGAGATTTTATTATCCAAGCTTCAGATGATGAAATGTACCAACAATTTAGGGAGGGAGTGTGCATTTTCTTTGGAAAGCACTTTGAAACTATATGTAAAACTCTCATTACATATTTACAAAGTACTATTACCATAAGATCTGGAAGATCTGGAAGACTGAAATTAGTTTTAGTTTTGTTTGTAGAATACATCAAAAAATGAGAGAGAGCAGCCGAAAGGTCACCTTTAATTGTTTTACTTTAGTGTTAAAATGTCATTATCCAGCTATTAAAATGAAATGCCTAAGTTTTCATATTAGTAGGTTTCATGCTGCATCAGAATAGCAACCTATTAGGATAGTTCAGTTTCTCTGACTTAAGTGTAAATGCTGAGTATGCAGAAAAGCACTACAAAAAATGTGATGTTAACTGAGCATTTTCTATTTACAACTAATTATTATAGATGTGTTTATTACTATCTTGCTGCTGGAAGAAAAGTGTCTTAGCCCAAACCAAATGGAACCCAGATCTGACCCTCTCTAAAAACAGAAGACATTGTGGCATTAATCATAGATTATGGAAGCTTCAGGAGGTCAAAAATGACTATAGCAGAAATAAAGGATGTTTAGGGATGAACAATAGGAATGATTTAGGAGCTTGGAAAGATCTTGTATAAAGAGAGGCTGAAAATATTAAGACTATAGACAAAGAAGAAGGAAGGGACATGATAACAGTTTAGATGAGTACTATAGGAAAGTAGATCAATAACTTTTATTCAGTCTGTCTCATAATTAAAGCATAAGGAGACATTCAACTATGGCTAAGTATACAGACATTCAAAAAATCTGAAGTGCACCCAATCATACTTATTCAGGTTTCTGTAAGAGACATAGGTTCGTTCAGGAATGCATAGAAGACATTTATTCTTGGTGGAGGGAGTATGTTGGGCTGGATCTATGCCTGCCCCTGCCCCAGGCCCTTAAAAGCCTGCAGGCATAGTGAGCCATTGGGCACATGAAAGCCACCAGAGGCCTTACCAGGCTGCCTGCATCCTGGTACTGCTGCCTAGCACTACAGTGCCATGAAACTACCAGGTCCATGACATCCAGGCCTGCAGGCTACTTCAGGCCTGTGCCAGACCTTTACGGACCCAGGCCCAGATGCGGGCAGCTCCTGGTCACCATGGCTAGCTCCAGCTACTCACAACTGACCCCCAGCAGCATGCCCAGAGCCTGCAGGTGCTGCAGGGCATCACCTTGCTGCAAAGCTCCTACGTCTGTGCTTTGTCTCTGTGCTGGGTGCTGCAGGCAGCTTCCCAGGTCCAGCAGCACAGGAACAGCCTCACAGAGACCCAGAGAACTGGTGTGGGAGCCCCATGACCTTGTCACCCATGCCACAAACCACCATCCAGGACCCCAACTGGTCCACAGAGGATACTAGTGACCTTGTGGCACTGTGGCATGAGGTGGAGGTGCAGTGGCAGTTTTCTCAGCGTGGGCAATGCCCATGTCTATGAGCAGCTGTTAGGTCAGATGCGGGAGCATGGACATGACCGGTTAGCATGGCAGTGTTGCATAAAGGTCAAGGCCTTGCAAGCACAGTGGGTCACCATCACTGAGCACAATCATTGGTCAGGGAGTGCCTGTAAGTCCATGCCCTTTATATGGCATGTGACTAAGATCCTTGTGCCTTAGGACCCAGGTGGCAGCCATGTTGTGTACTGCAGCATGGGCTGCCTGCCCAAGCCCTCACTCTGGCCTGGCACCTTTGGTGATTTGTTGTTGGGGCAGCCCTTGGGGCACCATCAGCTCATCCCAGTTAGCTCCCCACTCTCAGCCTCCACCAGCAGCTTGGGAGCCTGGGTCAGTGCTTGACCCAACAGCTCCTCAGCCTCAGTCCCAGTGATGAAGCCTTAAAACAGGGTTGGGGAGGCAGGCTACCTATGGCCAGCACCCAGCAGCCCACCAGCCCCAGGAGAGTAAGCAGGGATGGGAGACTTAGTTGGTGGCTGCCTGGGCCAAGGCCTGCCCACCTAACCTACCATGGTCCCTGAGCACCCGTGTATGTCCAACCCCTAATCTGAGGCTGGGCCAAGCACAGGTCTCCTGTAAAAGCATCTTATTTCAGAAATGTTTTAAGCTCTCACAAACAGCTTCTTTCTCATGGTTCTACAGACCCTGCAGCTGCACAAGAGGGAGAGGCCCTCAGTTGGTAGCCAGGATGTGGCTTCAGACTCACCACTGCCTATGCCCAGGGGCCTGCAGATGTGCCAGCTCTGCAGGAGGACCCAGGACCACACCCTCATCAGGGACTGGCTGATGATGTCTGTGGAGGATCATATGGTGCATGCACAGGCCTGGTGGGTGGAGGATGTCACCCACGAGGACACATGGGACCAGGCAGACCAGGAATTCTGAGGGTCGATCCTGGCCCTGGAGTGTGAGTGCATGGAGGCCCTGCAGGAGCAGGATGCACTTGAGGCCAGGACAGTGGAGGCCATGAAGGATGACTACTAGGTGCTGGACACCATCCTGTCCCTGGCAGTCACCTTTTTGCTGCCTTTGCAGCTGGTGCTCCCACTACCAAGTGACCTATGCCCACTATGCCCTCTTCACCCATGCCTTGGGAAACAGCTTCCTCTGGGCCTCACAGATATTATGCAGCATGAAGGCTGCAATGATGACTCGGGGGATGTTGTCCTTAGTGAACTTGAGCTGGGTGGTGAGGGTGCACAAACACTCCTTCAGGTGACTGAAGGTGCACTTCACCAGTGAAGACCAAAAGGGTTGTCTCTGATAACAATCTAGGATGGAGGACCTCCTTCACATCACTTCAGGTCTTTAAAAATGTGGTGGATTTAAAAGGGTTATATCTATGGGCATTGGACTACAGCCTGGCCCCACCCACAGGCATCGGAATAATTAAGCTAAACACAAATAAGATTTAACAACGAGACTATCTGAAAATAAGAATAACAAGGAAACAACAACAATATCTAACAAGTATGATACAAACAGACCAAGTATCTATAGAGAATAAAAACAGATTATACAGAGAGATCAAAAGATTGTCTCTTTCACTGCCATCACAAGGTGTCAGCACAACAGACACTGATCCTGTCACAGTGAGGCTGCTCCTCCAGCTCTCACTGTTTCCCGGTGTGAATTTCCATTCCTTTCCCAACAGATACTCGGCACCTCTCTAGTAAAGGGGGGAGGACTATATGTTACCCACTTTTCACAGTAGCATGAGATGGATCTCTAGACCAAATTCTGTGGAGGTTACTGTCTCCTTGGGTGAGACTCACTCATGACCTAGATTCACTCAGCACTTTCAATACCTTTCACAAGGTACTTGCACATGACTCACGGCATACACAGTCCCTCTCAGACACACACCCTTTGGTGCACACTCACCTTTTATACCATAAGATCACCTCACTCTTGTCAGTCATATGCAATCATAGACCAAATCACGCCATCAATCATATGTCAGTCATGAACTGACCATTCAGGAGTCTTGGTATCTCAGGTAAATCTTTTTACAACTCCTGCCAAAAGATGTTATATAACATAAGGGAAACTGTGCATGCTCTTCTTCTGAAAGTGGGTCATGACATCATTGAGGATCACTTGGTTACAGATTCTGAAACTTTCACTCCTATAATCATGAGCACATGCATGTCAACTATACCATGATGTCACCATAGGAGCCAAGGCCAAGGAACCTGGTGTTAACCCCCGGGTGCAGGTCCAGCCCAGGCAACAGTTAAAGTGGATGGGGGTCCAGCTTGCCAGTGTTAGGCAACATGAGCCAGAGCAGAATTGGGTAGGCAGGGTCCCTTATGAAGCATCTGCTCTGTACCAGGGCTGGCAGGGTAGAGTTCTGAAATATGTGGGTATCGGGCACTGCCTGCCCAGTCAGTGCTCACATTGGTGAAGGCACAGTGGTGGGCAATGACAGCCTGGAGCACAATGGAGTGACAACCTCTCTAGCTATAGTGGGGGCAGTCACCATGGAGTGAGCAGGTTATCAGGATGTGGGTCCCATCCAAGGCCCTAATGCACTGGAGGAATCCCAGGACATGGAACTCTACTATGCACACCTCCAGGACAGCCTCCCTGCAGTGGCCTTGACCACACCAAAGAGATGGCTCACATAGCAGAGGCTCACGGGCATGGCCAGCTTCAGCATGGTGAAGGCCAGCTTGATGTCTGTGGGGAGGGGTGTCCTGCTACTCCAAGTGCAGGCAGAACTTCTCCAGGAGGTCCAAGAAGGTGGATTGGGACATCCTGAATGCCTCCAGCCATGCCTCAGCATCCCAGGTCTGCTGGACAACATATAGCCACCTGTCCTGGCAGGCCTGGTGGGCCCAGAAGCATTGGGACTGGAGGCCCAGGAGGGCAAGCGTTGGCCCAGCGATGGTGTTCGGCAGTTCATCATTGGCATTTCTACTGGGGTCCAGCCAGCAGGACAGGGTCAAGGTGACAGCTGCATGGTGGTGGTGGCCCTGAGACAGTGTGGTGTGGCTGGGCAGGCAGTCACTGGATGAGGGGGAGCCAGTAGGGCCCAGATGGACATGGGCCAGCTGGCAGCCAGTGCAGTGGCACATCAGGAGTGGGACTGTGAAGTGGGACATTGGGCATCGCAGCCATGGTGCAGGGAGACAGAGGCAGTGATGGGACAGTTGCCATGTGCTGTCCCTGCAGTGTGCACAGTGCTTTTGGCTACAGAAGTGGTTGGCCAGGGATTAAGATTACCTTTTCAAGAGAGCTGGCAACTGCTTGCAGCTGCTGCTGGAGCCTTGAGCTCCCCCTTTTGGCAGCAGGAGCCCATTGCAGGGCCACAGAAAGTAGGAGCAGTTTGCTGCTAGGAACAGCAAATCTGTTCCCACATCTCTGCATGTGTAGATGCCTATCTGGGAGCATTTACTCATGAGTAGTTTACTTGCAAGCAGACTGATCCTGGATCAAATGCATATGTAGATTCACTTAAACATACTTTAAAAATAGGTTTACTTTTGAATCTGAGAAATTTGACACAACTCCTTTAAAATATAACCTGATTCCAAATACTGAGCATACAGCTAGACTAGATGACCTTTTGAAGTTCTGTCTAGTCCTACTTTATTATGACCCCATGTCTTTTATGGACATCGCCAACTTTACGTACCTGCATGCACATAGTGCTTGTGTGCAATCTTCTCATTTAGAATTATATTTTTTTAGTGAACACTTTGACACTGCTATGCAAATTTACTAGAAAGAGAAAACTTATACTAACAAGAATATAGTGTTGTGGGGGTGGAAAATATATATGATCCAATCAATGGAGCAGGGAGTAGAGGAACAGCTGTTTCTTAAGTAATGACATATAAGTAATATTAGTCCCATTGGTTTAATTACATTGTAACTTTAATCAACAAACATCTGCTTCCTATGTTGTGTTCCCAAAGGCCATGACATTTTCAACATGATCAAGCATTCTTATATTTTTATTGATCCAATAATTTCAAAGTATCAATTCTGATAAAACTGAAGTTAAACGGTGTGATTATGACATAAAAATAAGAACAAAAGAAAAAAGAACAACGAATCTGTTTTTCTAGCATTTTCTTGGCTTCGGATTTTTTTAGTTCCTTGTAAGGTGCAGAATGAGGGTTAGAGTAAAAATGGAATATACTAGTATCTCTTTTTCCTCCAATCTTCATGAAAAAATTGTATGGATATACATGCTGTTCAATATGTTAGTGGTGGGTCCCGTAGAAATACTTAAAATGAGTCTACTAGGGAAACAGGTATGTGGGAAAAGTGAATAAGCCAGGGACATTTAAAAACACAGTACTACACTTGTCCTGCAGGAAGGAACTAGTCGGGTGGGCAGAAGTATAATGGAAAATCCAAAGACATATAGGGATATAAAACATACAAGTTCAAGAAGCTGTGAAATACAATACATTAATATCTTTTGAGACAAAAAAAAAATACTGACCTTACATATTAGTAATTTAAGGGCAAAAAATTCACTACAAAAATACAGAAATGTATTCTAAATTCAATCGTTAAAAAACGAGGTATCTGGATTAGGTTTTGCTTTAAAGAACTTCAGATGTGTTAGGGCTGGAAACGCACAGTCAGGAACCTAACCCACCTTAGTTCTGCTCGGTAGCGATGCCAGGCAATGATGGGTAAATTATATTAGCATGTGTAGCCCAGATTTGATTTAACAGATTTTACAGTCAATAGGCTAGAGTTATGCAATTGTGTCTTTGAACTGTGTCTTCCAAAGTTCTTTGCCAAATTTAGCAAATAACTGTGGCTGAAAAAAGGAAAAAATTAAAACATTGAAATGTTTTGACATATTTAAAGAAAATGTTTTGGTATAGTCTTTCATTTCAAATTTTGTAATTTAAAACTGTACGACTAAATACTGGGCATGCCTACATATGCATTTGCTTGAGCCTAAATATACTCTGTGTCACACCTCCAAAGCCTTAATTCTGACAGGCCCCTAGGGCGAGAACGAACGGACTCTAACTAATTTCTTTTTTCCCACACTAGGCTTTGATTTCCCTTTTATTGGCTGCTAGACAGATCAGAT
>JAGPOW010000304.1:91410390-91479488 GCA_030014935.1 Caiman crocodilus
TATTCCTTTTATGGTATGAAGCTGGCCTCAGGCGTTACTACAAGGGGTTTGATTTCACTATGGGGGTTTGGCTTCTTAGGTGGTGTCATGAGTCACCGCTTACAATGCAGTCTGCACACTCTGCTGTAAGCGAATCTGGTGTAAACCCTTTTGGGCAGACATCTACACATGCAGGATTAGGAAGAAGATCTGCAACAAGTTTTCTGCAGCTCTGCAATGGGCCCCTGCCACCACTGGGGGAAGCACTAGGGTGTGGCAGCAGCTGCCAGCACCTGGCAGCCATCTTTAAGACCTGGCCCTTTTCTCTGCTCTTCGGCCAGCTCCTTCCTTGCCCAGAAGCAAGGAAGGCCATTCTCCTTGTCTACTCTTCCTCCTCACACTATGGCTGCTCCAGCTCCTGCCCCGGCAGTGATGACCAGAGTCCTCTATTCCTGCTGGCCACTGTGCTGACCCTGCTGGCCTGCTGTGCCAACTGCCATATAGTCCATGGTTTTCTTGACCTGCTTGGCTCCCCCCCATAGTGATTGCCTGCTTGGCTGCAGTGCATCTTCCCAGGGCCACTGTTGCCACTGCACCACTAATGCTGGCAGAGATGCTGATGAGGGGCTCCAGATGCCACCTTCAGGGCCACCATTGCCCTCTTGGGCCTCCAGACCCACCATCTCTGGAACCACTACACCAGTGAGGATGGGTGGCTGTATGTTATCCAGCATACCTGGAATGATAAGCAGTGGCAGAACAGCTTCCTTATGACCTGGGCCATCTTTTAGGACCTTCTCCAGCACCTCCAGCCCCTTCTGGAGGGGCAAGACACCGGTATGCACCTGACCCTCTTCACAGACACCCAGCTGGCCCTTGTTCTGCTCAGACTGGCTGAGCACTCCAACCCCTAGTATGTCTGACAACTGTTCGGTGTGAGCAAGGCTACTGCTCAGGAGGCCATCTTGGAGGTGTGTGGATTCCTCCAGGACATTTTGGGGGACACTGTGTTCCATGGCCATGACTGCCTGGTGGTGGTGGTTGAGTTCTGTGCCCTGGGATTTTCCCAGTGTATTAAGACCCTTGATGGGACCTACATCCCCATCACCTGCCTGCCCCATGGAGATTGCCCGTACTAGAGCTGGAGGGGCTTTCAGTCTGTGGTGCTCCAGGCCACTGGGGACAATGTCCACACATTCACCCATGTCAACACTGGCTGGGTGAGCAGTGCCCACGATGCCCAATTGTTTTGCTACTCTGGCCAGACAGGATTCATGGATACTGGGCACTTCATGCCAGAGGTGCCAGATCTGCAGCTGGGTGCCATTGTAGTCCTGCCCCTACTCATTGGGACCCTACCTACTCATTCCTGCCCTGGTTCATGTGACTCTACATCAGCCATCTGGACCCCTGCCAGGCCCACTTTAACTGTGTATTAGCTAGACCCATGCCCAAGTGGAGTGCACATTCAGTCACCTCAAGGGTCACTGGTGTTTTCATCTTGAGGTCACTGAGACAAGCTCCCCGGGTCATCATTAGAGCTTGTGTGCTGCATAACATCTGTGAGGCCTGGGGGGGATCTGTGCCATGAGGCCTTGGTGGAAGAGGCCCAGCAGGCAGAGGATTTGTCATTGCCACTTGTGGTGATGGTGGCAGTGGTGCCCCCACCTCTTGAGGCACCAGAAGAGTCATGCACCTAGCACTGGGGGCCAGGGCATTGAGTGTGGGAGGCTTCAGCTGACCATCTGCTCCTGCACTTCCTGCTGTAGCCCACCTGCACTGCCGCCCATGGACCTCCCAGCTTCCCTGCCCATTTCCAGCACCTTGCTCATTGCACATACACACTGCTTCTAGGTCATGGCATCACATGCACTATTGCACAGTATCTAATCCCACTTAAATTTGCTATTTGCATTTGCATTAAGGGTTTTTACTGTGCAGTAAGCACATGCACATGTAGATGGTTGCACTTACTGAACAGTAAACTATGCTAATGCACGTTAACACTTGTCATGTAGATATGCCCACTGAGTATTAAATGAAGTGACACTTGTTTAAACAGAAATTAAATTTTCAATACATTTTGCTGCCAAAAACAATAAAAAAAAATGTCTTTTTATGATCACCAATGATTTTTTTAACTATGTTTTGGTTTGTCCAGCAAATAGGAAAAAACAGTATTTGATGCAGCTCTACTTCACAAATTTTCAAATGTTTTCTCTCCTATAATCACTATAGAATGGAGTTACGAACTCCCACATAAGTTTGAATGTTTAATTTCAACTTCCAACCATTAGATCACGGTATAGTTTGGCTAAATTGAAGATTTCTTTAATATTAAATGACTTCTCTTTGTTTTTCTCACAAGGATCAAAGGTCATCTTAACTTTTTTTAGTAATCTAGTCAGTTGAGCTCCATATGTCTCTCATCAAAAGGCGCATCTTTCAATTTTTAGGTCAGTCTTATGGGTCTTCTGTTCTTTTGTTTCTGGAGTAGGTATGATTCTTAAATGGTGAATACCAAATCAGGATACAATAATCCAGAGTAGCTCTCACCACCTCTTGAGGGCTAGGGATAGAAATTACACATAAATCAATATAAGTAATTTGAAACAGGTTCAAATCTGTAACACAACAAAAAATCAGTGCACGTAAACCACTTTCAAAAGGGCCAAAACCTGTTTAATATAAACTTGGATGGATATAGTATCAGATTTAACTGAATTAGGTAAAATTGTTTTATTGAACTTCTGTCCCATATCCCATCCAGATTCAAGTTAACTCACAGTCCTCCAGCATCCCAGGATGCTTTGCACCTCCCACACAAACTCTCCCATTCAGAGTGGGTGAGCTAACTTTGGTCCAAGCTCTCTGTTCCAGACATCGGGGGCATGCTGTAGCACCACCTGGCTCCTGGCCTGTGCCACTGCAAGCACTGTGGCTGCATTTCCAGAATCAAAAATGAATGTCTGTTCATTTGCTAAGTGTCATTATGTTAACTCCTTAGTCCTACTCAATATTCTCTGCTTACATATCCAAGAATGATATTAACACTCTTAAATAAAACATTACACTGGCAGTCATAGTCATACCTTTTAATGGATTTCTTGAATATGCTTCTCACGTAGCTGAAAGAAACATATTCCAGTAAATGGGCCAGATTGTCAGATGAAGTAAACTGAATGAGTTCCATTAAAGTCAGGTTGCATGAGCTGAAGATCTGTTGCTACCTGTCTGAATCACATTAGTCAGAGATGGATTTTGGACTTTCCTTGAGTTTGGAGGTACTCATATAAATGATTTTGATATACAGTTGTGGATCAGCTTTAAAAAAAATCAACCTACATCTCAGTTTGGTTTCTTATTCATTTCTTGACAGTTCAGAGGGGTTGAATCAGGAGTTTTGGTTCAGTCTTTTTTTTTACTTAAAAGCAAGTTATTGTTTAAAGTATTGCACTCAGAGGAAGAAGACTACTTAGAAAAAGAACTTTATGTCTTCAATGAAACTTGTGGTGAGATACATTCACTTGTCAACATTTTCTATGGTAGGCCAAACAAGTGGTGTTGTCTTAGGATAGTCTAAATATTTTACTTTTCAGTTGCATACTTTCTTTCTCATGATGTATCACTTCTGTGGACAAACATATTAATAAATAAATAAATAATGGGTTATTTTGAGGCATTTTTACTTGGTGGTGTGTTTAGTGTTTTTACTCTTTGCTACTGTTTCAAGTAAAAAAAAAGATGAGAGTTAAATCAGGATAATTTTTGCAATGATCTGGCAAGGTCTCTTGAGCTGAAAAGGATGAAATTACTTCTCTGTCAGATTTTCATAGGACTGTAACTCTAGTATAGTTTTGCCTCTGATATATCTTGATTTTATGGTAGCTGAAAGGAAGGAAATCAGAAACTTGGTAGTAAATTTTAAAAAAAAGCAAAAAAAAAATGGTCTACTTACCTGCTAAAAGGCAAATGAACAGTTTTGTAGGCTGTGCGCAAAGAATTTGAAGTGCATCTCTGTGCCAGGATACTGAGTGGCAATACAGTACACTTCAGCCTGTGGCCTAGTGTAGCTGCAGCAGTTCATCTGTGTATTTTGGGCTGGCTTGTAGAACCATTGGAACTTTATAATTATATATCTCAGGCTCTGGCCTGTCCTATCGCTGCTATTCGTGCCTGCCTTTGTGTGGAGACGCACATTTTACTATGTACTGTGGAAATTCAGAGACCCTTCTTGGGACATCCTTGAGAAGTCACTGCCATTCAGGGTCCAATCTGGGAGTTGTTACTGTAATTAGGAAAACTTGGGTCTTTTCTGTGGTGGTAGAGTACTGTATAAGCTTCCAGTCAAAAAGCTAAGCATCTTTATTATATAATGCCAAATTTCACATATTAGAATCTAAGTCTATTGCCAGATAAAGTCCTCAGTTGACATTCTGAAGCATTAAGGAGTCACTACATAGATCTTCAGCATGTGTGGGTGTCATGACATTAGAAATAACATAAAACTTATATAGACAGAAAATAAACATTTTCTTCCTTTAAAGAATTGAAGATTGATAGATAATTACTTTGCTTGCCAAGGAAAGCCTCCCATAATCAGTATAAATCATAAGGTCATTAAACTGATAGGGCAATAAGAAATAAATCAATGCCCTGAAGATGGCTTGTAATAGCTTGTTGTTGAATGCATAGTTGAATGATTTGTAAAGACCATGGTTGTAAAGACCATACTATGCATCTATCTAATTGTGTTGGATGTGTTAGTGAGTCTATAACAGAGCTAGCAGAATAAGTCAAAGACCACCCACATATAAACCAAATGACTTACGTGTCTGTGGGAGACTCAGAAAAATCTGTACTTATTTCTCCACCTCAACTCTATCAGGAACTTGATAGGTTTCCTTTCTTTCAAAGAAAAGAAAGGAAAAGAAAGGAAGGAAATGAAAATAAACAAAAAGTTGATGTAATTCATTCTCTGTAATAATGCTTCTAAAAACCAATGATTTGGGGACAAAAGTGACGTGCAGTCATAGCGACAGCTTACTATTTTGAAATGTTCTGCGTGTACATGTGCATTGCATAATTGGATTAAAATGACCAGAAAGTGACACATCTCCCACAAGCAGTTTTAGTTCTTTCATTTTGTAGCTGAATGTGATAACTATTTGAAATCAATTTTTCATGAAATTAAGACCCTGCAGTTCAGGGCCCTTTAGTACAGAGCGTTTATAAATAATATATTAGCAAAATCATCTTAATCAACACATGCATCTGCAAAAAGGCAGGGAATAGCTATTCTAAAATTAGAAAAACTGAACTATAGGAGCATCAGGGGGGCTTTACATTTTGGAGAACTGCACTGAGTGCATTTTACAGTCTGGAGAAAAAAAACCTGTTTTTTGCACCCAATGATCCTTTTGTTACAGATTACAGATGCTGAACCATTTTCTTTCAGTTAGCAGTGGTCTGACTCCACCAAGGACAATAGACTTTCTTCAGATTTACACCAGTGTAAAAGAGTAAATCTTGCTCCCTTCTGAATGCATTTTATTTTAGTCCAGTAACCATATTAGAAATCCAGGGTACTTAAAATATAGTTCATACTATTGTATTGACTATCCATTGTGAAATATAAATAATATTTAATATATTTATTCTTTTTTCCTTCTGATTTAAAGAATACAAATGCTGTTGAATGGTAGGTATATCATGCAAGCTAATAAACACAGAGTGAATGCCATGATTTAATTAATTACATGTTTTAAAGGTTAAATTAGGAACAACAGTAATAGGATGGGATAGCTATTAAAAGCAGTAAGATTGAAAGGTCTGGTCATAGCCACTACTCTAACAATGGGAAACTGGCCGTGTTTTGTAAGCACAACTGCAAAGTTATATCCTAAGTAGTATGTGAAGAAGAGCAAGACAGTAGTTGCACGTGGTGTTGGCGAAAAAAACCCCTCCAAGTGTGTGAAAAACTTGAAGGTATTTGGGAGAGAAGCTAATGGATGGGTGGGAACACTGGAGGAGCAACAGTTATGTTGATGTCACAATGAGTTAGAAAAACAGAGAGATGGGGCTAATTTTGAAAGTCATTCACAGAAAAGACAAGTAGTTGTATTAGTTGTGAAATGAAGGAAGAATTTTAGAGCAGTGCTTCTCAAAGTGGTGGTCCATCCGCTAGCCACCTGTCTCCACTCCACAGCGAGTTGCCAGGAAAGAAAGAAATATATTTTCAGAAGCATAACATTGATACGTCATAGCACCACAGTTTGTATGTTCCAACACTCCAGGTGATGTCACATTGTGCGAGGTGAGGAAAGAGAAAGAAACAGCTGGTCGCACATTTGTGTAGCACTGTTACTCGCAGCTGCTGCCACTGGCTGAACCAGGCACCGGTCCCTGGCCCACTGGAAAAAAAATTGCCGGTCCGCCACATCAGATAGTTTGAGAAACACTGTTCTAGAGGACCTGTATTTGGAGAAGTGCCATTAAAATGGCCAGCCAGGTTTTCTTAGAAGTACCTATCTGAATGGCCTAGGAGGGACCAAGTTGCAATAGTCAAGGTGAAGGAGGAAGAATCACAACACAGGATAGTAAGGCCTTGGATGTGACCTCTACACTAATGTTTATAAACTTATGTAAAGTATTTTGCAAGCAAAGACATAAAGGCTATGGAATACTAAAATACTAAAATCCTAAAAATTAAACCCCCATATTTTAAGTTTTTCTAATGAAAATATAGTTCCAAAAATTACAATAAAAGACAAATACATTTTAAAAGTTTAAAAAAATAGAAATAAAGCATTTCAATATCTTTTATGCAAAGTATTATTTTTTACATGATGAGTAAAAGAGTAGAATAACAGGATAGAATTATCTTCCTCTGGAGTTATGACCCATGACACAGGTCAATACATGATATTCTATTTCTCTGTTCATGTCCCAGCTATTGTGTTCCCATCAGTTCCTATCTCTGACACCTTTACTCTAGAACAAGGTTGCCAGCCTACAAGATGCAGGGGACTGTGATGAAGTTCCAGCAGTAACAGGCTTTGCCAGGTGCTGGGGAATTTTGCCCATGCTGCAGTGGGGCAGCAGAGAGAAGTGGCAGTAGGTTTTAGTTCAGGTCCACCTCAGACCAGAGCCAAGCCCTCCTGCCCATTGCCATAAAAGGGTTGCTAAACTGCTCTAGAGGAAAATATCTATTGACATATTCCAGTGTGGACCAGTAAACTTCACTTATGCACACATAAGAATTAAATTTTGCCCTCCCCAGTTTAATGACTTAACTGGGTTTCAAGTCAGGTCTTTGCTCAGTCACCTGATTGGCTCTAGCTCTTCATTCATGAGATGAACCTAATGACTAGCTTTTGCTGCATAACGCACTTGGATTTTCAAACAGCCCCTGGCCTCTACATACCTCATAGCCTTATTCCTTCTCCTATCTTGGTTTTCGTCCAGGCTTCATGATTCCTGTAGTTCTTAGTCCTTGCATCCTGGCTTCTAGTTCCAGCCTTCTGACCCATGGCTATCCACCTTTGGAATCTGACCTTGCTATGTATATTGGATTTGCAATTTGCTTTTGTCTCTGGATTTGGTATTTCTGACTACTGAGCTCTTCCCAGCTTCTGGCCACCACGAGGATTCTTAACTCTAGCCACTAGATTTCCCTGACAGTGTTTGTGAAAGGGTCTTACTTCAAGCATGTGCCACTTATGTAACAGCACCACCGCTGCTCCTAGCTGCTTCTGCCACTGTGTGCTGCCACTGCAGCAAGGACTGCTGGGAGAAGGGCCAACATTCCAGTACCCAAGCCAGAATCTGGGTCTGGTGCCCTCCTTGTCCATCTCTAGTTACTTTATTGGAACCTCAGTATGAGCCCTCTTGAATACTCTGAGCTGTGTACCGCCAAGATAGTGACTGCTAGCATTTATGAAATATACTGCAGTGCAAGCCATGATCAATTTAACAAGGATGCTTCAGTCCATTAGTTATAATATCTGACTAAAATTACTGTGCTGAATAGTGCAAAATAATATTATCTGCTCTGTAGCTTGATAATATTCTATTCTCACTGTTACTGAGGCTTGAACCTTTTCAAAACCCTGTCCTTTTTTCTAAGCATCTGTAATTAATTGTACTTCTTGTTACCAATGAGTAATGCTGGCAAAAAGAGGCCATTGTTTTGTAGATAGATAGAGATGCCATCTTGCTGTGCCCATCCACAGAAGACATATTGGTCAAATCTGCTAGTAGTAGAGATCATCAGTGATGTTAATGAAACTATACCAATTTCTGTTAGCTGAAAATCTGGTTTATTTAGTATAAGTATGAAGGTATTTAGATTCTTGAGGTATTGATTTTATTACTAGAATATGAACAGAATTTTAAAATGTAAAGGTGGAAAAAAAAATTAAAATGACCGCTCATTTTGATTTCTGATGTCTCATCCTAGATACTGAGGCAAAACTATGCAAATGGGGTTGCTTGAGGTAAAATCTTCTGATGATAAAAAGTAGTGTAGTTCTACTGGACTGGATGAAATGGCCTTTCACAGCTGATGAGGATCTACCTTGTAACCGTCAAAAGTTGGGCGCTCTTCTAAGATTCACTTTTGCAAGTTTTATTTCAAAGCTTTTAATTCAGATGACTAGGTGGGGTCTAATAGAAGGGAAATTTTTAGGGTATTCTAGATGTCAGAAAAGACCCCATAGCAAGCAAACTTGCTGCACCAGAAGTAACAGCATAATCTATACTGTTATTTACTGAGTTTACATAGGAAATGAAATTACTGCTATGGGAAATAAAAATGAGGGGAAATTAGAAAACAAAAATAAGGGACATAGCAGTCTCTGGGGCTGATGAGAATTTAAGCTAAGGTTTAAATATAAATATCCTAAAAAAGTGGGTGTTTTTAGGTTCAAAAGATGTACCATTAACTTGTGCAAGGGAGTACTAGAGCATCTGTTGCTGTAGACATTGTGTACCCCTACAACTCTGTGGGGGGAGGGGGAAAATATGGTATCTATCCTTGTGGAGCCTATTCCAGCCAATAGATTTGAGTAGCTTTCCTTCAGTTTTGTTGGACGCCAGCAGTGGCCATTACTACTCCTTTTTATTGCGACTATCCTGAATGCTGAAGGAATCACAGAATTTTAGTTCAGGAGGAGGTGACTAAGTGGCACCCATTCTAAAAGCTATCTCTCAAAAGTATCAAACCATACCTTTCAACTTTTCATGCTCATTTGCTCTGGTTGTGATGACAACATGACATCATGGCAAAGATAACCACAGCAACAACATTGCCACCAGGAGGAGAAGCAGGAGGACAGAGTGAGTAATAGCAACTGATATCCTCTGTGGTATTAAAGTTAAGGCCATAATGAATCTTCTCATTAACTTGCAAGGAATGTTACTAAAGCAAAACATCTAAGTAAAAGTATTAAGCCAAAATGAAATACTTTCCTCTTCACAGAGAAAAGAGGGATTTACCACAGTTCAGTACACGAATGAGTGTATATACATTTATAGAAATGTATTTACTCTTTTTGGTTCCAAATAGAACGCAAGCTTTAGAAAAGATAACAAAGACATTCAAGTGCTAATAATAATGGTTATAAAAATATTTAAACACTCCCCCCACCGAAGGGGAAAGCCGAACAGAGAAGAGGAAGGAAATTCCAGTTCTTGTTTTTAGTGTGAATTTTCTATTCTACTTTCTCCTATCACTCCCTTCACTCAAAAATAAAAATACATTACTATTTAGTGATGCATAATCTTATTCAAACTTCATACATATGCATGACCATATGCTTCACACATCATATGCTTTCCTTAGTTTCATCTTCAGGTTCAATATCAACACTCTCTTCTCATCATGCTTATGTACACATACTTTGTTCATTTCATACATCTTCCCAAGTTTGCAGCGAATATATATGATATTGTATCAGGTTGAACTGAAAAAGACTACACCTGATGAGAGACAAAGATAGGTAAGGCCCTGTACTAGATCTTTTAGGTAGCATCCATACTTTTAATCACTGCTTAGTCAAAAAAAAAATAAAATGAAGATATTCCCTGCGTATTTGATTTCAATCTCTCTCAGATTGTGCAGGGGTATAAATCTATAGCCTCCAGTCAAATCGCCTGACAAGGGGATAAATTAGAGCAGAGTCCAGTGCAGCATCTCTCCAAAGAGTCAAACTGTTAAGCTGTCAATAGTCAAGACAATTGATATAGTCATTTGCCATATTTACGAAATATTAACTGCACACTATGCAATACAGGTCAGTTCTTGTTTTAAAAGTTGAAAACAATTTTGATACGTGAATCACTGAGAGAAAGACATATCTACAAAGAGCCTTGGGAATCACAAAATTCAGCCTCATAAAAGCCAATTTTTAGGTACCCTGTCATTTAATGGAATTTAATCTGCTCAGAGTGTCCCAGGTTCATGCAGGGAATTATGTGAGAGACAAGGATTTTTACTCATAACTTTTATTGGACTAACTGCATGGTTGGGCTAATGTTAAATAATCTTTCAAACATAAGACATTCTTCATTAGGTTTGAACAGTTTTGGGATTTTATATGAATAGCAAGGGGAGAGGTATTTCAATATACCTTTGCACATACTGATGATGTGACAGATCTGGTGGTGAGCACAAAAAGTCATCATGGATTTTTGACATCTTTTAGAATTACTCATCTGCAGTTATTCAGTAATTAACATAAATAAGTGCAAAACTTTTATGGTGGAGATTTGGGGTTCTTCCTTTGCTCTGTCAAAGGACTTGTAGATCAGGATGAGTCCCCTTGGACTGCCCATAATTGAAGACTAACCTTTGGAAGTGATTTGCATTGTACTGAATTAAGAAAATGAGTTGCATTTTCTCAGGATAAGGTAGAGGTGTTAAACCCTGGCACTAGCAAAAAGGATGATTTAATTAAAGCCTTTCTGCTTAGCATATGCACATCCTTCCTTGGAAAATTGTGGGTTAAATTGACAGCATTTGTCTTTTTCAAATGTCTTGGGGCAAAAATGTAACTTCGTAAAGAGAATAATCTGTTTACTCTTAAACTGGGGGTTCGGAGATGGTATGTCCAGAAGCTTTCTTGATGGTGGTTTTTTTATTATTATTTTTATTATTATTATTGTTTCCAATATGTTTACATAGCTGAGAGCAGGGAATGGCCACTCATTTTCCAGAATTATTGGGCAATTGGGAAGAACTGATATTACTGGTGGAGAAAAGGTATTCTTCTTGCAATGGTTACTTAGATATGTTCTCATATAAAACTTGCCTTAAGATATAGCTTTGGTTCACAAATTCACTGCATTGAAGCTGGCACTTCAGAAAAATACTTAGCAAAAATACTTAAATACTTAGCAAAGGACCCTGAAAGGATATTTTTGAGAGCATCACTTGGCACTATTAGAATGTCCAGTATATTCTTTTGTGGGGCATTGTTATCCCCTTTAAATAACAGAGTTCCCTTCAAATATATGGACGTATAGTGGCAGATATTTAATGGGTAAAATGCATGTCAATTGAAATACCTGATAAATAATGGCTGGGTTTTTGTTTGCTTGTTTTTCCTTTGGTTTTTTGGTTGTTTGTTTTACTTTTCTTTTTTAGTATTCTATTCCTTAACCATGGATAGTAGAGAACTGCAAGTGCTCAAACTGAGAGGGGACCAATGCTACATGGCTAGACTTATGGACAAACTGGCTTTTAGACTTTTTCAGATGTTGGAGCATGATGCATTTGCTTCCACAAGAAAAGAAAGAATTTTGATGAGCCTCTCTTAGGCTCTCACTTGTTAATGCAGTAGTTTTATATTACATATTGGCAGAGTTATTGTTTGGCATGTTTTCAAGCAAAGGATGACTCACCTAAAAGTTTGGTTCAAAAAGTTTGTAAAATAATTTAGCTCCTAGCGTTAGCTGAAAAAAAGCAGATGAGTTCAGAAAAAAATGCAGCTGGCATGATGGCATATAATATCAAATTAGTTTTAGTTCTCAGGACAATGGGTATGGACATGGGGGAATTTCAGTGCTTTCTTTCTGTACCTCATATCTCTGTATTGTTCCCAATCTGGCCACGATTTTTAGTCATTAGTCTGCATCTTTGTTCAACAAACAGGGAGACTGTAAAATACTCAATATGCCAGAAGTTAGACTATTCACATGGGAGGTGCAAGATCTGACCTATAGCCATTTCTCCAAAACAAGAAGATAAGAAGTTTCAAGATGGAGTTTCCCACATCTCAGCAGAGTTATTTAATTATTGGATAAAATAGATCTTGTCATAATCTACTCTGCTGGGTAAGGCCCAATGAAGTAGTTATACTTTAAAAATGGCTCCTAGATAGGGCCTGAAAGTGAGAGATATGGAGGACTAGCTCAACTGAGAATTCCTTCTGAGTTTAGGCATAAAGTGGGTCCCTGAGGAATTTGGCAGCATCAGGACCTGGAGCACATGCTCCCAGGTTAAAAACTAAGGTGTACAAGAGCTTTACTGATAGAGGGGCAAGTGATGAAGAATTTTAGCCACTTACAGAGTTGGGTAAGTTATATCTCATTCTTGAAGAACTCAGTAGGTGTGTCTAACCATGCATTAGATCTGGGAGCAGTTTACTCATGAGGCATCTACTAGGGGTCTGCGAAGCAGGCCCTATTTGATTTGGATTCAGATCTCGCCTGAATCAGGGACAGTGATTCAATTAATTTATTTGGATCACTGTCCCAGATTCAATTTGGCTGAATCCAAATCTGAAGATTCAATGCTGATTCAGAGAATCAGCAATTCAGAGATAGACACAGCTTTAAATAGTTTTTCTTTATACCTCAAGGTACCAGCACGACTTGTGAATTGTGCAATGTTGGGGCAGATGGATGGTTGTGACAGCTGTAGGTGTTATAAGGCTTGATGCCTCTGCCCTCAGCTCGTTTTCCAACAGGCGGTGACACAGTGGATCTCGACTTTGGATCACCTGGTCTGGCAGGAAGTTGGTCTTATGTTTTCTTTCTTGCCATGATTTTGATGATATTATATTGCTAGGAAGCAATGCCCAAGGTGATCCTACCTGGTCTCAATCCCCGTTTTCCTCTGTGTGGCTCCAAACCTCTCCTTTACCCAACCTAGCCTCTCCAGATGGCACTCGTAGTTCTCTGCAGCTAGGTCTTAATGCTGCCCATTGGCCTATTAGTCAACCCTCAGCCATCAGGGTAACCATTAGCTTCAGTTAAGTGCATACCCTTCTAGGGCTGGCCTTGCCCTGTGCTCATATATCCAAGAAAAAAAGAGAAAGCAAAAATTTGACTGCTCCCAGTCTCATTGCCAGACTCAGTCCATGCCCCCTTCACCTGGGGTCAGGCTCTCATGTCCCAATCACAACAAAATAAATCAGTCAGTTCAAGCACTGCTCAGCACAGGCCTGCCTCGGCTTACTTATGGGCATTCACAGTCCCAAAGAGATCTCTCCCATGTGTAGCAAGGCTCTAAACTGGAACAGCAATTCTTTTGGTGTCTTCCCCTGGATCCTCTGCTTTCACTCTGCTCCAGGGATTAATCATTTCATAGTTTCATAGTTTGTAGGGTTATAAGGGACCTTGACAGATCATCAGGTCCAACCCCCTGCCATAGCAGGAAAGAGCACTGGGGTCAAATGACCCCAGCAAGGTGTTCATCTAGCCTCTTAAAGATCCCCAGGGTAGGAGCTAGCACCACTTCTCTTGGAAGTTGGTTCCAGATCCTAGCTGCCCTGATAGTGAAGTAGCGCCTCCTGATGTCTAGTCTAAATCTATGCTCTGCCAGCTTGTGACTGTTATTTCTAGTCACTCTTAGTAGTGCTCGGGGGAACAGGGACTCCCCCAATGCCTGCTGGTCCCCTCTGACTCATTTGCAAACAGCCACTAGATCCCCATTCGGCTTTCTCTTGTGGAAGCTGAACAGGTTCAGGTCCCTTAGCTTCTCCTCATAGGGCCTGCCCTGCTGCCCTCTGATCATGTGGGTGACCCTCCTCTCGACCCTGTCAATGCTGTCCACATCCCTCCTGAAATGCGGTGCCCAGAACTGGATGCAGTACTCCAACTGCAGCCTGACTAGTGCCGCATAGAGAGACCTCCTTGGACCTGCTTGAGATCTTATCTGTGGATGCATGAAAAGGTGTGGTTGGCCTTCCTGACCACATCCCCTGGCCCTTGTTCATTTTGGCATCAATAATGATTCCAAGATCCTTTTCTGCCTCTGCACTGACAAGAAGGGAGTTCCTCTGCCTGTAGGTATGCTGCTGGTTCTTCCTCTCCAGGTGTAGCACCTTACACTTGTCAGTGTTGAAAACCATCCTGTTCTCATCTGCCCACCCTGTAACCTGTCTAGGTCCAATTGTAGCCTACTCCTCCCTTCTAGCATGCCCACATCCTCCCACATCTTAGTGTCATCAGCAAATTTGAATAGGGTGCTTTTTACCCCTCGTCCAAGTCACTGATGAAGATGTTGAACAGCGTGGGTCTGAGGACCAAGGTTGGTCTGACAGGACCTGCCTCTAATGAACCCATGTTGGTTGCCCTGAAGCATAATCTCCTTTGCTGGATCCTCATGGACATGCGCCAGGATAATTCTCTCAAAAAACTTACCCAGGAATGAGGTAAGACTAACTGGCTTATAGTTCCCTGGGTCCTCTTTCCTCCCTTTTTTGAAAATGGGAACCACATTGGCCCTTTTCCAGTCCTCTGGCACTACACAAGACCACCGCGAGTGCTCATAAAGCCATGCCAGGAGTCCCACAATGACCTCTACTAATTCCCTCAGCAATCTGGGGTGGAGGTCTTCAGGACCAGCTGATTTAAATATATCCAGTCCCTCCAGAAGTTCCCTGACTACATCCTCACTGACCTTAGACCTAGGTGCACCTCCCCCGGGGCCTGAGGGGGTCCCGGCAGATGAGCTGATCTGGCCCCTGTTGAGGAAAATGGAGGCAAAGAAATTGTTAAATAGATTAGCCTTGTTGTCTGGTGTGACAACTGGATTTCCTAGTGTGTCTTGCAGAGGTCCCATGTTACCAAGTACCTTCTTTTTGCCCCCTATGTATTTAAAAAAGGACTTCTTGTTGTCCTTAATCTGGGTCCCATCTCTGCCTTTGCCTTCCTGACTGCCCCCCTGCAGCCCTGAACAACCAAGGTATAATCTTCCCTGGTGATGGCCCCTCCCTTCCATTGAGTGTACGCCTCCCTTTTAGCTAGAAGACATTCCTGTATACTTTTGGTGAGCCATGGGGGCTTTTGTGCCCTCTTGCTCCCTTGGACACTTGCTGGAATTACCTCCCTTTGGGCATGAAGGATTGTCTTCTTAAGGAATGACCACTCCTCTTGGACACCTGACTCCCCTCCCCTCCGGGACCTCAGTACTTCCCCAACTATTCTTCTTACCTCATTGAAATGCACCCTCCTGAAATCCAGGGATGCTGCCTTGCTGCTGGCTTTTGCCACCTTGCTCTTGATGGTGAATTTCAGCAGGCGATGATCACTGTCACTCAGGTGGTCGAGCACCTGCAGCCCCCACATGAGGTCACTGCCTGTGGCCAGCACCAGATCCAAAAAGGCGTCTCCCCTGCTGGGGCTGTGCACCTTCTGAGTTAGATGGAGGTCCTGTATCTCGGCTAGGAACCTACGTGATGGTCAGAACTGGCTCACTGCTCTTCCCAGCAGGTGTCTGGAAAGTTCAGGTTCCCCATGATGACAATGTCTTTTAACCTAACTACCTCCGTGAGCTGACTTAAGAATTCCCAGTCTAGATCTTCCCCTTGGTTGGGTGGCCTATAGTAGACCCCCACCATTAAGTCCCTTTCCCCTCAACTTCCTTGTATTCTAACCCAGAGCACTTCAGTGTGCCCCTCATCTGACTTTGTGCTACTAGATGAGGATGTGTATTCCTCCTTGATGTAGAGCGCCACTTCCCAACCTTTCGTCCCTGTCCTGTCCCTCCTATACAGCCTATAGCCCTTCATATTCACTGCCCAGTCATGCATTGGATCCCACCATGTTTCTGTGAGCCCCACTATATCTGGCTTGGTGTCATCTAGCAGGAGGGCAAGTTCCTTTTCAGAAGCCTTGTGTGTGCAGGCCTCTGCCTGCCTTCTTCTCAGGGTCACACCCGCAGCATTTCTCTGGCAAGTTCCTCAACACTTGCCTGCCAGGATGCTCAGCCGCTCCTCTCTCTGAGGCTTGCAGGGATTTGACTCCACCTCTGCCCCTCTCTGGGGCTGGAAATACCCAGTCAGGTGTTTGCTAGTAGATGCCCCATCAGTGGATTGGGGCAGGAGGCTGGGACCTGCCCCACCCCTGCAGCGCTTTCCAAGTCCTGTGCCTTGATCACCTGATGAGAGAGCCAGTTCCCTGCTTAGCTCCATGATCATGGGGCTAAGTGGGGAACAGGTTGGAGAGCTTGTTTCCCAACCAGCTCCATGATCACTGAACTCAGTGGGGAACAGGCTCCTCAGACCCTGCCACAAGGGAGCTCTCAGCACTGGTGCCACGGTCATGGGGCTGGCACTAGGAGATCCTTATTTCCCTGTGGTCACAGAGCTGGGGCTGGAGAATAAGGCTCTCTCAGCCCTCTCCTCCCCAATTGCAATGGCAAAGTGGGGGCTGGGAGATAAGGATCTCCCAGCCTCTGTTCCCAGTCATGATCTCGGAGCAGGAGGCTTGGAGCTCCCTGCTGCCAGAGGCTTGGGCCTTGATGGCAGAGTCAGCCTTGGCAACAGACAGCTCCTTGGGGGCAAGGAACATTCTCCTCCTTCTGGTGGCCAGCTGCCTGGAAGAAGATTTGCTTCCAGTCAGGCATGTACATGAGTGCTACTTCACATATAGTAATTACAAGTGAATTTGCTACTTGCATTTGCAGGTAGCAAAATTACTCATAATTAGCGAGGTTTACTGCACAGTAAGCATGCACATGTGTAGAGGCACATACTTATTGTACACTAAACTATGCTACTTATAGTAAAGCATCTCATGTAGATGCATACAGTGGTGCTTAGATATTGGAGTTTACTATCTAAAGTAGAACTTAAACACCTAAATTCATTTTGCATATATTCTTAGGTGACTTGAAGATATTTTAACACTAAATGTCTTAGCTTTATGACTTTATTTAAAAAAATAAAACAATTTCATGTTATAATTATTTAACAGAGAACTAATGCATCAGGAAATTCAGACTGTTCCAGAAGTAAAGAGGTAACATGGAAGAAGTTTATTAAAAGCGTATGGTCACCTATAATTGAAGAGGATCAAACTCAGTGGCCAAGGAAATCCCATTCACTCCTATATCCTGTGTTTCTAGAAGTCAGCATTAAGATATTAATGAGGAAAAGTTATAAAGGAGAAGTTAGAAATGGGGATTGTGCAAGGCAAAACATTGGCTACATGCCATAAAATATCTAGAATATTAGGCAGTGGGCTTTTATGGTATGTTCTATATAAAGAGAGTTTTAATCATAAAAATGAAACAAGGATGAGAAATAATGAGGTATTTCCTGCCTTCTTATAAATACTGAGCTCCTTGTCAGCCCCTTCTTTATTAATATATAGGACCTGATTTTCATTGGCACTTAGGTATATTTACAGCATCAGAAATGTGTGAAGGGGGGTGTAGGCCAAGCTTATCCCTAGCAATAAAGGCACCTTTCAGGATCCTGTCTGAAATGTAGACAGCTTTGGGTTACAAATGTTATGTCATCTCACTCTAAGTTCTAGGTTCTCTGTTTGTCCTGAACCAGTAGCTTTTAGTGCTTAAGTCTCTATGAAAATATGAGATGGTACTTTTCCTCTATCACTTTGTTCTTTGACATTTTGGAAATAACTATATTCTGCAACAGGAGTGCCCTGAAATACTGAACAGTGCAACAAGCATAGTTTCTTTGCTATAAAATTGGTTTCCTGATAACCTCTCTGTATGAATACACCTATCTAGAGGCATTGTGTCATTTAGTAGATCCCATTCTGTCTGAAATGTGTATGTGTGTGCATAAACAGGAGGGAATCATCTGTTTTAGAAAAGATATCCTGCATCTCAATTTTACAAGCATGAAAATTTCATGTACAGCTCTTAAAGCAATAATGGAGCCCATGAGAAATGTTCCCAACATTTCCCATTGTGTGCCCAGGAAATGTTGGGAACATTTCTCATGGTGTATACGCATATGCATGATATCACATCATTCCCAATGATGGATTTCTGAGCAAAATTTGGGGAAGGGAGGGAGACGAAAGCAAGATACTTTTTAAGATCTAAAAATAGCATATTTTTTCACAATGAGAGCCAAGTCAGACAAACAATAATACTAAACACCAACTGTCATGTACAGTTAACATTTGGGGAGAAGGGAGGAACACAGTGTTGTGTGGGCTGAAGGTAAAAGATGCCCTAGGAAGAGTCACTAATAAGAGCTGCTCTGGGCCAACAAACTCTGTACACACGGAGTGTCTATTTGTTATTTCTGTAATTGTTCTGCTCACCTTCTCTACTGACGTTCATTGGGCAGGCACCTTGTGTGACCCCTACCCTTTCAGCACCCTAAATATCAGAGGAAAAGAACCATTCCTTTGATATTTATACAGATAGGTATATAGCTGTGTTCTTGTTTGACATTTATATACAGTTACATTATAGCTGTTCAGATAAATGTCAAATGAAAGGTTTGACATTTTTTAATAGTATGCCTAAAAGTGTTGTGGTCAGAAGAAGGATTGTGATTCATGTGACACTTACAACAGCACATCTGTCTCCCTACACATGACATAAAGGATAATCCTTGCATAAACAGAAACTGGTATGATAGGAGGTAAGCACCTAACCAAATAGGAACTGGAAAGTATTATCAATTCCATGCAAAAGTATTCCTTTACTGTGTCCTAATCCTTGTTATTAGAGGAGTGACACAGCATTTTCAGTGAAAGGATAATTCCATGTCCTTCCAGTTTATGGGTATTGACTAATTTTGCATTGAAAATCTGAACAGGAGCTAAAAGAAATCAAGATGGATCATAACATTTCACAAATAACTATCAGCCACTTCCAATGATTTCAAAGAATTTTAAAACACTAGTGAATTAAATTGCCAAACAACTCTAGTGAGCAAAGTTTTAAAGAGCAGAGATGCAAGTAATATTCCCAATTTGGCCATATTAGGGATTTGAAGGGAATTTAAAACTTTCCCTATAGAGACCCTAAAGAGTAGGTTCTGTAATATTTTTCTGTGGTTCTTCTTACAGCACAGCTTTTACAGATTAGTTGTGTCAATGATTGTGTATGCATGAGAAAGGCTTATGAAGATCCTGCAGGTTTCTGGGAGGGCTTGCAACCTGTTCTGCATATAGGCAATCCCCTTTACTCAGGGAGGAGTATCAGAAAGGAATAGAAAAGGAATCCTCAATGAGATTTACTCCCTCATTGATACCACTCTTTACATTGGAGGGACTGACCTATCCATGTACTTGTTCATAGCTAGTATATTTAGTAGGGTAGCCAGAACTCAGATTGGGATCATTATAATGCTAATTGATATTATTTCATAGACATGAGCAATGCATGTTATAGATGGTTATACACACCTCAACAGAAAGTATTACAGATGGCCACAAACAACCTTTTGACCTTCTGAAAACTGTAACAGTCTATAAAAAATAATTAAACTGTTAATCAGAACATTTATTAATCATGCATAAACCCTTCATAAACCATTTATAAATGGAGAAAGTAATCACATCAATCTAAAGTCTAGAAAATTCTTCAACTTGTACCTGTTCAAAGGTACATGAGGTGTAAGAGTCCCTGCCCCCTTACGCTGCCACTCAGGCTACCTAGACCTTAGGTCTGAGAACTTAGAGGTGTGGCAGGGCCCCTGCAGTGCCTGCCTCTTTAAGGTTTCTAGTTGGCAGTGGAGCAGCTGACAGATGAGTGCCTTCTCAAGGCTAGCACATGACCCTAGAAGGACCCTAGGATTGGCTTACGGGGTGGAGCAGCCTCCATTTTAACCCAGGCCCTCAAAGAGAGAAGCAGCAGTCTGAGCTGGGCAGGTAAGGAGGCAACACCTGGCTGAGCAGCTCCTGGAACACCTTGGAGGTAAGGACAGTAGCTATGTGGTAGCTTGAAGGCTCCTGGTCCTGGGCATGACCTGAAACTATGACCTGCTGGGGGAGGGTGACCTGATGGGACTCCCTGTGGTGGGGGAATACCCAGGAAATGCCAGGCCAGTTATTTCCTCAGTGAAAGGCAAGGAGCGGTACCTGAAAACCCCAACCCTTTCCTACAGGCAGGTTACCTACAAGGGAAGTGACCTGGGCCAGACAAGCCCATAGGGGGACACTTGAGCTCAGTGTAGTGAGGCCAGGCATAGCATCATCCACCTGAGCCCACAAGGTGAGAGACCCCACAGCAGGGGGCCAGGCATGACAGCAGCCACCTGGCCCCACCTGGTGAAAGACCCCAGCAGCCCAGAGGGGCTGAGCAAGTGGAGCAGCCCAGAGTGGGGCTGAATGTGGCCCTAGTGATGGGGCAGAAGGCCCATGAAGGGCTGAGTGTGTAGAGCATCCCAGTGAGGAGCTGAGTGTGTAGAAGTGGCCCAGTGAGGTAGCCAGAATGTAAGTTGCCCAGTTGATGGTGGTAAAGATGACTGACCTTAATGAGGGACAGAATTGCTGATTTTTTAATAGGAATACCAGATGTGATAATATATAATCACATATAATAATACATTATATATAGATAATATATAATATTTAGAAAGACATTTTTCACAGTAAGAGTGGCCAGGATCTGGAATGGGCTTCCAAGACAGGTGGTGCTATCACCTAGCTTGGAGGTCTTCAAGAAGAGGCTAGATAGTCACCTGGCTGGGATCATCTGACCTCAGTCCTCTTTTCTGCCAGGGGCTGAGGGTCAGATACGATGATCCACTGTGGTCCCTTCAAGCTCTACAATCTATGAATCTATGAATAAAGACCAGATATGACAATGTAGAACTATAGGATGTGAGAATATAGAATACTGGATAAAGGATGGAAGGCCCAATGTGTGCTGCCCAACTGGAGACCAGGTGCTAGGCCACATAGATGAAGGCCCATTGTGTGCCCAGGAAGGCTGAGTCCTAGGCTGGATGTGGAAGGCCCAGTGTACGCACCAGAAGGGAGGCCAGGTGCTAGGCCTAGAAACATCAGCATGGCATGGGACATGTGTAAGGGAAGGTAGGAGCATGTCTGAAGGCCCTTGACATCATGAGGGTGAGCAATGGGCAGCCTCCCACCTTAGAAACAGCAATCATATTATTTTTCATCAAGAATTGGCAGGTGAGTGAGGAAGAGGTTTAGCCCTGAACAGGTGGGCAAGTGAAGGTGAGTTTAGGGAGACCCAACCCTAAAAGGCCAGCCTGTTAAAAGGGCAAATATGTCCTTCCCCATACTTCCAAAAGAAGGGAGATGGAGTGGATCTTGGCTTCACTTGCCCTATCACATCTGTCTTTAGCCATTAGCAGCTATTGTTAATTATCATCTGGGAGCATAGAGAAAGCAGAGAAAGAATTATGATCAACAGGGCATGTCTACACGAGACACTTACTGCGCAGTAGCGTAATAACACTATTTTATTTCCCCAGTGCGTGTAAATAGATATCAAATATGCTATCAGAACGTATTTCTAACATGCAAACATTACAGAAGAAGCCTAAATAAAATGCTAGATAATTAGTGTTCCTTTCTTGGATTTAAAGTGGACCAAATACTTTCTTGAAACACTTCACAGTACTCCCAATGTGTAAAACTGTAATCGGCAATAGCTTGTCATTGGCCACTGGAGGCAGGATAAGAGATTGGATGGTCCCTTCATCTGTTTGGCTATGTCAGTTAATTCCTTAATTACTGATCACATTGAGGTGATCACTTTTCCTTCTGCTTAGCCATTAAAATGTTTTCAATAATATATAAAAATGTGTCTAGCTTTCAAACAGTGAAACTTCTACTAAATGGTAATGTTGATTATCTTTAATATGGTAGTTCCAATGGATAATGTGACTATTCGATCTTTTTTTACAGTAATACTGAAATAGTCCCTATCATAATGCTGAGAAGAGCCTCTGTTCTTATCAATTTGTCTGTAACTTCATTTAAATAAAGATAATTATTCCAGCTGTTCATGTAGGCATTTTGTTCAATTACACATGCCAACCTTCCCTGGCAGCTTTCCCTGTAATATCTATATTCTGTAGAGGCTTTCCATGTTGGCTTCTTTTCTTCTGAGCAGTCCAATATAAGATGCTTCATTTATTCTGCCTTCTAAAATTCTCCAGATGTTAACCAGAATGACAATGAATGTCCATAAGTGCTTCTTGTGCTTTACCCATGAGTTCCGTGAGCCACAACTAGAAATGCCTCTGGTTCTCTTTGACTCTTCCCCTCCCCACTCCCCAACTCCTCTAACTCTGACCTCTTATGCACTTGAGGTTGGGTAGAGCTTGATTTTGAACAGAACATCATTTAAGGCTCCCTTTTGTAGTTGTTATACATACACAACTCTGCACTGGTATAACCAATGTTGTGTTGATGTCTAACTACCCTACTGCAGCTGTTATATTCAACCTTTGTTGGAAATCTATGGAAAAACACAGACAGAGAAGAAAAAGTCAAAATGGCCATACTTGGCTTTCTGTTGTACAAACAGTGGATTATGTGGTCAGGAATGGTGAAATGCACAGCTATTTATTTAAACGCAACTATTCAATTAAATTATATACAAGGTGGATGAACATGAGCTCAGAATTTAACCTGTTAATTTTAAAATTAGGAATATGCTTTTAGAACTCATTCTAATTAATTATAGAAAGAAGCGTCTTTTATTTTAATCACAATTTCAAAGCTGAATCACATAACATCTTCAGATGGTCTAAACTCCTACTATTGACATTTGTAGTTGGTTCATGAACAGGAGTTTCACCCATCACGAATCTTTATATTGGCTCATTGTTACAGCCTTTCAGTCAGGAGCTAGCAGAATATTTAAAGCAGAAGGAAATACGTATACTGAGGACCTGTTATGTTATGGTGCATGTGTCAGTGAATGGTGATATAATCAAAGTTAGAAAAACTATCCAACACTGAAGTCTGCAATTAGAAAATGTCATTGTTTTCAGTCATTGCAATCACAGTCTTATCCCAATGGTTCTTGTTACCATTAAGTTATGTGCATCATGCATACATAGAGGAGGTGGAGAATTTTAGGGGGGAAGGGAATCTTAAGGTTTCAGAGTCTTAATTTTAACCACTACCATTCTTAATGAAATTAATTTGTTCTTTATACAACACTGTAAGTGGTTGAGGAAAGTTATAATACACATCAAGGGCTCAATTCACATCCATGTCAGGACAGTTTTTGCACTGCATTAAACACAGAAAGTAGTCAGTCCTTATGGTCGCAGTTTGTCACGTAACATGTGCTTATGTGGACTGATGAACCTCCTTTATCAGAAAATAAATATAAAATAAAGGAATGATGCATAGAGGAAGTTTCACATAAACAGGGAACTAAATATTAATATGATTTCATATATAACTGGGCATGAATTCACGTGTTCTTTACTGTGCAATAGACTAACTTACTGTTCAGTAAAGCATCACTGTCTACACATGGCAATTAGGCCAGCATAGACTAACTTACTGCACCCTTGGATAGTCCCATCAGACAAGTACTATCCAAGGGCAAAGTTAAACTACTGTGCTTAAATGTATGTGTGGACGGTGATAGGGCTGGCTGGGGTATCAGGGTGCTTCAACATGGGGCTAGCCAGCAGGCAGCCCCTACACTGAAGCACACTTGTGCCCCAGCCAGGGGCTCAATATGCTGTGGAATGGCTATCTTAACACAAGCAGCCCCCACACTGAAGCACTCTTGTGCCTCAGTCAGCCATCCTGCTGCACATAGAACCCTGTCAGAGCAACCCTGGGCTGCCAGGCTGACAATGCCAGCCCCAGGTGCTTCCCCCAACTCCATGTGCTGCACACGGATAAACTCTGGACCTAATTGCTCCAGAGTGTTTTGCTCCTGGGCATATGCTCAAACAGGGCACCTGGGAACAAAAAACTCCAGAGCAATAAGCTCCAGAGTTTATCCTTCACATTAATATGTGCAGACACGCCCACTGAGACCACAACCTGTCCTTAATAAATAGATTTTTGTAAGTAGGATGGGAATAGTATTATCCATTTATAAGATAACAATTGACTCATTTTAATTCTCATTTTAAGAGTCTGTCTGGTTCCTTATTAAAAAAAAAATGAAACATTTAAAATATGTTAGAACAGCATCCTTTGATTTTTTTCAAAATATTTCTGATTATTTTTCCTCTGTTGAAGCAATCTGACATATTCAACACAAATTTATTATGTTTTAAGTCTTCCTTAGAAGTGTAAAAGTCTCTAGATTTAAAAAAAAAAAGTCCTCCTGGTTCTCTTTCTCACTCCTTATCATTCTCAACAACCCAATGATTTCAATATATCTGACGCTTGTGAGCCCTTTTCCCTTAAGGACCTATAACCAGCAAGGTAATTAGTGATTCAAAAACAGCTTCTTCAAGAGAGAATATTTTTATTCACAAAAGGCAGTAGCATAACAAAGGGCAAGTGACCAAAGCACTAACATCAGGTGTTGATTTTGATGGGCTGCAAGAATGGTGGCTGCCATCACTGCCCTGGGCACTGTTGTCATCCAGGGTGCAGAAACTGCTTGTTATACAGTTATATAAAGGTTCATAGCACACAGACTGGATAGTAAAAGCGGTTTAGGTCTAAGCCCATTTTCCCTAAGCAAATCCTTGCTCTTTATTTCTAAGTTTATATCAGTTCCCTTCAAGCAGTTGTTTTCTTCTCTAGGATGGGAAAATCAGCCTGCCCTGTTGCAGCATACTCTCTGTGGCTTCAGACATATGTATACTTAGCTACAGAGTAGATTAATTAGCTAAGCAGTAAAGCATTGCTATGTACATATGCAATGGCATTAGGCTTCAGTAAACTGTAGTAAAATAGTACTGTAAGGGAACAGTACTGTCTTAGGCTGGGGTAATTTACTGAGATTAAATGTATGTGTAGACTATGACCACAGGTGTAAATAGAGCCTGGTCGGCCCAGCTTGGGCAGGGTCAGATTCCTGGTTGCTTTCTGGCCACATGGCTCTGCACTTTTTCAGCACCCTTATGCCCCAGCCAGTGCCTCTACCACCCAGTGCTCCCACCTGGAGCCTAGGGCTGAACTCCCAAGTCCCTGGCCCTGCTCTACCTTGGCTCAAATTGCTGCTGTCCCAGATGCATGTGTAGGCACTGAACCCAGATGTAGTTTCCTCCAGCTCAAACTGCACTGGAGTTTATTGCTTTCAATTAATTCTGCATGTAGATGCACCTTGTAGACACATCCAGATGAGTGCACATGTGCCTCTTGCAGCATCCCAAACCAGTTTGAGACACTAAACAAAGTATGTTGCGAATAAAAAAAAGAAATGGTCCCAGTGCTGCATGCAGCATGGGCACAACATTTGATACCTGGATATCCAGATATCAGATAATACCCTGGGGGGAAAAAGCAGGACAGGGCATGGTCCAGGACTGGGACATGGTCTGAGGTAACAGGGAATCTGGTCCTCCAGAGAGATACTGGTGGTTTCTGGCCAGAGTGTTTCTTTCTATGTGCTTCTGCTCCCCCAGCACGCAGGGCATGCACCCTTAGCGTCTTGGGGCAAGCAGAAGCATGGCAAGGATTGGGACCTGGGCACTGTTATGGATAAGTAGAGACTGTGGAGATTTGGATTATGGACGTGCAGGAGAGCTATGCTTGTGAGGGGGAGTGTGAAGGGGTTGTGCGCAGGTGGAGGGGGACTGCTCAGGAGGGCATGGGTCCCCCACAGGGCTCACAGTCCCCTGCCCTGACAGCAGCAGGGCCGGTTATGTGAAGACAGGACCCAGCCCACAGTGACATATGGTCCCCATGAGCAGCTCTGGCCCCCAAGTGACAGTGTGAGTAGCCCAGCACTGCAGAAAGGCCCCACATGACATTGCACCAAGCCTGGCCGAATCCGTAACAAGCAGCACAGGTGACATTGGCTCTGAGACAAATGGGGCCATGCTGTGCTATGGGGAGCTCCAACAGCAGAGGGCCCTGAGTCCTGTGTGGCTGCTGCTGTTGCTGGGGGAGAGCTGTGGGCATTATGGGGGTGGGGAGCTGTGGCCCTGCTGGGAGGAGCTGGTGTCCTGTGGCCCTGTGGTGGGGTGGAACCCGGGGCAGAGGGGTCTGGAGCCCTGTGGGGAGGGCAGGGGCCCTGCAGGAGGAGGTCAGTCCATGTTCTGTTGCGGAGGGGCTGCACCCTGTGTGGGGCAGAGGACCCACCCCTCCTGAGCAGCCCCACACACAGTCTCCCCACACCTACCCACACACTTACCTATATCCCCCCACACCCCTTCCCACCCTGCTTCTTCAAATCCCCACATCCCCCCATTGCACACCGATCATGTGATAAGAAAACCAAAAGGAAACATTAAACCATAGCTATTTAGAATTTCTTTTATTAAGATGATAGAGAACTGGTAGACTTCCAAGCTTCTTTTAACATTTTAAATATAGCAATAAAACATTGCCCAACTGATCTGACCCTCTCTCTCTCTCTCTCTCTCTCTTTCTATGTATTAGTGATCTTTTCTTTTGTTTCAATTGTGGAAGAACATGGATTTGGGGGCATTTTAAAGAGTGAATCTGGAATTTTCCTTCAGAGATTTATCAGTTTTTAAATAAGGAACACCAGAATTCCTGCTATATGACCCAGTCAGAGGAGCCTGCTCAGGGCTGGTACCTAGCTGGAGGTGGGAGACCTCCTGGACACTTGGGGCCAGGACATGTGCTCTGTCAGTTCAAAGAAAGCCTCCACACTGAGCTCATTTTGGGGGTGATAGTTGCATAGATGGCAAGGGGGTTGCCACATGACAGTAGTGCTGCACAAAAGCCAACTGTGCCACCACAGCTCACTGGCAGCTGGCCCAGGTGTGCAGATGCCCCTGCTGTGGCTAGGTAGTCCCTGTCCGGGTCTGTTAGGTGTGCAGCCTTGGAGCCACATGCTGTCACAGGTGGCAACAGGTCACAGCCAGGCAGTAGCCCCAACTGCCAGACTGCTGCAGTGGCTACAGGGTGCAGGGAACCCTCAGTTAGGACTGCTTCAGCAGTCCAGCTGGCACAAGGGAATGTATCCCCAGATACATTTGGCTAGGCCCCAGAAGTTCCTGTCTATTTGCCTCATTCAATTACCATGGGCCCTAAGACCTACCTGGCTAATTAGTAGCTCCAACTGTACAGGGGCTAATAGATGAATGAAACAACAACATTCTGGGGACAACAGAGGCAAAAAACAGGACAGGAGTGTTGTGTAGGCCAAGGGGGTCAAAATGTGAAAATGAGCGCTCCTGAGGGGAACCAAGCAAAGGCCCCTGGGCCATGCCCACTGGTCCTCAAAGGCATCCAAGGAGATGAAGGATGCTGCCCAGTGGTGCTCCACTCAGAGGTGTGTGCATACCAGTGAGAGGAAAGTGGCCCCACAGTTCCTGGAGACCATCCCAGCCAGGTAAGCCTCCTTCCTGGTCATGTACAGGGCCCACATCTAGATGATCTGCTCAAGTCCCCTCCAACACTACTTCTAAAACACTTGGCCAGGGCTAGGAGGAGATTGACAAGAAGGTCCTGGGACTTGGTGGGGATGTGGATGTGGTGTCTAAAAGTAAGAAGGTGGGGAGTAAAGTTCATCCAGAACCTTAGAAGGAGGTTCCTGAGGTGGAGATAGAGGGCTGCAGCCTGGCACACTTGAACGTCATGTGCACCAGCCATCTCCCTTTGCCCACAGAAGAGGCAGGAGACCAGGGTGTCAGTAAAGCTTACCACATACATTCCTGTGGTGATGGCTCCATGGAGAAGCCACCAGCTGAGGTCTCCACTAGCTCATGGGATGAGCTTGGAGTACAGGCTCAGCCACTGCAGCACCCCAGCTGCACCTTTGCCAGAAAGGTCTGTCACTTGGTGTTTGTGCAGGATCCAAGGGTGGCATGGTGGATTATGGAGTGCATGAGCATGTGGAGGTGACGGTGATGTACAGTGGAGAAGTGGACCAGTTTGGTGTCCTCCAGCTGGCTCAGGTGGTGGAACAAGAAGCACCATGAGTTTGGGAAAGGAACCATTCCTATGACAACTCTAGTGGGCTGGAAGACATGGGGGGCCGGGAACACCATTGCACACAACCTGCTTGACCAAGGCAAGGGTGTTGGGACATAAGGCAGATTTCACCTCCTGGATTAGGCGGCAGGTCATATGGGTCATGGGTAAACCCACGCATCGGACCAGTGCAGTGAGGCCCACCCATGCCTACCTATCATAGTCTAGAAGGTCTCCAATATAGATGACATGACCCAGGGACAGTCTGTGTTGCAACCAGGGCACTTCTGCTATTGGCAGTTCCAGCTGGGGATTCCAGAGGAGGGGATTACTTAAGGTCACGTGGCCTTGGCATTGCTCAAGGTCACTGGGGCTTGGGGTTACTCGGGGTCACTTAGGGTTGGGGTTGCTTGGGGTTACTTAAGGTTACTGGGGCTTGAGATTACTTAAGGTTAATTAGTGTTGATTGATCAAAGGAAAAAAAACAAAAGTCAGCAGAACAGAAGAGGGATGCCGGGGAGAAGCCAGCACAGAGACTGGAGCCAGAGCTGGAGCCAGAGCTGGAGTAAAGAGACTATAGGGAAGCCAAGAGGTATGTGGGGAGAGAAGCTGGGGCCAGGCAGAGTTAGGCACCAGAGAGGGGCTGAGGGGGAATCTGAGGGAGGCTGCGGGAGCCAGAAACTGGGTCAGAGAGCTGGAAGCCAGATCGGGGAGTCTGTGGGGGTGCCAGGAGAGACTGTGGGTTCCAGGAGCCAGATCAGGGCACTGAGGTGGAGCTGCAGGTAGCCAGGAACCAGGTAGGGGCTGTGGGTGTTGGGAGCTTGATTAGAGTGCTGCAGGGAGCTGGGAGCTGGGTCAGGGAGCAGTAGGGGAGCCATAAATGCTGGGAGCCAGATTAAGGGGAATAAGGAGAGGCTTGAAGTGCCAGAGATGAAATGGGGTACAGCAGGGGAGCTGTGGGGAGTTGGGTCAGGGAGCAGTGGGGGAGCTCCAGGCACCCAGGAACTGGGTAAAGAAGCCAGGAGCCAGGTTAGGGAGCAGTGGGGAAGCTGCAGATGCTGGGAACTGGATCAGGGGAAATAAGGAGAGGCTCCAGGTGCCAGAGTCAGATCAGGGTGCTGTGGGGGAGCTGCGTGTAGCCAGGAACTGGGTAGGGGCTACAGGTGCTGGGAGCTGGATTAGGGTGCTGCAGGGGAGCTGTGGGGAGCCAGGAGCTGGATTGGGGGGAATAAGGATAGGCTCCAGGTGCTGCAGCTGGATAGGGATGCTCCACAGGAGCTGTGGGGAGCCAGATTGGGGTATGACTAAAGAGAGGGTCTGGGTGCTGGAGCCAGATCAGGGCACTGCAGGTACCAGGGAAAGAAGCTTGGAGCTGCTGGAGGCAGGGGAGGCAAGCTGGGAGGTTGGGGGATGCTGCGGGAGATACCAAGGAGGTTAGGGAGAAGGTGGAGGTGGCAAGACACACTGGGGGAATGGAGAAGGAGATCAGGGAGAAGGCAAAGGCAGTGAGACACAAATGGAGAGGGACTGGAAAGAAGGCAGAGGCAGAGAGAGACAGGGATCAAGGAGAAGGTAAGGGTGGCAGGACACAAATGGGAACAGAGAGAGAGAGATCAGGGACAAGGTAAGGGTGGGGGGACACAAATGGAGAGAAGGCAGAGAGAGACAGAGCTTGGGGAGAAGAGATCACTTCCACTAGCATGGACAGCAGGTACAGCAAGACAGCCTTCACTGCCACCTTGTAGTTTGTGCAGAGGAGGGACATGGGACACCAGTTCCTTAGGTTGCGGGAGTCCCTTTTCTATGGCAAGAGGGGTAGCGTGGTCCAAGGCCCCAGTTTGATATTCTTAATATAGTACCTGCTTTTTCTTTATATAAAAATGGTTTGTTATTTTTGTCCACCTACAAAATCTACATATCTGTAAGGTAATCTTGTTTTGCATTGTTTTCGTGATTAAAACAATACAGCCCCAAATATACTCTTATATGTTAGTTTTGATAACATTTTACCATACTTAGATGGAAAGATCCTCTCATGAAGCTGCCATATTCCTCTCCTGTGTAACTGCACTGATTCTGCGTGGGATAACAAGTCATTCTGCCAGCCATTTGACTGAATAATGTAACATTGTAACTAACATTTATCTGGTATAGATGAATGTTTTATCTGGATAACTTAAAAAATCTTAAAGTGAGCTCTGGTCTTTCTGCTGCCTTAGTCAAGTAAGAAACCTGTGGTATATTAATCAGCTGAAAACCTCGAATAAAGTATTTAGGAATGGATCTAGAGGTATTTCATATCTTCTGAATGCCACTCATAAACAAAAACATCACAATACCATTTCTAAAAGTAAGGAAAATATAAAAAGGAAGAAAAATAACAAGTAATTATAAACCTCATACCTAGAAACTTATGGAAATTAATAGTAAAATCTTCATTGAATCAGAATAAAAATCCTAACATGTAAAGAGGAAATAATGTCATGACTTGCAAGGAAAATATATGATTCAAATGAATTACTGTTTGTCAGTTAAGCTAAAGATTTTTATAGATTCATAGATGTAGGGTTGGAAGGGACCATGCAGATCTTCTGGTCCAACCCCCTGCCCTGGGCAAGAGAGAAACTGGGCTCAAATGACCCCAGCTACGTAATCACCAAGCCTCCTCTTAAAGACCCCCAAGGTAGGGAGGGTAGGTGCCCTACCCCCTGGTTGCCTTTTTGTGACTGGAAGTCCTGCCTCCTAATCCATGACCTTTGCCACAAAAAGTCCCTCCCCTTGCCCTCAAAAGTACTCCTTTCAGCAAAGGGGTTTGCCATCTTGGAACCAGAAAAATACCAACTTATATTCTAAAATGCGAACATCTAAAACATTGATTAATTTGATTTAAAAAAATATTTTGTCCTGATTTACATGTTTTTGTGTAATGTACATAGTGGTGATCATATATAATAGTTTAAAATGAAGTCTTACTCTTGTATGTTGTGGGTGTAGGGAATAGGTTTCTGGGGGGGATATGGGTGTGTGGGTATGTGGGGGAAGGTGTAGGTGCATCTGTTCGAGGATAGGTGTTGGGGTGTGGGGTGAGAGAGTATGTGTGTGGCTATGTGGAGTGTGGGTGGGTATGGGGTTTGTGGGGTTATATATGGGAGGAGGGTGGCTGGGGTCTGTGAGGGGCTGTGGGTGTGGGTGTCTGCATGTATGGTAGTGTGACGGGGTGTGTGCTGTGTGGCAGAATGCCACCTCTGTCTCTCTCTAACAACTCTGCTTTGTAACAACTTGGTTAACATAATTCCTGCAGAGGGCAGACATTCCATCTCTTTAGGTAACCTGATGTGGATGTATTCCTGAGGGAGGGGAGAAACCTGGTCCCTCTGCCTATGTGACTAGCATCATATACCTGGGGGGAGGGGATTAGTCTCCGTATTGGTCTAAGAAATGCCAGTCTACCTGGCAACCAGTGATGGATTTCAAATTGGTTGGCTGACAGCCAGCAGGTGCTGGCCTCAATTGGACCAGGTAAATAAGGTCATAAGATCTATATAAGTTAAGGACTGCCCAGGAGGAGGGGCAGTAGCCATGATGAAAACTGAGAGAGAGAGAAGAGCTGGACCATCTGAAACTTGCTCTCTCTTGAAACTCATGATCAATGAACTGCCTATCTCCAGAGGGAATCCCCACCTTCCTCTGGATGATTCTCATGAGAAAGCTACCTGAGATCTAACTAAATATAAACTCAGATGGGTGGTCACAGGCTACTCAGTCATGCCATTTTGCACTATGGGATTTCTCTGATATTGCTCAACCCTGTACCCTATTCCAAACATACTCCTCGTAACCAGTAAAGTTCTCCTTTGTACCTAGCATGGAAGATTTATTGGGAGCAGGGCTAGATTATGACTTGGGGTCCCCTTGGTTCAGCTAAGGGAGACCACTATTTGTGCTTCAGGCTAAGGGAAGCATCCCAAGCTCTTGAAGTGGGTTGAGTACTTTCAAGGGCTCCTAGACCTGTGTTTGCCAGGGGGCACAGAGACAGGATTACTCCAGACCCTGGGTGGTGGTGGCATTACCCCTCAGCTAGCGGGTGTGCTCCAGGAAGGGGGTCAGTGAGATGTGAGGTACCTCCAGGGAGGCACTCAGAGCCTGGAAGGTGGTTGAGCACAGTGAAGTAGGTGGCTCAGTGCAGGTGCACCCCCTACTGACCCACCACATGGTGTATCTGTAGTGTGGGTTATGTATGTGGGACTCAGCCTATGCACACACACACACATGCACGCACGCACGCACGCACATGCACATTGTGTCAGCCTTGTGTTCCCACGGTCCATTGATGCAGCCAGGAACCACATGGTGCTGGAGCAGGGCGCAGGCAGGAAGGCAGGGAAATGACTGGGGGTGGGGCGGAGCTGGGCTGCTATATTCTGCTGCTGGCTTCCCCTGGGTCCTATTGCATTTGGTTCCTGTCATCTTTGACAGGCAGCCAGGAGCAGATAAAAATTAAATTTCTAAATTTTTAGAGGTCCCACAGGCTGGATAGAATGGCTATATTTGACCCGGCCCTATACAGCCTGAACTGCTTTTCTCTGAATTTGTCTGATTATGGATCTTCTTAGACATTAAATAGAAATGTATTTGTTTTATTATATTCAGAAGAAAAAAGGTTACTAGGGAAAACATTTCAAAGTATAAAAAATTGGAAGGAATTTTATAAAGGAAGTTTGAGCCAATTCAAAAATAAGAAAAACTGAAAAATAATTTTGTCTCAGAAAAAAGAATGAACATTATAAAATAAAATCACAATAAAATTAACTGTTGTAGAATGTGATCAAATACCCTCTTACATTTCTCTTGAATACATTAACTAGATGACATTGTTTTTTTTTTTTCAAAGCCCTCAGAAGAACTCAAGATTTCAGGTTGAGAATCATTCTTACAGAATTTTTTCTGAACTCCTTCAAATTTTTATTATTTGCTTCAAATCATGGAGATCGTAACTGAACACAGTATTAGTCTTACTAGTATGACATACAGAGATAATGCTGCTGTCCTGCTTTTGCATGCCAGGATCACATTTGCACACTGTGCTACTGCATTACTTTGAAAACTAGGTGCATCTGCATGAGACACTACCAGCACAGCAGACTAATTCAACTGAGCATTAGTGTGGCATGAAAAAAACATGCTAATGCACCAGTGCACACTAGAATTAGTCTACTGTGCATTAACATAACCTTAACAGTGTGCACAGGTGCTACTCCACAGAAGTGCTGATTTATGGTGCATTTAGTTACTATGTATTATTACAGGTACTTAACTAAATGTGTGGTAATTACAGTACATTAATGCATGTGTCAATGTGCTCACTAATGCTTAATTGTATATGTACTGTTACCCCTAAATTCTTTTCAGATTCATAACATTTCAGGTTATAATCTTCTATTTTATAACAGTGTCCTGCAGTATTTGTCCTAGATTATTTTAGCATATTGAAATATATATTGTTCATATGAGACCAATTTATGATGAAGGTTGATCTGAATAGTTGACCTGACTTAAGCATTATTTTCCTCTTCACCAGTTTGTATCATTTCCAAATTATACCAGTGATGATTTTCTAGTTTTTTCCAGATCATTTATAAAGATATTGAATAGGCCTGGGACAAGAATAGTGAGTGCACTGCAGGACTCCACTAGAAACACCTCCCTGATGAAAATGTACTGTTCAAAGTTATATTTTAGGATGAATAAATTCATTCTAGAAATTAAAAAGCTTCTAATGTAATGTTCTTGAATGCCTTTCCAAATTAGGTAATGTAGGCAAGGTGTTGATAAATTTGTGGATGGAATAGTATGATAGGATAGGGATGTCAATCTTTTGGGGATTAGCGATGGGATATGAAGATTTGAAGTATTTCTATTAACAGCAGAGGGCTGAAAGGAAACTTGTTGACTCATCAAATCAGGTTGACTACTTAAAATAAATGATAGTGGCTAATGGTATGCACCTTCTTAACTTAGCTGAAAGTTGAAGTTTAATGCAGACAAATGCAAGCTACTATATCTCAGAAAGAATAAAAACACAAATACAACATGGGGGACATCTGGCTGGATGGCAACTCTATGAAAAAGGACTTGGGCATCTTGGTAGACCACAGGCGCAGTATGAGTGCAGTGTGATGCAGCTGCACAAAATGTGAAAATGGTTTTGAGCTGTAGCAATAGAAGCAGTAGGTGCAAGACATGTGAGGTGATAGTGCCTCTCTACTCAGTATTGCTTAGGCCTGACATGTACAGTTCTGGGCTCCACATTTTAAAAAAGAATGTGGCAAAGTAAGAGAGAGTCCAGAGGCGGGCAAGAAAGATGATCAAGGTCTTGGGAGGCAAGCCATATGAGGAGAGTTTGAAGGAACTAGGAATGTTCAGCTTATGGAAGAGGACATGATATCAGTCTTCAAGTATTTGAAGGTCTACCATAAATAGAAGGGAAGCATCTTTTCTCTCTTGCTGCAGAGAGGAGGATGTGGACTAATGGCTTGAAGTTGCAGCAAAGTAAGTTTAGACAGGATATCTATAAAACGTCATCACTGTTAGAATAATGAGGGAGCAGAACAGACTGCTTAGTGTATTTTTGGACTTCAACACTGGAGATGTTCAAGAAGAGGTTGTACAGCTTCTGGTTAGAGATGATCTAGGTGTAGCTATGCCTATTTTCTACCATGGGTATATCCCATGCTTCTGGGCTCTGCTAGTTGCTTCTGTCCTTTCCCCCCACTTTTTTTTAGGGAGTTTTTAAGCCTCCCCAGAAGCATTGGGTATTGGCTACAGCTAAGTGAGGGACTTCAACTGGGGTGTGCTGATTCTCCTGCTAGAAGCAAAGCAGAAGGTTCCTGGACAGAGCTAGAAGCAAAGCAGAGGTTCCTGGACAGAGGATCTTGTCCTATGCTCAGTGTCAAACTGATAACTATATTTAGGGTCAGGAAGGAATTTTACTCCATGGTCAGATGGTATGGACTGAGGGGATGGGGTGTTCCTTCCTCTGTAGCAGTGGGCATGGCCCTCTACCCAGGAACTCCTGAGCAGTTTATATTGGCAACATTTTGTAGAAGCAGGGTGTTGGTTGCTGTGGTTCTCCTGCTTCACCTGTGGCAGGTTAGGATGTTAAGTCTATGTTGTGTCAGAGTTGAGGGTAGTTTTATGAAGAATTTAGATTATGATTGTATGGGACAGTTTGGATAGGGATGATCCTGCTGTGGGCAGGGGGTTGGACTGGATGACCTCTGAAGGTCCAACCCCTTTTTCTCTATGACTCTAATGGGAGCTTCCAGCAGAGGAATAATGTCTAGCTGGAAGAAAGACAGAACTGTGGGCAAGAATTAGGCATCTTGCTTATGGGGAGAAAAGGACCAAATTACTGGAAACATGTCCTGGAAAAAAAGTATAGAGGAAGACTGGATAGCTGTTCCATACTGTCAGTTATCAACATCCTATTTGTTGCTTATCAAATATTGACAGATAAAACTTACGTAAACATCAGGCTCAGTTCATGAAAAGATAAAGGGTTACATTTGTAGACAATTTATTAGAAATGAATAATTCAATGACAACTTGCCAGGTGACTTAATTTTTATTCACTGCAATGCTGAGCTTTCAATTTTAATGAACAATCCCAAATCGCTCTAAACTAATTAGACCCCTTTAAAGGCAGACTAAGCATATCTGCATACAAAGTTTTAGTACTCAGTGGGGAGAATTCTAGATTCACAAAAACAAGAGGTTAAACTGAGTCAATTAAATCTTTACAAAGAAAGGAAGAATAGGAAGATTATTTTATAGCTCTGATTAGGCTTCACAAGAAGTATGTGAAAGAGAAGCAGATTAGAGAATTTAAAATAAATCATCTACAAAGCCCTACATGTAAATAACATTAAAGCTATAACACAGGATTACAAAAGCCTGACACTTATCCTGCAAGGTCCTCTTTGCCTTCAGTTCCAACTGAAGATGTTCAGCACTGAACAGAATTGGATCTACATTCTCAAGCCTTTTCTCGCTCTCTGCTGCACTGAAGAAAAATATCAAATAAAGCCAAAAGAAACAGAAAGGGGGAGCTCAGGTCATTAAACAAAGTTCCTTTTTTGAGGGCCCACTCTGGTTCCTGAATTCTATATTATTTTGTGTTCCCTGAGAAAGGATGTGTGGAGGCACAGCTGAATAGAGGACAATTTTCAGAGAATATCTTCATATAAAAATAGCAAAAATACAGCTTTGGAGGAAGAAGGATTGCATCAGGTACAGCTAGAATGGCAAATGGCAATAGCAGAGTGAGAAAACTGCATTGGATCTGGAGTTCCTACTATGATTGGAAGCTTTCGCCCCTACTTCTTTCTAGTTCCCCACAATTTTTAATATAGAGGCAATAATTTGGTGGAAACTCCAGATGGTGTAAATGACTTTTTTTGTAATTTGTTAAACAAACACAGGTGGAAGAAGGCTATATTTGCTTTTTCATCCTAGTTCTAAATCAACATATATTGGAATATACTATTAATAAAAGTGAATACTTTTAATCTATTTGCAGGAGTACTAAAATATTAGGCTGTTTGAAAATAAATGCTAAAATAATTACAATTGCACTACAAAAACAACTCTCAAATGTATTAAAATTAATCTAAGCATAAAACGTGTTTTCTTTTCCTTTCTCATTCATGAATAGCTTTGGCTGCTAACAAACATTCGCAAAACCTCGTTTAGTTTTAGGGGTATTTTTACACATACTTTTGGTCCTGCAATGTGCCGGAGATCCACTGCTTCCAAGCAGTCTCAAGTCTGCCCCACACGTGAGCTGGGACAAACTGTGCTGTATCACATGCAGTTGTATAAGCAGCAAAGTGTGCATCAGCATGCAGAAAATGGCAGCAGTGTGCTTTTCAACTAAAGCACTTCCAATGCGTTTTCATTCAAAATTATGCCACCATTTTCTTAGTGCTGATGCGCATTTTGCTGCTTATATAACTGCTAGTGTTGCAGAACTGGGCACTTTTCAAAGCGCCTGGTGCTGCGGCTCTTGCATATGTAAAAATGCCCTATGTGATTAACTTTAAGCCACCTAAACCTAAACCAAGGCTCCAGCCATATGTCACACTTAAGACATGATTAATGAGTTAATTACATCTTAAGTGTGACCTGGCAACACGTTCAACATTGATTAGGTTAGCCTAAAAGTAATGCTTTTACCTACCTTTGAATAGTCAGGACGAAAACTAGTTATATATAATTCAACAAAATAAAGCATTGTCAGAAAATGCTGATCTGTCAACCCCAACTTGTTTTGTATATAATATCTTGAGTTTGACAAATTTTCACAAAATTCAAAGTAGGTTCAGTTTCATTTAACACCAACAAGGTCTTGGGAGCAGCCCAGCCCTGGAACAGGAGAGGAGACAAGCCAGGAGCCCTGGGGCTTGGCTCTGGCCTGCCCCCTAGTGGCTTGACAGACCCAGCACTAAAGGTCCTGTATTGATGCACATTAACACACCTATACATTAATGCACTTTAAATAATTATGTCTAAATTTGGTACTTGCTTCATGCAGATATCAAATTTAGGTGCGATTAGCCTAACATCACCCTTTTTAAAGTGCATGAAGAATGCATATGTGTAGATGTGTGCCCTTAATGTTCCTTAAATTGGGCTAATGTGCATTAAATGCCTACATGTAGACACGCCCAGTGAGTGCATCTACACATGTGCTTTAATGCGGGGTTCACTAATTAGCTCTGCACTAAAACATCACTGTCTACACATGTGCTGGTATTAAGGCTCAATAAATGAATTAACTCTGCCATAAGATCATGCTGTTGGGGACAGTATGATCTTATTGCAGAGTAATTAAATGTGATGAAATGCATGTGTAGAGAGTGATGGGTTGCCTGGGGCATGAGGTTGCTAAAGTGTGAGGGCTGCTGGCCACACAGCTCTGCACTTAGCACTATCATATCAGCCAGCCCCTCTGCTTCCTGACACTACCACACTGCTCAGGGCTGACCTCCTAAGCTTTCTGCCAGCCTGGGGCTTCTCCGCCCTGGCTCAAATTGCTGCTGTCCTGAGTGCAGATGTAGACACTGCACCTAGGAGCAACTGACTCTAGCTCAAACTTCTATATTTATTGTGTTGAATTAATTTAATATATAAATGCACCCGGTGAGGTATTGGGAAAACAAAGCCCAGTTTTTTGTTCCAACTGTAATATTAATTTACTTGTATTATTTTTATGAAAACTAATATTACACAGAAGCTTTCTTATTCTCCTGATCCTAAAGCTCCCTTTTCTCTCATTACAGATATATTTTGATGATAGTTGTATTTTATTATTTTCAGTACCACTCACAGCAAACTAGGTGGTGTACAAGTGGTAAAGAAGGCCTACTTCCTGTTCCAAAGAACTCAATATTCACAACATAAGATGATGAACCTCTTTACATATAAACTTTTATCATGATTTGAAGTTTGGTAAACATATTTCTAAAATCATTTTTCATTCCATTTTCATGTTCCTCTTTCTTTCTGAAAAGTACAAGTTCTCTGATATATAAATTAGTACTATAACCATCTTCGTGCTATGTTCACATGAAACCTTGTGTTTCTAAGTAAAAGAATTGTGTGATTTCAGTGTGTTAATTCTCCTGATAGGTGTTTATTCTCCTGTAGTTGTTAATCTCCTGGATAGTTGGGAAAATTTCATTTGACAGATGAATATTCCTGGCATGGGCAACTGGTGCCGCCTTAGTCAAGGGTGGCACATGCCCCCCCCCAGTAGCCATTCAGCAATTGTGGAGGGGCAATCTCACTGACCAGGTGGGGGAGTGGGGGGGTCCCCTGTGGCAAAATGTACCAAACCGTGAGTGGCTGCGGTGCTTCCAAAAGTGGCTGCGGTGCTCCCAGAAGTGGCTGTGGTGCTTCCAGAAGCTGCCACAGCTCTACATCCAGTGCTTGCACTTCCTGGCCAGCACTTTCAGGGGGGGCACAAGTGCTCCCGCCTGCCCTGCCTGTCCATTGCCCGCGTGGGGAGTGTGGCCTGACAGGGGGTGCACCAGCACACTCAGGGGGTGCATGTCCTTTGTGCACCCCCTGTGTATCACCACTGATACCTATGCAAAATTGCATAGTTTCTAAAAACTCTAATTTGCAGTAGTTTTTATATAGATTACAAAAGAAAAATTCCTTTTACCTGAAACATGATCTGAGAATTCCGACTCTCACATTTCATTCATAAGTGTGAATATTTAATGTAAAATTAACTGAAGTTAAGTATTTGGATTATGAATTTGGAAGTTCAAACAAAGGTGTCTTTAAAAATAAAATAAAATAAAATAAAGAATTGTCAGAAAATTATATAATGATTACCTGCTATCTAGGTACTTTAGTCCTCAGTGATCCTCAGTCTGAATGTATCAGAGTGTTCGCATAGTTTTCTAAGACTTATTCAATCAAATTAAAATGTGCGTAGAGATTTGAAACTCAAAGGCCAGGTATAGACAGTATACTTACCTGTATAAGTGACCAGAAACGGGTCTATACCCTTAACAGATTGTAAGTTTGGCACATATGGACTGGTTTTAAAATGGTAGAATCCAGTCTAAGATTTGACCCCCCCCCCACAAAAGGAAAAAATGTGTTTTCTGTTCTCCAATCTAAACTACACTGCTTACAGAAAACCGTGTAACTTAGTTCCCTTCTGTCTTGGGCTTTTTCAATGTCTTTACCTAGCCAAAGAGTACTATTGCTAAGTAACTGCTTCATATATGGGCCTGGACAGTAGCGACTGAGGTTATTACCCATCTTAGAAGTTTTATCTTATGTGAAGTTATTATGGTTGTGTTTCTCACAGTGGTATTCTTAGAGGTGAGGTATAACTTCAATAGGAACATTTTTTTCATTGCAGGTATTTACATCCCATAAACCAGTATAATTAATGTCAATTAGACCTCTTGCTTGCAGTTTCATCAGTGGATAAAGAACCTTCTTTCTCTTCCCCACACTGCATCCACCCCTCCCAGCCCCCTTCCCATCTTTGATTGGCTATGCCTTCCCATGAGTGGGAAATTGGGGAAGGGAGCCAGTCAGGGCTGCAGCAGTATTTAGGCAAAAATCAGTCCATTTTGATTTCTCAGGCTGAGAGAAAAGAGGTGCTATTCTTTCACTTTTCCTCTCTGCCTCAGAAAAATGGGCTAGTCTGCTTTTTCTCTTCTCCCCTTACCCTTTCTATCTCAGTGATACTCCAGCTTGGAAAACAAGAGAGAGGGTGAAGAACCCCAGAAGCTATTCCAACATCTAGGCGAGGGGTGAAGAATATTTTTTGGGGGAGGGAGAAACAGAGACTGAATTAGGAACAACAGGCAGATATGGGGCAGCAAGGGAAAAATAGTTTTATAGGGACTGATGAGATGTACAGTTAATTGCTAGGCTAGGTGTAGGGCTGGAAAACAGAAATTAATTGAAACCATAGGGCTTGGTGAGAAGCTGGAAGCATTATACCATGAGGCAGGCATTGAAAGCTTTTCAAGTGAGGACTAGAATAACTTTATAAATTTGAGTACACATATGGATAGATAGCCAAACATCAAAAAGACAAAACAGAATATACTTTCTTTACCAATCTCAGTTTTCAGGGCAACCATGATTTTTGAACTCTGACTCATCTTTTTTGTTTTTTGACTGTTTGGTGCTCGCAGTTCTGAAAACTTCCTATGACTGGGATACACCCATACAATCCAAAATGACAAACAGTAATTTAAGATTCATCTTATTAAAAACCCTGCTTTGGAAGAGATAAGCAAAATAGTAATGTATATTTAATGAGGTGATATGATTTCTTGCTGTGCAAATGTGCCAGGACCTGTGAAAATGCAGTTGTTTTTTCCACCTAGTAGAGATAATGACAGTTTATCATTGCCCTGTTTGCCAATATGACTGACCCAGTGAGCCACATACTGGAAGGTTGAATTTAGGAGCCACAAGTGTCCAACCCCTGCATTAAGAATCTCTTTTATGACCATCTCTAATTGCAGGAAGCACAGCATTGCTTCCAGCAGCTATATTGTTTCATTTTCTGGATTATTATAAACTCATTAGCATATTCTTCCAATTTCCTACTTGAATAACAGAGCTTTAAGGCATGTCACCTTTTCTTTATCTTTATCAAATTGTTATTTGAGATAATATGAATGAAAAACAGCATTGAGATAGTAAAGATTTGGTCAACACAAGAAAATATGGTATCTAGAATACTCTTTGTGAGGTGATTGTAGGTACAATCTACTGGTCAGTGGGTGCATCTACACATGCTTTTAGGACAGAGCAATAAATCTGGTGCATATCACACTGAATGTTATTGCTCCCAGGCATCACATGTGAACATGCACCCAGGACCGCAGCACATTGAGCTGGGTTAGAGCAGCCCCATCTGGCAGGGAACCTGGGGGGGTCAGCCTGCCAGCCCAGGGCTGCACCAGGCTCAACATGCTGCAGAGGTGCTGTGTCGGGCATGAAGGTGCGTCAGAGTTAAGCAGCAGGCTGCCCCTACACTGGAAAACCCTTGTGCCCTGGCCAACCCCATCAACATCTACCTGTGTGTTGCTGCACATTAAAGAACTCTTCTGCAGGATAGTACTTGTATTTATTTACAAGTGTTAATCTGTGGTGGAGTTAATGACCTGTGGCCTAATAGGTCACATGAGTAGATGTTGAAGCTTTACTGTGGGAGTCATTAGGCAGCTCCACAGTAAACACCTCCTGTAGATGCACCCAGTGTGTGCTATTCATACCAGACTAAAAAAAGTTGAGTTAGTTATTACTGGGAGCTAAGAAGGAAGAAGATAGCCCCTTAGTTCAAACTGTAGTGGCTTATTCTTTATTTCTGGGGACCCTGGTTACATCAAAAATAGTGGTCTCCAAAACCTGGGTGATTTTCAATCAAAATCTGCCCCAATGAATGTGAATTAACTCTTATTTTTCCCCTCACCACAATTATTACCCATATATAGATAAATCCAATTAAAAAGTTCAGAAGTGTTTAATTGTTTCATTATTTTTCTTTCTTGCACTTCATTTGTAATTCCTTGTCTTAGATGGGAGTGGAATTGAAAGTGCTAAAATATTGCAAAAACAGCTCTTTCCCCTGCCATATATAACTAAATTTAGCAAACCACCAAAACTGGAAAATTTTGGAGAAAAATACCTACCTTCTGGATGCTTGTCTGATATATATATATATATATATATATATATATACACACACACTATAAAACTTTTAAAATTTGCTGATCACTAACATAGTGGTAAATTAAACTTTAATAAAAAAATCAACAGTGCTATTTAGGCAAACAAAATCTTAACTTCTTTGTTTTCACATTAGTTACCCTTGTGACATATTTCATACTTCCTGGTATCATCCAGGATAATCCAGGTTCTGAATAAAAAAAGGAAGGACAAAAGAGCATATTTAGCTAGCACATTTACTTGCTTGAGTTTGGAGTACTTGCATGTTCAGGCCAGCAGGAGCCTGGAGGACTGAAAGGTAAGAATCACACCTCACCCATTCTAAGCTTCCTGTCTGCCCCCAGGGGATCCTCCCCCCCCCCCCTTATACACTGTTTGCACTGTCTCAGAGGAGCAGGCAGGGGAGGATTAACTTGCTAGCCCAACCCTCACTGCTGCTGGTGCCAGGCTGCTGCTCTTCTCCAGGCTAACCCCAGCCCACAGATCAGGAGTAGCACTGGCAGCTGGGTGAGCAAGTTAACCCTTCCCTGCCTGCTCCCCCAGGACAGACAGTGCAGACAGCCACAAGTAAGTGTGGGGGAAGGAAGAGAAGTAGTGATAAGTGATCTGGGGTGCTGGGGAGGGCAGTGGAGGAGTGGGGAAGGGAAGTGGGCCTGATCCAAGCAAGCATGGGGGAAGGGTGTTTACACTAATGTGTGGCCTAGAGTGGCTAGTGTAACATGATCTTGGTAAAACAGCTTGGAGATAAACCTAGGTATGGTATAATTTTAAGTTGCTTAAAGAATGCTTAGAACTAGTTTCAGGTGTTAATGTGTGGACAATCCAGGGGTTAAGAACTTCTGGAGTCACCTAAAATTAACAAGGCCTGTACTTATGTTTATATTAAACCAAGTTATTTTAAACTTCACACAAAGTCTGAGGTTCAGTATACTTTGAATATTGTATGCCTTCTTCTGTGTAAAAGTGTTCCTCACAATTGCATTTTGATAATATTATTAATACTGTTTTCTATTAGTAGCCATAATAAAACCTAAAAGTCACAGTGTTTTAATTTTAATATAAATTTACATTAAAAATGGTAAGTCCTGGAAAGAATTCTGATTTAATATTATCAGGCCACTTAAAAACCTAGGAACTGACAGTTTTATGGGGGTTTTTTTTGTTTTAATGTATTGTGTTTGTTGGCTAACTGTTAAGCGATCCATTAAATTAGTAAAGTCTTAAAGTGAACATCTTCTCCACTTGATACAAAAGTAATAAAAAAAAATTGTCATATGTAAACTACCATATTCTGTAGGAGAGACATTAGTAAAAGTTTTAAGTAAAAATAAGATTGCTGAGTCAATTATATATACTCAGTATTAAAATTAATACTTTGAAAAATGAAAACAGATTAGCAATATAAATGTATATTAAGAAATATGGGGTACTATCTTCTTCCATTTTTTGTCTTTGGAGAATAACTTGCATAAACATAATGACTGAACAAGCAGTAGACCTCCACCAGGTTGTTAGTATTGATAAAAATTCAATTGCATTCCATTTTTCAAGAGGGGACTTCCTGCAAAAACACATTTTTTTCTTAACAATCCAAGGTTAATTTGTTTGACTAAAAAGCAGACTTAATTGGTAGTAATGAATGCTATTCTTAATGTGATGACTTCAGGCAAAGTCAACAGCAGTCTCGCAAGTGTTAAATTCACTTCATTGCCTTTATGATTTTGTAGTAAACTGAGCACTGCCATCTTTTGTTAGAATAGACTAACTACAGCTTTAAAGAGCCTAACTACAAATTTCAGAGTTGTTAGGGATTAGTATAAATATATACAAACTAATTTATATTAAAGGTAAACAGAAATGATGACAGGATAAACTGTATTTCTTAAAGAGCATGAGAAAGAGTGTTTGATGTACAAAACAAAGATTGAGCAGACTTGAATACTGTTATCAATTATAATAAGCACACCTACCAAATACAGACATTTTAAATTGCATGCAAAATGTTATGAATGAGATCATCTCAAAGGCAATCCATGAATAAATAATATTCTGTTTTAGGATGAAAACACTGTATCTACATTTGATTTGTTAGCTGTATACAAGATTTTGTTAAGATAAGTTAGTATTGGCTATACATACTCATGGGGACAGAGAGGCAGGAGCAAAATTCTGAACATGGGGAAAGTTTAAATGACATCACACAGATATTATAAATATTTACCTTAGTGCTAAAGCCAGTAGCTTCCAAGGTCTCTCAAAGTTTCAAGGCATGTATATTTCAAGAACAATGTTATTTCATGAAGATGTGAGAAAGCTAGGGAATTCTGATAGGTGGATTGAATTGTTTACTGTTCATCTTACTGGAATATTTCATTATATTTGGGCAACAAGGAGGCAGTCTACTCTTTTTAATAACAAGTGAATGTAAGTCTGTAACCGGCTCACACTCCAGTGGTGATCCTAATGCCCCTAGAGTTCCCTCAGCCCTTATCGACTTCAATCTCTTTGGAACAATCTCCCCTTCCACTCGCCTGCCAGGCCTTGATCTATTTATCTTTTCAAAAAAGGGAGGCTGCCTCGGGTCTTCCCAAGTCAGATCTTACAGCCTTGAGCTCAGGTGTCTCCACTCTCTGCCTTAAGGGCTACTTACATGGTTTCAACCACCATACCTATGTTTCACAGATGTTACTCTTAGTTATCAGATCCTAACTACCCCTATGAACTTCAGGTTCCCTGGCCCTGCTGACACATGCCTACAGGCTCCTGAACCCCCAGTTCTTATCTCTCCTTGGCCCCCTTGCTCTCTGGCTCTTACCCCTGGTCTTTGGCCTCTCTCTCTGGGCCTGGGCTCTGTTCCTAGGCCAGTAAAGACTCATGGGTTCTCTTGGTCCCCTGCCAGTCTGTGATGCTGGCCCTCTTCAGTCTTTGGCCCATCTCTGGGGCCTGGCCCTGTTTACTCACCCCTCCTAGGCTACAGACCCCTGGCGTCTCTAGCCCTCTGGCCCCTCTCTCTTTTCTGGACCAGTTGGGACCTCTTTACCTTCCCTTAGTCAGTTCTATGAACCACCAGTTCAGATGTTAACTAGAAGCCCTGCTGCCCAAGAACTCCTGTCTATAGCTCTCAGAGTTAGACTGCCTGACCAGCTCAGGCCCTGGGTTTTTATGCTTCAAGCTCAGTCCTCTACTGGTCAGGTGGATGTCTAATTGGCCCCTGTTACACCTTTTCATGAAGCCTCTTCTTCTTTTAAAGTGGCAAAATCTTTAAACACCTTGTCACAGAGACAAATAAAGATTGTAAATTAAGTTGAAAAAATGATCTGCATTGGTAAGAAAAATCCCCTTATTATTCAAGTGTCCCCTTCTACTCACTGTAAAAGAAATTACAATGGATATTGTTGAATATTAAAATATTAGAGATGGAGATAAATAGTTTAGTATAGGTGTTTATGAGTTTGTATTAAACTGGGAAACTATACAATAAAATGCAGATCAAATCCCCACTTTCTGAGGTTGAACAATTTGCTGTCTTAGAAGCTTCTAAGGTTGTTTTTGCATATATCCACTTTGTTCTTCTAAATATGTCACTTCAGATTTGAGTTGTTTTTATAAATTAGCAAACAAGATTACTAAGGCTATATTTGTACATGCTAATTTTTAAATGCAACTCTATAAATGAGTGTACAATGGACATTATAGTCTAACCCCAGTAAAAGCATGAGAGAGGGCAATTTGAATACTTACATATTATTAAAAATGAGTTACCTAATTATCAAGCCAGCTGACTTTACCATCTTTGAATGATACTACTGTTCTGAATTTTTCCAAATTTATCAATTTTCCTCATTCCACAAACACTTTTTCTGGGAATTTCCAACTCACTCCTTGTAGTAAACATGTCACTGCATCAATGCCAATGCTTTTTAAATTTTTTTTGTTGGTAAAATGTCTTTTTTTTTGGCTGCTCTAAATTTAGTTCCTGCATACCATGCTTGACTAGACATTACGTTTTCTGATTTATTTAGTTGTTGTCAAATGGTTCATTTCATTTTAAATGGATTGAGCCAAAACATTAGGTTATTCAACTTCATTTATATTTTATGTGTACAAGAAACAAACCTGTTCTTTCCTATTATAATACAGGTAACAAACATTACTAACATCTTTTTTTACTGTATAATATCAGTCAAAACTCAAAATATTCCAATAGCTTTAAGGTTGATATTTTAAAAAATATACATGGAAATCTACAGGAAAATACTTAGCGGGCCAAATAACTTGTCTTACATAAAACTTAGCCAAAATAGAAGAGGAGTCTATTCAGGAGTAGGGGAAAACAAATCTATTTTCTGTAGACTACTCTGGGGCCACTACAAAGCAGTCTTAATGTCACATACCTACAGTCCATGTATTTTTAGTCTACATGGGGTAAATGGATTTGACCAAGAGACTTATCCAGTCAGACATATCAACCTCAATCTCCCTTTACCTTCCCATTCCATGACAATCTCTATCCCAGGGCTTACCTTGGCAAATTGCTGGGTAGCAAAGAGCTGGTTATAGTGGCAACAACTATGAGCAGTAGTTCAGAGGTAGGGGAAGAAGTTAAGAAATTGACATTTTTAATTGATCACCTGTTGTAGCAGGGCACTGTTTGTGCCTGCCACTTTAAGGGCCTGGAGCTGGCAGTGCCAGGTGCTTGATGAGGGCAGCCATTTTGGATCTGGGCCTGTCCATATAAACTGGGCAGTTCTGCTGTGGGAGGCCAGGCAACAACACTGCCTGGCCAGAGAGCTGCTGGTATCATCTGGGGGTAAGGGAGGAGCTGTAGGGGATGGTAAGGAGGCGCCTGGTCCTGGGTACAACCTAAAACTGCACCCTGCCAGGAGTAGGTGGCCTGGTGGGGCTCTCAGTGACATGGGAGCCCCCTGGAAATACCAGGCCAGTTACCGCCCTGGTGAAAGTTAGGTCCAGGTGCCTTAACCCCTAGCCCCCACAACTGGGTCAGTTACCCCTTTGTTGGAGGGTCTGGAGGGTGGACCCCCAGAGAGAGAAAAAAGGCCATAGATGCATGCCTGCCTGGACTTCCCCTGACTGGTCGATGCTGGGGCCAGGACTGAAGGGCCAGGAACCCACCACAAGGAACACCCAGGAGCTGCAGGCCTGGGATTCCAACTGGCCTGGAGGTGGGCCAGAGCTAGTGAGCCAAAGGTCCCTGGGGGACCACACCTGAAGGGGAAACGGTTCAGGGAGCTATGCTGCCTAGTATGAAGGTGGATGAGACTGCCTGAGGAGAGGCATCCAGGCGGGGTTCAATAAGGAGGATTCTGGTACCCAGTATGGGAGCTAGGGATGATGAGAACATTGAGATGCCATCTGTGAGGTCTGGGCTACAATGTAGTGGAGGAATGGAGCCGCAGATAGTGCCGCCTGGCATTGGGGCAGAAAATGGGCAGCCTCACACTTGATTAACATCTATTAAATAATTACCAACAAGGTGTGGTGGGTGAGAAGGTGGGAAGTTAGTCCAGAAGCAGGTGGGTGGGCTGCAGGGAAAGCGGCCCTGAGGAGGACCCCTGTTACATCACCATTTCATGGGATAGTGCCTGGGAACAAACAGCTTGGAGTTTTGCCTTGCATTGAGGCAAACATTTGTTTCATAGACCCCAATAGTAGTGTTGGAATGTTATAATACTGACCCAGAAAATATGCTAGAAGAAATGTTGTAATGTAATGGACCAGTTGTATGTTTGGGAATGACCAGAAACTGCATCTGACTGGAGATAATGGTGGCAATGTGGTGGGGCTATTTATGGAGGGGTAGCTCCTATAAAATACCACAATGCTGCAATCTCCAGAGCAGGGCAAATATAGGATGCCTCAAAACCCTAGTCTGTATTGCCTGTGGGTATTCCTTGACTGGAGTAAAGCTAAGGGACATCACCCTGACAGAAATGTGCCCTTTCTGAGACATAAAGCAGGCAGCAGCAGATCTAATCTGTTGCTCTCTGGCAAAAGCTACAATCATTGAAGCACTGAATATTTGGACTCAGTCTGGTGTTTGGACTCTGTCCTAATGGTCTAAAGGTGGAATGGTAGGTCTAGGGCAGCCTCTACTTCTCTATACTTTTGCCTGGGCATATGTTTCAAAGGTCTTGGTGTGATGATGACAAGACACCGTAATGGGCATAGGGAACCTGAGGCAGCTCCATGGTGTCCAAACAGCCCTTTTTGGGGTGGCCTGCTTGTCTTTTCTTCTCTTGAGAAAGGCCCTAGAAAAAGTGGCCCAAAAAAGTCATGCCTCAACCCAATCTATCCTGGCCAAAATAAAATATAGTGACTCTCATGTTGGAAACGTGTTACAAGCTGTGTCCCTTTTGAGTTGCACTTGTCAGCCACAGGCAGATTCACTGACATCTGTTTACACCTCTTGTTATATACCATGACCTAGAAGTTCAATGGTTGCTTATAAGTAGAGCCTGGTTTAAACTGTGGGCCCAGTTCACAGCACAGCAGCTCCTTTAATCTTGGAGTCCCTTCTGTATGCCCCCCATGCACTCATTTAAAATATGCTGATTTAAAATATGCTGCAGTTTGTGCCTCACACCTCTTACTGCTAACCAGATGGGAGACAAACACCATGGCGTATTTAAAACCACAGTTTTCACCTCCCAGCCATCAGGAGCAAGCAGTGAGTGGCAGGGCTGATGTGCCTCTCCACCAATCAGTGGTGGGGGGAGGCATGTAAGGGGAACTCCAAGATGAAAGGAGCTGCTATGCTATGAGCTAGGTCCATGATTTAAACCAGGCCCTACCTATAGGCATTTAAACACAAAGGTCAGATCCAGATGTGTTACACATTAAACCATTTGCTGTAGTGCTAATTAGCAGCACTGGAGAAAAACTTCCTATTGAGATTTTCCAACAGCAAAATAACCCCAGCAAAAAGTGGCACAAAGCACATCGCATGCTGTGTGTCGGGATAAATGCAGAGACAGGGGAGCAGGCAGCTCAGGCCTTCCTGCTCCCCTGTCTCCACATGTTGCTGTCTGTCTGTCTGGAGTACAAGTGCCTCAGTGTGAGAGCTGCCTACCAGATAGCCCTGTGCTGAGGCACCCTGTGTCCTAGCCAGCCCCCCTCCCACTGAGCCCGCATGAACAGGGGCACTGCATCACAAAGTAGAGCCACAAATTTATGCCACTACTATTTATGCTGCTGCAAACACATGCCCCTGCTTGTGTGGATGCAGTCAAAGAGTCCAGAGTGGGGAAGGACACATTGGGTACACCTGCATGTGATACTATGTGGCTGTAGCAACACACTATGGTGACATAGCATCGGCGGGCAAAAATCATGATGCCGCCACTACATTGCCATAGCAACATGCTCCCTCAGTATAGCACATTGCTATGGCAACCTAGTGGCTAAAAATAACTGTGCGCTGCTGTCATGGCAGAGTATGGGCTGTTATTGCGCCATCATTTAGTACTTTCAAAAGGAAGTACTAAGTGTTGGTGTGGTAACAACGTTACCATAGGGGCATGTGTCTGTCCCAAAACTCATCTAGCAACTATCCCAACTATACACCTAGTCTAATAAAAGATACCCTCATAGACCCTAGAAATTCATCAAGCATATCTTGTCCAAATCTAAAGGTCTGAATTTACAGGGTCTAAAAGTATTGACATAGAAATAGTAAATTAACTTGTGCAATCAATTGGCTTAAAATGCCAGTTCATAGTCACTTTTCAGAATTGACTGATACTACAAATGTCCAAATCATGATTCTATTAAAGGCAAATACAAAATCTCAATTAATTGACTTAAATTGCAACCTAACTTGAGTTAGAATCATTGGTTTGTCCACTGATGTAGCCTTATTCTCAGTTTCTTCAATGATCATGTCTTGTTAACATGGAGTTTTCAGGTGGCAGTTATTGAACAATTTTAACTCACATATTTTACTATGCTCGTCAAACCTGAAATTCTGAAACAAATAAATATCTTCTGTTCAAGTCTCTAGTGTGTCAGTTTTATTCACTGAATGCATTTACATGTGCCCTTTACTGTGGAGTTGACTAATTAGATTTGTAATAAAGTGTCACCATCTACACATCTTCAGTAAATTAAATCAGTGACAGTACTATCTTGTAGTGGAGTCATTTACTGCATGGCAATGCACATGTGGATGGTGACCAGGAAAGCAGCACTTTGAGCCTAGGCTCTGGGTGGAGGCATCACGGGGTGGAGGAGCTGATGGGGAAGAAGCATGCCAAAACTGTGAAACCATGTATGCCTGCCTGGCCTTGAACGTCCGGTCACATGTGGCTCTGACCTGGATGTTTGATGGCGTTCATGTTACTGTTCCTGGTGATCCTTTGAGTAGGTGTTTGCTTCTGGTGTGGTCTTCCCCAATCTCTCCTGCCACAACTTTGAATAGTATTTCAGTGGAGGGTCCAACCACTGGGAGTCTCTTGATGGCAGAACGTCTCTCTGGCAGTCTTCTGCAAGGTTCCACCTCCCCTCTACCTTGCCCCTACACCCAGCATTGACAGGTCACAACTGTCCTCTTAGCCAGGTTCCCAACCATTGAGCTCCTGATTACTTTCACCGGGGTGGTCCTTCCTGCCAAAGGGTAAGCAGCCTGCAGTATCCTACCTGGGCTACGAGGCTGCTGCCCTTTCCCTAAGGCTACCACCCAACCCCAAGGCTTAAGTAACAATCAGGCTCCACAAGCTCTGACTCTCAACACCTCCAAAAGGGGGAAACATAAAATACAAAAGAAAATCACTGATGCACTCTGACGGGCCCAATTGCCCACTTGCCAGGCTCCCTCTGCCCAGTTGCTAACAACCCACCCTTGACACTATGGGTCTACATTGGGCCCTATACATGGCTGGGGTAGCCTGTGGACTCCACCATAATTCTTCTCCCTCGTTGCTCAGCCTTTGGTTTCTTTAGACCGCCTGTGGTCCTCCGGTGGACACCTGCCCCCTCATCACCCGCTGGGTCAATGCTATACCGCTGAGGGCCATGCTTAGCAGCCCTCATGCTGCCCTTGTCTCCAGTCTCCCACTTGGTGCACCTCTTTGGCTTTCCCAGTGACCTCAACAGTCCCACATGGTCTGGTGCCGGGAATTGTGTTGGCCCCTCCAGCCCCTCTGCTGTGGCCACTGGCATGGGGGTCTTTCTGTGCCCCTCTGCCCTTTTGCCCGGGTTCTTGGTCTTGAGAAGCCTCCTCTGGCTCCTTTTGCTGCAGTCAGCAGTCTCTGGTTTGCAGCGTGCACTGAGGTGTCCTGCCCTGCTGGGGGAAGCAGCTTCCGGCTCCCTTTGCTCTCACAGGAACTTCAGAGAGACACCTCCTGCTCCTGCTGGCATCAGTCTGCCCCATTCCTCTTTGCCAGTGGCCCATTTTCTTTCCTCTGACTGGCGATTGTGGCTGATGTTACCAGGTGGCCACAGGTGTATAAAAGCGCAGCTGATGAGCCGTGCAGATTCTTCCTCGGGTTCTGGGTTTGCCGTGGGTCCCACTGCAGGCAAGTATCTCCTTTTACCATTGCTTTTTTTTTTTCATTCCCCTCTGAGGGTTCCTGACCCTGGGGCTCCCAGGGTATATAGAGTCTCTGTGACTCCGTGTATGCCTGTGCCCCTTCCCCTCCTGAGCTTGGTGGCAGCCAAAGCACTTCTGTCCTGGGTGTACGTGTAGATGCTGTGCCTGGGAGGAGTATATCATGTCACGTTACTTGCATGTGTAGATATACCATTGATTTTTAATCTAGAAGTATATTCCTTCAATATTAGCAAGATACCTTTACATATTAATGGAATACTGAATTCTCAGTAACACATAAATGCCTAATAAATACACTGCAAGAATATTTGACTAAATTTGCTTTGCCTCAGTGGTTTTCCATAAAAACAAATATTTGTACATAATAAAATGAGGTACTCTGAAATTGCTGGAGTGGTTGAATAGTGGTAAATGATGGTAATGTGTTTATTTACATATGGTTCAGGGACACAGTCAGTTTGTCAACTGAAATAACAGTTTGTATATGGAATCCGACGAACTCACATCTACATTCATAGATCAGGCAGAAGCTATTCTTTTTTTGTTATCGATAAAGTAAACTTTGCAGGAATTTACATAAAGTAAAATGAGAACGACGGGACAGCTGGCCTTCCACTGATGCTTTAGATAGTGATGCAAGAGGATTCCAAGTTAGTTTCAGATTTCTGCCCACATAGTTTAAAAATTTACACATCTAGGGCACCTATACATGTGCTAGACATCAGCTCTGATGTACACTGATCAGCACACACTGGAGCACACTTGATTGAGTCCACCAGAGTGTGTTAATTAACACATTCCAGCAGTCTCTGTGTCCTGTCTATTCAGCATTCCCACACTTCAAAATGTCAGTGGGGGCACTTGAACTAAAGCTCACTGAATGAACTTTAGTTCATGTGCCCTCACTGCCATTTTGAAGTGTGAGATACTGAATACATGGGATGCTGTGGGCTATGTAATTAGAGCGGCTCTTGGAGCTGCTCTAATTAAAGCACTTCTTTCCCCCTCCCTCCTCCCCAGCATGTGTCTAGATGTCCCTAGAGATTAGGAAAATGAACTTACAAAAAACAAATTTGGAGCTCTGACTCTGAGGAGCCAGTTTAAAAGGAAATCTAAAAACAATGTAGTGACAAATCTGAAAGTAGTACACATAGTTTTTAAACAGATACAAGGCATTTTCTTAAAACATTCTACTTTTCAAATGATCATCCCACACTGGACAGAAAGGCAATAAGATAACAACATACTGCTGGAAACAAAATCTAGAAGAAATTACATGGATTCAAGAAGTAAAAAATATCTTAGTGAATGACTTTGTTTATTCATGATTCTGCAGTTTCCTTAGTAAGTTCTGCTTCCCAAGTAATTGGGAGATATCCACTTACATACAGTAGTCTAGCCTCTACCTCATGACTTCATGCTTCATTTCCTCACTTAATGCCCTTTCAGTCCTGTTATTTATTTTCTTTAATATTACATTTCCAGCTATATAGCCAGATGAGTCACGCTCCTTGCTGTCCACCACAGCATTCTCCAAGCCCTGTGAAACAATAAAGTAATTTATAATAGCTTTTCCACCCAAGTTGTATACAATCATAGAAGCTAAGATTTATTACAGTGGCACTTGAATTAGGATGTTTCATTCAGTGAGAAAATGTGTGTAATAAAATAGAAAATGTATCATGTATTTTTACATACATTTCAAATAAAGTACCATAATACCTGCCAAGGCACAACATGGATGTATCTTCAGTTCACTCATATATTCATTTAGAAATTTTGAAAACAAATTAAGTACATTTCAGATCAGTATCTCGCCTTGCAACAGAAAAAGGAATATCAAGGTCTGAAAAATCCTTACTTTATACAATAAAAACAGAGTGACTGAACTATTAACAGTGCATCCAAAAAGTCATCTCACCTCAAAATATTTTTCCTCTGAGTTGTAAATCTATCTCTTGCACTTCAACTATCACTGTCCACCTACGATCATTACAGACAATTTGCCATTAAAACTTAGGCTAAGAAAGTTAAGTGTGTTCATTCCCTATTATATTGTTTATGCAGCAGGTAAATACTGCTTCAGAGATAAAAGATGCAATCTCTTCTGACACAGAAAGCAGAAACTCACAGTCAAAAATAAAGGTATATCAAGACTGAAATACAGTTTAGGAAGAACCTATTTGCATACCGCCTTAGAGGCATTTTCCATACTCATTCCATGAATGGAACCACCATTGACGTCAATGAGATTAAGTGACATCAATTGATGTTTGGCCTCTGGAATGTAAAATACATACTTTGCTATTCTGTTTTACCTACCAATGCCAGTTTTCTAGTCTGATGGAAATAAACAGAGCTACAGTATGAGAAGATGGTTCTTTGGCCACATGCTTCTCTCACTTCCTATTGGCATAAATGTAGATTAACTCCATTGGCACCAATGGAGTTACAGCTGTGCAAATAAAAACAGACATTGGCTAATTTACCAGTGGCTTTTAATTTTTTTTTTAGTAGTATGGAATAAGTTTGGGATATGACACCTTATAAGTGTTCATACAGGTATCTGCAGCACACATCAGCCAGCACTTTAGTAAAATGCATGTGAAATCCATATGAGAGAGAGATATTATGGTTACGTAAGTGGCATAAAGCCCACATGCAAAATGTACACCACAGAATATAGGACAATATTCCATTCTAAACACGTTTGTAGTGAAGAGTCTGTTTGTGTATTCAGCAATACAATTACTTATTCAAAAAGCATCCTTCATTTCTGTAACACTCTATAAGAAAGTGGAATCCTATTTTGATTTGTACATTGTGGCTGTGGGTTGAATCCTTTACAACAATACAGTACATTCTGTAATTTACCTTGAAGCTGAAAATCCTTTCAAATGAAGATGAGTCAGGTAGCAGTTTTGGGAATGATGTTTCAGTGCTGGAAACGCTGACTGCCGTTCCCATGAATACTGTCTTTTGGAAGAGGTACATTAAGTGTCAGAAATGATGTCAAATCATGTTTGCTGGAGTGTATGTGAGTACTGAGGGGTTTTTGAGGATATTGTTGGGCGGAGTGTTGCTAATTCTGAAGTGGAACAGAAATTCAACTTGACAACTGAAACAAGAATTATTGATGAAAGAACTATATTGGTGCATGAACTGAGCATGTGAAACTGATTGTTGGGAAGTGTCTCAGAACCATGTAGATTTGGGGCTGGATTTAGACCTCAGTTTTTACTGTTGTAGACCCAGACTAAATCTATTACTTCAGAAGATACCTCGATTTAGACTAACATAACCAAGATAATAATCCAGCCACTAGATTTTATACTACAATAAAAGATGTTCGATTTTTAAATTCGAACACAGAACTACAGCTGAAAATAACTACATTCTGTCTTGACCAGCCGACTGGTCAGGGCTGACTGAGGGGGCAGACAGTGTTAAGACGTCAGGCGGGTTAGTGATGGAGAGGCAGGACAGCGTATTGGTTTCAAATAGATTTTACTTACACCACTGGTGGCCGCGACGTAGGCTGTAGGCTCACTTGCTTGGTTACAGAATTGGGTTACCGCAACGAGTTCATACACAAAACGAGTGCGCAGAGAAGGGGTACATCGAGAGGTCGCTGATGGGGAGCCGTTGGTGGGTGATCAGTCTGCAAAAGTCACTCTGCCACATGCTCAGAGCTCCTCATGTCATGCTCAGAGCTCTGCGACATCTTTTTTGCAATGTAGTCAGAATGCGTTCCGCTCTGATTTGGGCAGAAACTGAGCAGACTTTTATACTTTTAGAGTAGCCAATTACAAACTGCCAAGTAGGAATACTTAATTAGGCAGAACATACCAATTTTAGAACAATGCCAATCATACGGAGGGGTGGTCTTAATGTCAATCATGCGGAGGGATGGTTTCAATGTCAATATGGAGGGGTGGTCTATTGTGTCAGGGACACTCACTTGATTTGGGTTGTGACACATTCATTGAGAAAAGTATTGACACCAAAGAACCTAATCCTGTGAGCTACTTAGTTATAACATCTATTTCATCTCAATGAGAATCTGTGTTACAGAACATCATTAAGGTTCAGTTACAAACATTGGGCATGTTTACATGAGCATTTAACTGAGCAGTAGCATAGTTTGCTGTGCAGTAAGTGCACACGTCTATGTGTGTGCATGCTTATTGTGCAGTAAGCCCCCCTAATCACAAGGAAATTTGACACCTGCAAATGCAGGTATCAAATTAACATGCAATTAGTTGCTGCAGAGTAATGCACATGTAGACATGACCTGGGAACAAACTTGCTCCCAGGTCAGTTCTGCCATTAGGGAACCAGTCTCTGGCTAGCCCTAGGGCCCTAGGCTGGGAGCCTCTCTTACCCCAGGATCAAGCTCCCTCTATGGCAGTGTCTTCCTCAGGCCTTTAAAAGTTGTCAGGCATTTTGAGGCATGGGGCACACCAACAGGCATCTTGCAGGCACTCCAGGCCCCTGTGACCCCCTGGGCAGGCCACAGTCCAGCTATCTTAGCCCTCCTACACTTCGGTGCCACTGCCTGGTACCACAGTGCTGTGCTCCTGCCAAGCCTATGCTGTCCAAGCCTGCAGGCTGCTTCAGGTTACTGCAGGCTCTGTCCAGGCCTGCCAGCCCTCAGGCCCAGCTGCAGGCAGCTTCTGGCTGCTGGAACCAGTTCAACCTACCTACAACCTGCCCACAGCAGACTGCCTGGATCCTGCAGGTGCTGTAGGGATTGTCTCATCTGCGTGGCTGTCAGTCCCACACCAAGCCCCAGTGCTGGGCGCTGCAGACAGCTGTCCAGGATGTCCAGGGACATCCATGTGCAGGCCTGGAGAGCTAGTGCAGGACCCCTGAGGGCCTCATCATAGCTGCTGCCCATGCCCCCACCCATGCCTGCCAGCTAGGGCCCAAAAAAGTCACAGGAGGAAATTGGTAACATCATGGCACTATAGAGTGAGGCAGAGGTGCAGTGCCAGTTCAAGCAGGGTGGGTGCTTCAACACCCACAGCTTTGAGAGCCTGTAAGGCTGGATATGGGAGTGAGGGCACAATTGGTGGGTACATCCATGCCGCATAAAGATTAAGGCCATGTGGGCATAGTGGGTTGTCATCAGTAACCACAATTGTCAGTCAGGGAGTGCCCATAAATCCATGCTCTTTATGTGGTAACTGAAGGACATCTTTGCACCCTGAGACTCAAGCTCCACCATAATGGGAAGCCTGTCCAAGACCCGTCCCTTGCCTGGCACCCATGGTGATGTGTCATTGAGGAGGGCCTCTTGGGCATCCAGCAGCCCATCTCACTGAGCCCCCTGGCTGGACCTGCCACCAGCAACTTGGGGAGCCTGGGCCAGCACCTGCCACCTCAGCCCCCACCACAAGGCATGGTTGACCATGACATTGCAGGCCACCAGCATCACTAGTTCCTCCCTGAGGGAGGGAGGGGAGGCAAAGACAGATGCCTGTCTGCTGTGTCTCACCATCTGAGGACAACACCCAGAGTTGCACACCATTGCCAACAGCAATGACTGTGCAGAGCTGCTAGCCACACCAGCCCTGGACATGTAGTAAGCCCCACACTGGGAGGAGGGCCCTCCCCACCCCAGCCCCTGCTCCTGCCCCTGCCCTCAGCCCCTGTTCTTGCCTCACTCTTGCCTGGCCCGCTTGCACTCTCCTGGCCCTGAGTTCCCAACCCACAGTATGCAGGGAGGTTTGAGACAGTGCAGACTTTGAGGTTTGAGCCAGGCTGGCAGGCTCCACAAACTTGAGCAGGGTGAGGGCTGGCAGGGTGTCTGCAGGGAAGGGCAGCCAAATGGCAGTGTTCTGCTACTCTGGTTGTGGCTGGAGCAGCTCCAGGAGATCCTTGAAGGTTTCCTGGGTCACCCTGAACACCTTAAGCCACTGCTTATCATCCCAGTGGTGCTGAACAACATGCCACCACTAGTCCTGACTGTGCTGGTAGCTCAGGAGATGGTGAGGATGGAGACCCAGGAGGGTGAGGGTAGCACCAGCAATGGCATCCTGGAGCCTGTCATCTGTGTTCTTGCTGGGGTCTAGCTAAGTGGATGGGGTCAAGGTGGCAAATGCATGGCAGTGTCCGTGGGACAGAGCATAGGGATTGGCAGGCAGTCACTGTGCATGGGGGAACTGGGAAGTTCAAGACAGCCATGGGGGCAATCTGTGGTGAGTGCGGCAGGCCAGCAGGGCTAGCATGGCAGCCAGCAGGAGCATGGGATTCTGTTTGTCACTGCCAGGGGCAGGGACAGAAGCAGCCATGGCACAAGGAGGTGATGAGGAGATTGGTGCTGTCCCTGTACTGCACATGCTGCACCTGGCCATGGAAGTGGCTGGACAGAGAACAGTGAATGGGACTGGCTTTTGAAGAGGGCAGCTGGCTGCTAGCAGCTGCAGCTGAAGACTGGAGCTCCCTGCAGTGGTGGCTAGGGCCAGATAGGCAGCAAATCTGCTCCCTCTTCCTTGCACATCTGCACAAATCTGCTCCCCCTTCCCTGCCACAACTGTCCTGGGAATGGGTGGGAGGCACATCTCTCAAGAGGCCTCAAGTGCCTCTATACTAATGCTCATAGTATGGGGAGTAAGCAGGAGAAACTGTGCCTGTGATTGTGATTAAGAACTCAGACTTAGTAGGGCTCACAGAAACCTGGTGGGACCCTAACTATGACTGGGCAGTGGGCATTTGGGGATACACCCTATGTAGAAGAGACAGGACAGAGAGGAAAGGTGTTGAGTGGGGGGGTTGCACTCTATGGCTTCTGCCAGTGCAAATGTAGTTAGGGATCTTATGGAAGGGCTGGACATTTTTAAATCTACAGGTCCAGATGCCCTCCACCCAAGGGTGTTGAGGGAGCTGGCAGGGGTCATCATGGAGCGCTTAGCCTGGTTGTATGAGCATTTGTGGTCATCTGGCCAGGTGCCAGGGGATTGGAAACTGGCTAATGTGGTCCCAATTTTCAAGAAAGGGAGGAAGGAGAACCCAAGGAACTATAGGCCTGTAAGCCTCACCTCAGCACTCAGAAAGATCTTGGAGAGAATCATCAAGGAGCACATCTGTGGGGGACCTGCAGGAGAGATCATGCTCAGGGGCAACCAGCATGGGTTCATCAAAGGCAGGTCCTTCCTGACCAAAGAAGTAGTGGTAGACAGGTTGTATTCAACCTGGTGAGATGCGAGCAGTACGGTACCCCAGGGCTTGGTCCTCGGGCCCACTGTTTAACATCTTCATCAGCAACTTTGACAAGGGGGTGGAAAGCACGCTGTCCAAGTCTGCTGATGACACTAAGATATGGGGTGAGGTAGACACACTTGAAGGGAGAGAAAGGCTGCAACTAGATTTAGACAGACTACAAAAGTGGGCAGATGAGAATAGGATGGGGTTCAACATAGATAAATGCAGAGTGCTGCACCTTGAGAGAAGGAATCCACAGCATACATACAGGCTGAGGAGTTCCCCTCTTGAAAAGCACAGAGGCAAAAAATCTTGGAGTCATTATTGACTCCAAGATGAACATGAGCCACCAATGCCAGACTGCAGCCAGCAAAGCCAGCCATACCTTGTTGTGCATCCAAAGATGCATCTCAAGCCGGTCCAGAGAGGTGATACTCCCCCGCTATGCAACTTTGGTCAGGCCGCAGTTGGAGTACTGCGTCCAGTACAGGGCACCGCACTTCAAAAGGGATGTGGCCAGCCTCAAGAGGGGTCAGAGGAAGACCACCTACTTGGTGACAGGGCAGCAGGACAGGCCCTACAAAGAGAGGCTGAGGGACCTGAACCTGTTCAGCCTCAGCAAGAGGAGGCTGAGGGGGGACCTGGTGGCTGCCTACAAACTCATCAGAGAAGATCAACAGCAAATAGGTAGAGCCCTTTTCTCCCCAGCACCACCTTGGGTGATGAGGAACAATGGTAATAAGCTGATGGAGAATAGGTTTAGGTTGGAGATCAAAAGGCAGTATTTTACAGTTACGGTGGTCAAAATCTGGAACCAACTTCCCACAAAAGTGGTCCTCACCCCTACCTTGGGAAAATTCAAGAGGAGGTTGGATGATCACCTGTCTGGGGTCTTGTGAACCCAGGATTCATTCCTGCCTGTGGCAGGGGGTCAGACTAGATGATCTGTTCAGGTCCCTTCTGACCCTAGCTACTATGAAACTATGTAACATATGTGGATACCTGCCCAGCATCATGTACTCACAAGTAATTTTCTCACGAGTAAACTTGCATCACAGCAAATGCATGTGTAGACACTCCCACTGCATACTTGTGTCTGCTATAGTCTCAAGAAGAGCTAAGGAACTGAAAGCCACCTACCTGGTTATGTCTATCTGGAACACCAAAGTAAAGTCTCTTCCTTATCTGGATTTGAGTTATAAATGGCTAAACTATTTTCATTTTCGATAAAATAACATGACCCAAAACTGGAACCAAAGGAAAATCTCAAAACATTTGGAGTCATGAAATAATGTTTCTAACCCCTTGCTAGCCACTTCTCCCTGATCCTTTTCATAAGCATTTTCAAGGTCTAACAGAAACTGGGAAAAATGCAGGGAAAATATGGAAAGTATTTCTCAACTGGAAGCAGGAAATGTTGCAAGCCTATTTTATTAAGATAAAATCAACTGGAATGGCTACATTTGAAATTACTGAATTATTATGCATTGAGCAAGATCTTGCCAATGGATTCAGTCATTTTATTTCTCTTCTGTTCTGAGTGTCATGCTGAGTTCCACTGCTAAGAAGAAAGGTACTATGTGACATTTAGAAATCTCACCTTAAAGTGTACAAATGAGCATGAAGAGGTAGAATAAGAGTCTGCTGGTTGTTATTTTTCTTGGAGGAGGAAGCCCTCTTTGTACAGCTTCATTCATATTCTAGGAATCACTATGATTGTATCAGTAATGAAATCACTATGAAAATAAGAACGTACAGTATTTTAGAAAATAAATTAAATACATATTAGGTGGAAGAGAAATACTGTCTTCTAGCAATCAAGGTATGTTGCTCATGAAGGCTTCCTTCTTACTGAGAATGGTGCTGAATTAAACTTTGCAACCTACTAAAAATGAAGATATAATTTTTTTTTTCTTAGAGTAGACAGCTGTCTCAGCTTTTTCATAGAATTGTTATTTGAAATTTTTTAAAATATATTGTTGATTTGGTTGAAACAAAAGTACAGAGAATGTACTTCACAGAGACTATGCTAAGAACAATAAGCCGAGCTAGAAAATTCATGTTAACCAAGAAGGCAACCTCCTAAATGGAAAAGGTAATTTGAAGCCATTAATCTGAGTGAACACATTATATTCTAGGATGTATCCCCAAAAAGGAGAAAAGAGAGCAACTTCCCCTTCCCAGCTATGGGGCAAAAACAGGATCACCCAGCCTTTAGTCATGTAATTTAAGGTGCCTCCTTTGGGAAGAATGCATTTCTTCATCTCTTTGTTTTATAGAACTAAGCATACATGGCATGTAGCAGATTCATGATAATTTTTGAATATACTAAAAATCAAGTTAAAATGTTGGCTTATCCAAGTGCCCTAATAGTGTTATTTTCTATGGCCTTGCACAAAACAACATTGCTAGGGCACTTGGACAAGCCAACATTTTAACTTGTGAGTTTTATTTGCTTTCTTAGACTTGATACAAAGCCCACTAGAGGTAATGGGAGTTTTTCCATGAACTTCAATGACCTTGAAATCAAATCCTGGATGAGAAGCATTAGTACAAGACTGAAGACTAAGAGGGTAATCGCTATGGCTGTGCAAAGCTTTGGGTGCTGATTCAGTTTGTAGGAGATACAGCCCAATTTGGTGGCCAAATCTCTGAATCAAATTTGGGAGACCAATAAAAAGGTATGAATTGATTCAAAGCCTCTGACTCAATTTGGAAAATTTGGATTACTTCCCCACCTGGCAGGTGCCTGTGAGTGTGAGGCTTTTTTTTTTTTTTAAGAGCTGGGATGATTGGTGCCAGGTGGGGCAGCCACTGGTAGGGCTGAGAGAGTGGGCGTGGGATGGGGCCTGTTTGATTCAGAGATTCGACCAATTCAGCAGTAGCTGAATATCTGAACCAGATTCAGCTGAAATGATTTGAGACAGTGATTTGAATCGCCAAATCAAATCACTTTCCCCCAAATTGGCCAAATCCAAATCTGAAGTAAATACTAGCTGCTTCACACAGGCCTAGTAATCACCATCAAGATGTGTTTTGATGGGGTTTGATCCTTGCCATATTTTTCTGGGAAAATTGTTCCTGCAATTCATTACAATTCTGTGGGGTCACTAGGAGCTTGTACAGGGATTAAAGGACCTCTAGATGAAAGCAGGAAAAATAATACTAAAACTGATGGCTAACCTTTTCTTCCTGAGGTAATTTTAATTAATTTATGTTATCTTTCCACAAGAAGGATATTTCCATTTCTCATAGTATGGCAAGATTGATAGTTTCAGAATGTTCATTAAAGGAAAGTTCTAAAAGATTGGAGGAATTTTTACTGGACGGGTGAAGTCTCTCAAATGACTTATTAGAAGTGTTGGAAGTATTAGTAAGGTGGTTGATAGAGAGTGGAAAAAAACACAGTCTGGGATTTCCAAAGATACCTAAGATTTAGATGCTCAAATACAGTTGAAATTCAATGAGATTTAAGAGTTGTAAACTATTAAGGCTGAAAACTGAGAGCGCATGCTAGAACACAGGAAGTGGAGAGTAAGCAGTCTTTCCCACAAATATGAATAAGCATGTGGAATGACTTGCTAAGTAAGGTCACTAGGACATATCATACTGAAGAGCTTAAGAGATACTAAACCATTTTAGAGCTAGGAAGGAAATTAAGGTAGAGGAAAACATGAAGTCAAGGGCATAAAATAAATGTAAAGGATATCAGTATGTTGCACCAAGTGATCTTTTCCTGTCCTGTAGTTCCTTATGTCCTTAATAATATTATTTATCTGTGTCCAATGAATGATACATAAATCGCTGTCATGAAGCAGTAGGGAAGGACTTTATGCTATGACTCACGAATGCTAAATTACAGACTTCTTATTAATCTGATTAAAAGCATGGCTCATTATGGTCTAGCTTGTTATATAATTTTAACACCGCATTTTATCTGAGAACTCCTTAATAGAAGGTATTGCATATCATATTTATCTTTTCTAAATGTCTCATCTAGACTGTGTATTAATATAACATTTGAATAATTAAATATGCCATTGGTTCTATAGGTACAATTCTTACAGGTGTGTGAGAACACCACATCTCATGCTCAGTAGATACTTGTATTCACAAAACAGTCTAAAGTTTAACATGTTTTTAAGTACAAAATGTGCTTGTTTTTACTTTAAAAGTTAGTAATGTAACACAAAGCCCACTGATTAATTCTCATTTAAGAAGATCTTAAAAAATCAGAATTTAGAGACAATGGGAATACTCTTACATGTGAGCCAGTCAAAATAAATCAGTTTACAATCAATTCAGTCCTACACAGTCTCACTTCTGAAAATATGCAAGTGACTTCACAAACAACATTATGCCCATTCAGTCACTAACACAAGAGACATGAAATTCAGTTCTCAATTCTTATCTATGTGGAAAAAAGTTTAACTAAGGCCTCTGCTTTGTTCTCATGCAAACAAACTGTCAACTTCAGTAGGAGTATATGAAGATTCAAGTGATATCCAAGCAGCATGTGCTCTGATGAATACAGAAAGTTGATCTGTGTCATAAAAGATGTAGGGAATATCCTCAAATCAAATCCTTCATGTATAGACAAACAATAATGTAAATTCTCCTTCAAGATCTAAGATTTTCTGTTTGTAAAGGAAAAACTTATGCTGGCAAGCTTGTGTTTGACAAGCCATGTTGTAACAGGGGGCCTTCTCAGGGCCAATTTGCCTTTGGCCTGTCCACCTATTTCTGGGTCAACTGCCTGTCTTCTCTCCTGTCATGCCTTGTTGTTAATTAATTAATGATCTTAATTAGTCAGGAGACTGCCCATTTCTTGCCCCCAATGGCAGGGAGCACTACCTGCAGCTCCGTTCCTTCCCTATACCACAGCCCAAGCCTCGCAGATGGTTTTATAAATTCCTCTTTATGTTGAGGTCTCAGCTGCTTTGGACTTACCCCCTTCTTTCTTTAGCTAGGCCTGTCAGTCAAAAACCCACTAATCAGGGGTTGACTCCAAGGCTCTAGAGCTCTCAAAACTCACTCAGGCTCAAGGCCCTTTGTTCCATGCTGTCTGTGATGCCTGGCCTACAGGCCCTTCTATGCTGTGAGCCCCTGTAGCACCAAACTGTTGGGGCCTCAGCCCCCTTTGGCTTTTGCCCCTTTTTCTGTAGTTGGGGCCTTTCGCTTAAGTCCACCCACTAGGACCTGGCTTCAAGGCTCCTATCTCCCCTTCAAGTGACTGTGGGCTCATGGACCTAGTGCGGCAACCCTAGTGCTGCACAGCTTCTTGAGCCCCTTATCACAGTGCCCCTTGGCGTTAATGAGGCCTCTTCCACCCCTACAGCCTCAACCACAAACCACTGGTTTTTTACATCCAATGCAAACCATAGACTTCTAAGGCCATATAATGGAAAAATAATAATAAAGAAATAAGAGAGGCAAATGCCTGCTTAATTTAGGTGATCATGCTTCTGGCTCACAGTGTCACGTATTCTTCCCACAGAGGCTGCTGCTGCAGCAGCACCATGGTCATTGGAAGTTCCCCCCTCTGCTGACTCTCTGTTCTTCTCTATTCACTGTTTATAGGGTTCTGGCCTTCCCTTTCCTGTCACCTGACCGGTTGGCAGAGCTCGATTCTCAACCCCTACTTGACTGGCTGGTCATGAGTGGAAGGTTCTGGATTTAAAGAGACCACTCTTGTTTCTTGGTAACAGGGCTAGGGTTCCCTGTTACACATGTATAGAGGGAACCCTACACTCAAATAATTCAGTTTGTTTCTTCAAAACCAGCAGAATGTTTACAACTAGAGGAGCCAATTGGAAGGCAGGGACACTCTGACTGGTGGACTTTAGATTTTTTCTGTAGAATTAAAGTTATATGCGATTGTTTGTACAAGGAAAGAAAAAATGTTTCTATGGCATACACTGTTCTATATCCTAGGACCTTAAACTTTTAAAAAACACTTAAAACTAAAACATACTTGGTGGTTAATACAAGAATAGAGACTAATCAAAATTATTGAGATTTTTACTGTTCTATGTATCATCAAATCAGACCAAATTTTGAAGACCATGCAGACAAAAAAAACTACTAATGGAAAATTCAAGAGAAATCTGACATACAACATTTGATCAAAGGCACTTCTATATCTGCTTTAAATATGAAGAATGAACTTTCACATGACTGTAAAGGATCAAATGAAACAGCTGAAAGCACTTTGAGTGTTAGGCAGCATGTTGGTTAATTATCACAATCAAAGATGATGTTGGACAACTCACCCCATCCTTGGAAATGACTTTGACCTTTCAACTCTTTATAACTACTGCCACCTTCATTGGCTATGCCCTTGCTATGTCACCCGCAGACAGGTTCTCAATCTACTGAATAGGAGATATGCTCTAGCCTTTGTATGAAGGGCAAACTAACCCTGTGAGGTTTGAAAAGGCTATTGATGAATCTTTTAGCAGGGAAGCGTGCAAATTCATGTATGATATTAGCTAAGCAATTAGTGTTTGAAAATCCTGACATTTTAATAATATTTTAACAGGTGTTTTGATCTATGAATATAAACAATCTGTCAAATGACACTAAGGATTTTTCTTAAACTAGAATGGGAAAAAAAAGAACAAGAAAGATTATAATTCAGTAACTATTCCCCACATATAATTCACATAAGTAAATTACTTATCTCTTGGTATCTAAAACCTGAGCAGATGCATTTCAAATTAATGAAATAGGGTCAATGTAATGCCAGAAATTTTCATCACTACTAAGATACATGAAAGATGAAACACAAAGGCCCAAATTCACCTTCTACTTTCAGGGGTAGTGCTTCTACAGCTAAAGTTAGCCATGCATGTAGCATTTCAGGCCACATATCCAACTTCCATCTGCACAGCTAGTCATGTCTTGCTGAGTATGCTCAACGGTGAGGCACTGCAATCCTATTCCAGCCAAGCATGATTTTACATTTTACATCTACAAAATGATAGCAACAGAAGAGCCAATCGACTATTTATCCCAATAACCTATTGATTAGGGCACTTGCCCAGAAAGTGGGGTCTCCCTCACTAAGTGGGGCCTAAAGCATTCTAATCACCAGGCCATTAGTTAGGCATTTTATGAACTTCCTGGTGAAGCTAACACACTAGATAGCCAAGAGAGGAAAATATTGGCTGCCTTTATGGCTCAGTATGCTGGGGATTGTCCTGAAAAAAGCAGATGTCTAGCTCATGAACCCATCTCCTGCTCCCAGTACTAGTTATTTCATTTATCCAATGATCATTTCATGCAAAATCCAGGATCCTTAAAAGTTCCTAGGATCAGAGACTAGGAACTCTCTTTCAGGGCAATACCAGAGATATATTCCCTCTGGCTTGCTTCCCTTTCTGTCCCATATATCTTTCCATCTTGGCTGCTTAGTGGACCAGCCTGAACAGGAGGGGTGTTGGAGCTGAGCCAGAATGCCTGAAACCTGAGAGTTTCGCATAACACCCACACCTACCTTTCTGAATACTATGCAGTTTTTAAAATGTTTCCTGCCAAGACAAACTTGCAGTTCTGTAAACCCTCTGCTCTACTCCTTCTCTATTTATTTGTCACCCCTTCTTTTGTTGAGTCTCATATTCCTTGGTAATACCTGTCTTGTTTTACAGCATTTGTGAGAGCACAGCTGAGAAGCACACTCCACCCCCATCCACTCCCACTCTGCACATGCTAGAGTTGAAACTGAGGTGGTGAAGTCACTTGTGAGGCCACTGTCCCACTACTATGCTTGAGCATAACGAAGACAGATAGTTAGATAGTAAAAGCAGGGATATGGGAGGAAGATACCTTCAAACTGGCTTTATTACCTCATTTCCAGGTTTGTTGTATATGGAGTGGAGGGAGCAAGTGAGAAAGGTCATGCTTCTCAGATATGCTCTCAAGAGCACTACAGAAGCAGTATAAACCTACCTTAAGGTGTTTATCTTTCCTTGATTTCCTGTTGCTCAGAATATTACAGGTCGAGGCCCTTCAACTGATGGCTCTAACATCTGATTCTTGCAGCAGGGACTGACTTGTCCTTTTATTTGTCTGGAAAGTATTATGACCTATTTAAATACCCATATTACCTATAGACTGACCACAAGTATAAAGTACCACTATACGTGCTGCATAGAGATCCCCTATTGAACATATATAGTTCTATTAACACCATATGGAACATAAGTGTTTGACTTTTGTATTTGTCAGCTAGGTTTACATCAAGCAGAATTTAGCGTGCTCTCCCACTGTTATTACAGTCAGAGAGCACCGTACCCTAAGCTTACTCAACAAGCATATCTAGTTTTTAGCTACTATTTCTGCCTGCGTCAAATAAAATAATTTACAAGTCTTTACAGCTAAGCAAAAGAAAGCTGTTTTGGCTGTTATCACCAACCCCACAGCCACAGGATTTAAAAAATCTGTTGTTGTTATCCTTGCATCAACTCATTTAATCTAATATGAGTGGTGAGGATTCCACTCCTATCACTGAACCCCTCTGTGTACTCAAATGAACCCTTAAATGTTCTAAGCAAAAAGCAGAGACAGTCTTTATATGCAGAAGTGGGTTTTCTGGAAAAAACAAAATGAAGTTAATGGAGAGCCAAAGACCAGAAAATTGATGTGACACAGGGAAAAAAGCCCAAAGAATCTATAACTATTATATTCATATAATATTTCTCTTGAACCTCTGCCTTAAAGGACTCTTAGTTAGCTTACTATTTCTTAACAGTGTAATTCAGAAGTAAAATTTCAGTCCCACTAAAATAGATGGGTTTTTGTTCTTGACTTAACTGTGGCCAGAAGTTAGGAATTATCAATTATTATTTCACAGGTCCTTTGGGACATAACAGGAAATTGCATTGTTTGTTAATTGAAATGGTAGACTGTTAACTATTTATTTATTTGATAAATGGTATGTATTGACTTTAAAAATAACTTTTAGGGTATGTCTACACATCACCCTACAGCAATGATGTTATTATACCTTGCTTTAGTACTTCCTTTTAATAGTGCCTTTTGGAAATACAAAAGCACAGCACAGTAACTGCTGGCACTGCGCCATGAGCACAATGCATGGTTAGTTTTAGCTTCTACTTCACCGTAGCAACAGCACGCTAAAACAGGGGAGTGTGCCACTATGGTGACGTAGCTGCTGGTCATATGTAGACTTACGTGATCGCTATGTCACCATAGTGCATCATATAGCAATGTAGTGCATTGCTATGGTGATGTAGGGTGACATGTAGATGCACCCTTAGAATACCTGTTATTGCTATATGTGTGCTAGTGAAACACAAATAATAAGAACGTTCTACTTTCTCCCTAAAAATCTCAGTGGGAACATGGAAGAGATTGTAGTTTCTTAAAGAGAAGCATGAATATAAAGCTATCACCTGAGACATGAAGGTCCCATTTCAAGAAAAAATGGCATCTTGAAAGCTGTTGTACCGTAAGTTGTATGACTTTTCTTATTAATTTACTGTGCCTAAATCAAACAAAACAGTAGTAAACACATCATTTTAACTGAACTTGCTTTCCAACTTTATAATTCTGTGCTTTAATATGTTATAAAAGAATGAAAAGCAATTCAAGAGCAAAACTGAACCACAGCTCATGAAGACTCCTGTGCGAAGCAGAATCATTCTCTAAGAACAATCCAGTGAGTGGACAAAAATACTCAAGGATGTTTGCTATAGCTGGGGAAAAGAAACCAGCCTGAGGGGCTGCTGGTGAATCCCTCAGGGCAGGGATTTCAACCCGGGTCACATGATAGAGGCCCGGAAGGAGATGCATCACCTGGGAGAAAAAC
>JAGPOW010000304.1:91479588-91493858 GCA_030014935.1 Caiman crocodilus
GCACCCCAAGGGAGGCACTCGGAGCCTGGAAGGTGGTCGGGCGCAGGGAGGTGGGCGGCTCAAAACGGGAGCGCCCCCTACTGGCCCGCCACAGCTACATCTTGCTTTGGAATGTTTTTCTAAAAGTTAAGTTTTCCTACTCTGTGACTTTAATGCTTACATGAGAATATCTGTCATTTAAAATGAAGCACTTGCATACTAGAAAACAACAACATAGGTTTAGCTCCTATTTATATATGATTCAATGTCTAATACATTGAAAATTAGATATGTATCATTGTGCAACATATAGAACAAACAGCCCTTACAAAGAACCCACGTACATCTTTAGCTGTTTCCTCAAACTAACGTGTTTCATAAACTATGAAATAAATTGCCAGAAAGGCGATCAGTGTTATGTTTTACTCATTAAAAAGCTAGTTTTTCTGGTTTCTACTTAGAGTCATATTTGCATGGTGGTACAGCGCTGACAGAAATATTCAGTGCTCCATGATAACTGAAGAGTTACTGACTGTCAAAGACACTTTTCCCACATGCCTCATTTCTACATTTTTTCTAATTTTTATATTCTCCTTTATGACACTCATGCTGGTACAAAACTTAGTTTCTGTTGATCTTAAATTAGAGAGATTCTCTCAGTTGTCACAGTTGTAAATTAAATTCTTTTTGGCTTATCCCAGCGACTAAGGAAAGATATATCTGCCCCAAGAGCCAGCTCTGATAAAACAACACATGAATTAAAAAAGTCTGATGGATCAACAAAGGGAGGTAATATCCGAGAGGAAAGCTTTTAACATGGAATATGATCCTATTAGTTGCAGAGTTCAAAACTGGGAATAGCTTCTCAGCCTATCTTAACTGCTTCTTTGGGACACAGAACATGAAGTACTGCCTCAAACAATGAAGTCTCAGATCATTAAGAGCTTTAAAGATCATACCCAGAAATAAACAGGAAATTAGGAAATACACACACAAATATATGTCTGTAAAAGAGAGATCTGTCTTCTTAAGAGAGAACTAACATCCCTGTTGAAGAAACCCCATTGTGGAGCATTTGAGTAATGAGAGGGTATTTCATTTGGGGCTTAGCAGACAAGGTTCTTTAGATAAATTGGATATGCTTTATTAGACCACCTAAAATAGTTGGAAAAGATCTTCTTTGCAAGCTTTTGCATACAAACACCTTTCTTCAGGCATTTGGAGCTTAAAATCCCAGAAGAGAGAGCATATAGAGGTTTGCTTATCCAAGATGTATGCACAAAAGGCATGTGACACAGCACTGGGCACTTTTAAATGCACCTGGCATTGTGTTACATGCATTTGTATTAATGGCAAAATGCACCACATTTCACTCACCACATTCACTGCTGAGAAAACAGCAGTGGTGTGCTTTTGAACTAAAACACATTAAAGGTGTTTTAGTTTCAAAGTGCAACACTGCCATTTTCCTAGTGCTGACATGAATTTTGCCATTTATACAAATGCATGTGACAGTGCTAGTTGTGTCACTTTGCTTGCTCTGCAGACTTGATTAATTGAGTCTGTGCTGATGCACTGAATTTCTGGTGCATCGGAGCAGACAAATGTATGTCTATAAATGCCCCAGGGCCTGGAAAAGTATAGAAGGCTTTTATTACTACTTGCTTTGTTTGTTTAAAAGACTGTTTTATGTGGGAGGACTGGCTGAGGAGCTTCACAGGGAGGTAGAGTCATGCCTATGGATCACCCATTCAGAGGGTGAATAATTGTTTTCTCTGTCAATATTCGCTTCTAAATAGACTTCAAGCTTAGTTTTACTTTGTTTTACATTAAATAGGTACAGTGTAATTGACAGATGACCACAATTTAGAAGACCATTGTGATATTTACCTGTAAAAGGAATGCTTGCAACTTCCTGGCTAGCCATAAAAGGCACTAGGGAACACAAATGCTGGACCAGAAAACCATTAAAAGTTGGTTTCGCCCAAGATATATTTCATACTTCACACATTGCCACACTGAAAGAAGCAAAGGAAAGATAAATATTAATACATTTTAAGGTCATATGGGGCCATTAGATTATTTAATCTGACCTTACATGTATCACAGATGATAACCTTGATATTACATGTGCAATACCTTTTTAGCTAATTTTGGCTATTTAATGGTAACTGTTACAGCTATGATCCAGGAAGCACAGAGTAGTCAATGGGACTCTGAAGCTGCGAAGTAAGTTAATGAAAACAGAGTTGGCTGGGTTCACTTTCAGGTTAGGCAAAGTAGGCAACTGCTTACCCTCATGATAAATTGGCAGCAGGAATTAATTCACCAATAAGAAATATTTATTATTTATCAGGAGTAGGTATTTTATGTTGAAACTAGCAAATTGGTGGAGCTGTAGAACTTACTGTCAAGAAGCAGCAGACAATAGGTAGTGCTTTCTATTTGGATGAGTCACTTAATGCTTCATTGTTTTGAAGTTCCTTGGTTAGCTTACATGTGTTTACATCTATAGTCAGATAGAGCTGTGTTCAGTGCCAATGTAAATCTTCACAGGCAAAAATGGTAGAGAAAGTTATTTTTAATATAGCCTTCTTATCAAAATCTTGTTTCTTTTGATAGTTCTAGTAGATGGGAAAGAAGAAGACAGGAACAAAATATTGTCACCAGTGGGACTGCTCCATCTGTGGATTTGGAATGTCCTGAAGCAATAACTTGATGTCATTGCACTTATTAAAGGAATACATAAGATTCTATAGTGGACACAGCTCTGAATGCTGATGTTCCTCAAAATCCTTCCAAATGTCCAGAAATCCATGACAGTGTTTGTCTATTGCCAGTGAATACTTGGGCCAGTGAAAACAAATTTAAAAGCTTTTCTTTTGGATAACAATCAAAGAAAATTCCTAGCTTTCCATTTTTCATGACAGCTTTAAGGTAGAGAATGCATAAAATAAGATTGGCTTCTCTATTCCATTTCAACTAATTTGATTTATTGTTTCTGTCTCAAGTTGTTTAATTTCAGATCTTTGGCTTTAGCCAAGAATTGTGTCCAAGACTGGTAAAATCACAGTGAGTATTCTAGTGAAACATGAGACCTCAAATGGTCATATAAACAGCTATTATATGCAAGAAAATTAGAAAATAGACTGAAGATAGTATGACTGATAAAGAAACTCAGAAATAAATTAATTCTCTGATAGAACATTGGCAAGTTGTTTTGGCAAGGCCTTTTTTTCATTTTATCAGCTGAACAAAGTAGAAAGCATTCCTCTCTGAGGCTGAACAGACAAACCGTATTCATTCCAAAATAGGAAATGTAAAATAGTGGAGTTTTTTAGGAAATATCACCGTGTGTTGAAAAAACATCTTCAACAAGCTACCTTCATAATCATTACTTGGGCCAAAAAATGTAATCATAAATCATTTAAATTCTTGGGAGCATGACCAAAAAAGGAACAATTTCTGCTTTGATAGTGATCATGTCTACTTCTAATACCATATTGACTGCACCGAAGATACAAGTGCAGATTAGAATCAGTGTTTTCTTTCTGCAACTGAGCAAGAGAAAGCAGTTTTATGATCAAAGAACATTTCATTTGACTTTGGGTGGGGCAGATCTACTGGAGCTAGAAATATAGAATGTCCCTTGGACAGCTAAGAGAAGTTAGAATCTCACTGGGATTTGAGAGGCGAAGGCTAAAACAATGGGGAAAATATGGAAGAACAACAATGAAGTTTAAAGGAGAATTCATGACTTAAAAGAGAGTATTTGTAACTCTCATATTCAGTCACTCTAAGAATTGCTGTTCTGAAATTGCAATACTTTTCAATATGGATCAAAGCACTGTCTTTGCTCTGGGAAATTATGAACTCACCTGTTTCCATAACCCTTAAATGAAACAAATAAAGAAAGACTCTTCAGATTTCTTCCTTGCAAACTAGTTCTGATAAGAAATTCATAAATGTCCTGATTGATGCTAAGGAACTGGCAGATAAGCTGGAAATTGAAGCTAGTTACCAAAACCACCTCCACCCCCTCCGGGGGGGGGGGGCCCCGGGACTAGTGTGGAGGGTTTGGGGTATATTGGGAGGGAAACAAGGTCTTTAGGGCAGGGGTCTGAGAGGTTTTATTATGATTGGGTGGGCTAGCAGAATTTGCAAAGGGACTTGGGGAACAGGAAAGGGGGGATGGCAGGATCAGAGAGGCTTCCCAATCTGCCCAACCCCCACTGCACCTCCCAGACTCCCCAGTGACACCAAACTGCCCCTAATTCTTCAAACTGCTCCAGTATTCACTGGTTCCAAGAGCCTGACTGAACTAAGTTGGGATGTCTGGATTGGGGGGCTAGCTCTGTAGGGGAAGGAGTTGGTGGGATGAGACATCTCCCTCCCACTCCCTGAGGACTAGGGGCTATTTTTAGCCTTCTGATCCCCACTCCACTTCCAAACATACAACCCCCACCCTCAGCCAACTGATGACCTTGATTCTTCCTGCTCCTCTCCACAATCTGACTTACTTCCATAGCCTTCTGGCACCAGTGAATGCTGGTAAACCTGGCATTGGGAGCAGTTTGTAGGACTGGGAGATCTGATGGGCTCAGGAAGCAGGGGCTGGTCGGCCTATGCGAGGGTTGTCTATCTCGTGGTGAGGGGAGGGACTGGAGGGCTGTAAAAAAGCCCAGAGCCAGGGGAGTAAGTAGGAAAAGCACAGGCCCAGGATGGAACCAGTGGCTGGGCTTTCCTAACCCTGGGGCTGTGCTGGGAACTGTATATAACTTCAGTTAGTTCAGTCTTGTCTGACCAAATCTAAGTTAGATTGTCTCCAAGGTACTTTTAACTTAGACTGAGTTGGCCATTTTTAGACCAAACTAACCTTCCTGAACTTCTGTACAGTTCGCACTTAGATCAACCTAATTAGGGAGCTAAGTGTAAGTCTGTACCTGGGTGAACTAAGTTAGACCAGGTGACCATTTTCAACATGATCTTACCACCCCCTAACATGCCCAAATCTCTGTCCCTATTTTAAGAGTACAGACCAAATGAAGAATGCTTGACCATAAGGTCAGAAATGAATCAATAAATAATTCAGAAAATAAATGTAAAGTGAGGGCTTTTTTAAAGAATGTTTTTGATACTGCTACATAGTCATTTGAAGAAAAGTTTTTAAAATTTGTGGAAAAAGGCCTTTTGGTTTTTGCATATCTCCAATACATTCATGATATCCCATAGAAAATTACAACAGCAAACATATTGTTTTAAACCAGTGGTGCATTCTTACAACCCAAACGAGTGATGCGAGGCCAGATCCTAAGTGTGGGGACAGTCTGTGGCTGGATCCAGTATGGGTTGGCACATCTGGTCAGTCCTCAGGTGTGATTTGTCATATCAGCCCTGTGATGGTAGGTCTTTAAGTGAAGTGAGTGAGAAAGAGCTGAGAAATTCATGGCTGTCTGCATAATGTTAGCATGCATAAAGAACCCTTTTTGTTAAAAGGGATCCTGCCTCAGTGAACTGAACCCGCATCATGATAGGCCCGGTCCCACATGTTAGATCTGGCTAAAGAGCAACCCCATGCACTGTATCCAGATGTGGTCTGATGCTGCGTGCTGGCCAAACTCTGTGCACTGCCAGCTAATGTTGCCCCTGATCCCCTGCTACCAAATTTCCAGACTCATGAGGATGTCCACTGGCTGGATGACAGTCCAATGGGCTAGATTCGCCCCCTGGGCCAGAAGTTGAGCGCTACTGTTTTAAGTAAAGCTTTAGGTAAAGAGTCACCCTTTAACATAAACTTCCTGGATCTTTTCCTGCAACAAATCCAAAAGTTTTGGAAGACGACTGAAAACCGGAATGTGCCTAAAAGCTGCACTAGATTTTGAGGAAAAATACAAAGGATGTTATGTTTCGTATCAAGGGCATCTTGGTGCTATGCCACTCTATGAATCAGGAGATTACAACATATAATTTCACTTTCTATGGAATTTCCTTAAATCCCAGGCTATTCGGAGGTAGAGGGAACATTGACAGGAGAGTCGAATATACCTATTACTGCCTTTTGAAGCTCTTTTACTTTGCAAGAGTTAGAGAGAGAGTAGGCATACACATGTATAACTTTTTATCTGAGGTATTTGGGCAGTTATTTTTCACGAGGTAATCTTTAGTGAAAGCCATTCTTTTTGTCCAAGAGTGCTCCTACTTAACAGATGATTATCAAAGTTTAATCATTCTTTATTGTTGGTCTGCTGTCAGAAGCAAGATTTTGCCTGGCAATTTCCTTTGGAGGAAAAAGGCCAGATACTCGACATTCAAAACTATAAACAGAGAGAGCAAATCTACACTTGTTAGACAGGGCAAGAGAATCATTCCTATACCGCATGTACTCACATTTTAGTGTGTGCCCCTGGAATACCCAGTGTTAGCTGACTTTCAGATCCATTCCAAGCAAAAAGAAATATTGGAGTGGTGAGATCATGGGTGTTGGGAGCCATGAACTCTGCCCAATGCACATCTTCCATAAGGTGATAAGGGAATAATTATATACCATACAGAGGAGAACAGGACTAAAATGTTGTCTTGAAATCATATGCTTGTATGATTGTTGGGACTGGTTCTCCATATGAATATATGAAATTTGACTGAAGTATCACCTTTGATCTAAAAAATAACTCCTTTAACATACTTGAGAAGTACCCCAGCACCATTTGCTTTAAAGGAGTAAGAGGTGTTATCATTTGGGAAATCTGTTGGAGTTCAGTTTATGAATTTGAATTGATACTGGTGATTCTCTGGCCATTCCAACATGGTATCAGAAAGAATTAAACAGTGGCATCATGAAAACAATCCTGTCTATTTGCTTTTGCTTTGTGCATGCTTCATAATGTCATAGTTTCATAGTAGTTTGGGGTCAGAAAGGACCTGAACAGATCATCTAGTCTGATCCCCTGCCACTGGCAGGAGCACACACTAGGATGACATGACCCCAGACAGGTTTTCATGTAGTATACCAAAACATGTCATGCAGTTGCCTAAGGGTTTTCTCTTCTGTGACCAGGAATCTTTGAAGGCATCAGCTTATTTCCTTTTGGTGGACATATCCTTTAGATCTCAGTCTATAAACCTAAAGTTTAAGTTAAGGCAACAATTTATAAAACTATTCCATTAATTGAAAAACATCTTTGCAATTGATTCCCAATGATTTCCCCATTTTCCCATCAGTGAAACAAAAGTCTTAGGATGTAGGACAACCATGTTAGCCCATTCTTATAAAGCTCCATGATATTAGGTGACAAACCTCAAACCTTCACAGGCCTCGGTGACCTTTTAACTGGAGAGTTTAGGTAGGGTTTGAGGGGGCTGAGTGTACATTGATTTTCAATTTTCAGTTATTCTAATTCTCATAGTTTTTTATTGGAACGTTAAGAAGGCAGGATGACAAAAGTGCTCTTTTCTACCCTAACAAATAGGCAGAAACAGATATGGTGTGTGCAAAAATATGGAAAGATCAACTTGACTGCTACTTTCAGGTATTTCACTGCATGAAGAAATATCACTTCACAAGTTGTCTCAAGTGAATGACAGACAGTTTGTTTTCAACTCTGTCTAAATCAGTTTAGTGGACAGGCTTTTCTTTACTTCCCCTTTACAGAAATTACTCCATTCTTTTCTATGACACTCCTAAGAATGAAGATTTGTTTATTAATTAGTTTACTATTCCTGATGTTGTCTAGTCAGTTTACTGTAACAGAAACATTGTAATGCAAATCTAATTCCAGAATTGATGAGTATTATGCACTTAGTATACCTACCAGATCTCAATCTACTAACAACAACAAAACCCAAAATAGAGACATACAATATGAATGCCTTATAGAGAAAAATGGAGTATTTGTTCCTCACTCAATTTACTGAGCTATAATAATAGGACATACCTTAGAACCCAATTCAAAAGATAATTATTCATCCTATTTATGAATGACTCTCTCAAATGTTAAGGAGTTTGGGGAAAGCTTATCTTTATAAAGTATTCATGACACACTTCCTTTCAATCATCTCATATCCACCCACGCTGACATTTCACAGACCAAACTTAGCCATAATACCTTTCAGCACCAGGCATTTTCCACACATTTGTTCAGGTCAGCACACAAGTGCTCTTATTTTTCAGGTTTTTTGTAAAAAAAAAAAAAAAAAAAAAAAAAAAAGCATACTCCCACACCTTAGTACAAAAGACCACTCAAGGTCAAAATAGAAAAATGGCCTCAGTTTACTTGTTCCATCTTTCCACAAGTTTGAGTAATCTCTTCTTTTACCTAGTTGGTCTTGCATTTCCCCTTGGAATTGAGCCACTCTTGTTTGTTTGTTTTTTCACTATCATGATAAGGCATAGCAAAAAGTAGTTTTGTGAGCATCACATGAGTCTCTGCATTGCAATAATACACTTAATAGAAAGAATTAACTTTGAGAAAGTAAATTATAGGTATTAATGATGAAAAGTCTCACATGGTATTTAGTAGTTGGATTGTACTATATTAACAAGAATTACTTATGATTGATTCTGGTCCTACGCTTATTTGAAATATAGGTATTTTTATGACAATTTATTATTGAGTCTTATCTCCTACTACTTCAGTCTGAATAGACATGAAAATTTATTAAACATGATATAACTATGTACAGTGCTTAATCTGCTTTCTAAATGAAAGGCAACGGATGTAATGTTTAACTCAAATTCAGAAAGACATCTCATGCAGTAATGGGAAAATAACTAAAAGGGAAAATAACTGGAATGACTTATGTAGAGCAAAAATCACATGTTTTTCAGCATGATACCAGGAAGTGAATGGACTAGATAAGTTCATATCTGGTTGTTTTTTCCATCTCTAATTTCCAGGAGTCCTCAAATAATATGACACATGATATTTGATGGTGCCATTAGGGATTGGGTGAGTGCTACCTATGGAAGTTGAATACACCATGCAACTTATAGGAAAAGAATGTTGCAAAAATTACAGTTCTGTTAAATAAAAAAATTTCAAAACACAGTATACATCCCTATATTCACAACATCAGAAGTCTACAATCTTGAAATGATTTACAGTCTTGAAATGAAAGGGCACAGAAATGAACCATTCCGATGTGCAGGAAGACTAGCAAGTATGGCAGAAGACCAACTAGGTTTATCAGGGAATTCTTCAATGAGTTAAAATACAAAAAAGAAGCTTACAAGAAATGGAAACTTGGGCATACGACTAGACAGTAGGGTTGTACAAAATTTTGCTGGCTGTTTTGTTTTAATGCAGCTTTGACTCATTTTGAGCTGAAACAGCAAAATCAAAATGAAACTAAAGGCTTCAAAACAGCCTTGAAATGAAATGAGGGCAGCCAAAATGTTTCCAAAGTTTCAAAACATTTCGAGTTTCAAAACTGAAACTGGGCTTGCTTGCAGGGAAACAGAAAGTAAAAAGGAGGAAGGGAAAGAGCAGGGAGGGACTGCTTTGATATTGATTATGTAGCTGGCTAGTGACTGTCATCCTTCCCTGAGGTCCCTTCCAATCCCAGTGCTCTGGGGGAGGAATGGAAAAACAGCTTAAAAAGCAGCATTGTTTGAACTGAGCTGCTTTGTGCCTTGGGGTCAGTTACTGAGCTGTGTCTTCCAGCAGCTCAGCAGCATCAGACAACAAAGGCTATCATTTCTTACTTGCTATCTTGTTTGTAGCAAGTTGGATTCATAAATACCTTTGGTTTTTTATACTCTTTTATTTTATTATTACATTCATTCATCCCTTTCAATTTATTCCTCCCCCAAAATCCTCTTTTTGTTTATGTTAGTCTATTTTGATTCTTTTCCTCCAGAATAAAAAAAATCTGTGTTTTCTCTCACAGGGTGCATTCCATTCACTGTGCAGGGAAGCACAGCATATATTACATATTATAATATAGAATGTATTCAGGAACATATACTATATAAATTTATATATTATATTTATTACATAAATACATATATACATTACATAAATACATATACATACAGTTATCTTATCTACATATATGACTTAAATCAGATATTACAGAACACACAGATTTTCAAACACACTAAGGCAAAGACACTATGAAACATATCATGACGTGCTGGAAAGGCAGCTGGCAAGCCTTTAGGGGGGAGTGGAAAAGGGGATAGAGGGAGATCGTACTTCTGGTCCACTTCTAGATCTGCTGCCAAGCACACTGGGGAGCCCCCCATGCTCCTGTGGGAGGCTCCATCTGCCTCAGAATTACATCATTCATGAGCTCCTGCTACCTAGAGGTATGTAGAAAAAAACATTTAAAGCTGTGTCTATGTCTGAATCGCTGAATCTTTCCAGATCTCTCCAAATCAATTTAGAGGGTTCTGATTTGATTTGAATAGATTAAAGGGTCCTGTGATTTGATTTGGATTCAGAGGTTCAGCCACTGAATTGGGCCAAATCTCTGCCAAATCAAATCAGGGACTGAAGCTTCACACAGACCTACTGCTTAGTTACCTGTTGCTATTTAAAGTGATGGATTGACCTGAGGCTGTAGTGGAGGGGGAGGCCTCATTGGGGCACACTACCATGTCATGTAGAGACCCCAGCACTAGTGAGGAAGTCCCTTAACACACACACAGTCACACATACCATGAATTTTGCTTGTCAGCAGCTTGAGGTGCAGTTTCCCAGAAATCCCTGCACCTATCTTCTTGAAACCTGGCAGGCTCCATGGCCTCAGAAGGGGCTACCATGTCTGCTGCTTTCACTTTCCTGTGACCTCACATTTACAAGTGACATGAGTTTTGCTCTGAACAGTTTGAGGTACAGTTTCCCAGAAATCCCTGCAACTATCTTCTTGAAACCTGACAGACTTTGTGGCCTCAGCAGGTGCTACCATATTTGATGTTTTCATTTGAATAGGACAAGAAATTGGAACGTTATAGGCAGTTTTGTGATTCCCCATTATAGCCTATGGGAGAAACGTTGAAATGCGTTGAAATAATGAAACAGTTTTGATGAAACAAAATGGAACAGTGCTATGAAATGAAACAAAACATCAAATGAAACATTGTTCCTTTGAAATGTTGAAACGTAAGTCAAAACGAAATGGTGCTGTTTTGCACAGCCCTACTAGGGAGGGATATAAGAATATTGCTTGGTTATGCATGGATGAAATCAGGAAGGCCAAAGTGCAATTCAAGTTTCAAGTAAAAAAAGCACATGAAGGATAAAAAAAAGAAGGGTTTCCACAAGGATGTCAGCAACAAAAGGAAGATCAGGGAAAGTGCAGATCCCTGACAAGGGGGGAATGTGACCTAGTGACAGACGATGCAGAAAAGGTTAAAGTTCTCAATGCCTTTTTTACATCAATTTTCATAGGCAAGGTCAGCTACTAGATTACTGTACCTGGCAGCACAGTTTGGGGAGGTGCCAAAAGAAGAGGTTAGGGATGATTTAGAAAAGCTGGATGTGTACATGTCCATTGGGGCTGAACGCAATGCACTTGAGGGTGCTGAGGGAGTTGGCTTGCTGTGATTGTAGAGCCACTGGCCATTTTCTTTGAATACTCATGGCAGTCAGCAGATATCTCAGAAGATTGGAAAAGGGAAAATATAATGCCTATCTTTAAGAAGGGGGAAGAAGGAGGATCCAGGAACTATGGACCAAACAGCCTCAGCTCAGTCCCTGGAAAACTCATGAAGCAGGTCCTCAAGAAATACATTTCTAAGCACTGTGGTAGACAAGAATGTGATTAGGAACAGTTAGCATGGATTCAGCAAGGCAAGTCATTCCTGACCAACCTAGTTGCATTCTATGATGAGGTGACTGGTTCTTTTGATGCAGTGAATGTGAATACCTTGACTTTAGCAAGGCTTTTGATTCAGTCTCCCACAACATTCTCACAAGCAAGCTAAGGATGTAGGTTGGATGAACGAACTGTAAGGTGGACAGAAAACTGGTTAGACCATAAGGGTCAAAAGATAGCAAGCAATGTCTAGTTAGCAGATAGTATCAAGTTTAGTGCCCCGAAGGTCAGTCTTGGGGGCAGTTTTTCTCAATATCTTCATCAATGATTTTGAAGATGGGTTGGTTAGCAAATGACACCAAGCTGGGGCCAGGGGAGTAGTAGGTAAGCCAGAAAGTTGGGCTAGGATGTAGAGAGACGTTGAGAAATTGGAGGAGTGGATCAAAAGAAATGTGATGAGGTTCAATAAAGACAAGTGCAAAGTCCAGTACTTAGGACAGAATAATCCCATGTGCTGGTACAGGCTGGGGACCAGAAAAGGACCTGGGGGCTACAGTGGACAATAAGCTGAATATGAGCCAACAGTGTGCGATTGTTGGAAAAAAGACTAATAGCATACTAAGCTTCATTAGTAGGAGTGTTGCCAGCAGATTAAGGGAAATGATCTTTCCACTCTATTAAGTACTGGTAAGGCCACAACTGGAATCTGTGTCCAGTTTTGGGCCCCCACTACATAAAGGATGTGGACAGATTGGAGAGAGTCCAGTGGAGGGCAACAAAAATTGTTAAAGTGCTGGGGGAATATGACTTCTGAGGAGAAGCTGAGGGAACTGGGCTTATTTAGTCTGGAGAAGAGAAGATTGAAGAGGAATTCAATAATAGCCTTCAGCCACCTGAAGGATGCTTTCAAAGAGGATGAAAATAGACTGTTCTCAGTGGTGGGTGGCAGATAACAGAACAAGGAGCAATATTCTCATGTTACAGCAAGGGAAGTGTTGGTTGAATATTAGGATGGTAGTAAAGCACTGGAACATGCTATCCAGAGACCTTGTGGAATCTCCATCCTTAGAGGACCTTAGAGGTCCTTAAGACCAGGGTGGATAAAACCTTAGCTAGGATTATATAGTTGAAGATGGTCCTGCTTTGAGCAGGAGGTTGGACCAGATGACCTTCCGAGGTCCCTTCTAACCGCATTTTCTATGATTCTATGATTTCATGTAATACACAGCGCTTTGTGTCTTCATAAAAATATAATCAACTGATTAACTCTCAAGGTGATTCCTGGAATTGCTGATGGTAAGAAAGCATTGTTACCTTCATTTTATGGATAGGAAAACAGTCAACTGACTCCCTCAGCCCTGCCTGACTAGGAATGCTGCTGCCACTGGCAGGCAGCTGGTTTTAAACTTTGGGTAGAGCAGGAATCAAAAGGAGGTAAAATTGTACCACACCCCTGGTTCCACCCCTGCTTTTCAGCATGCTGGTAGCAGAAGCTGGATTAAAACGCATTCATTTCTGATCTCCAGCTACATAACCAGAACAGTAGTCTCAGTAGTCTCTGTTCTCAAATAATAATTTGAATGTGGATTCCAGAGCCCCACCACTGCAGAGCCCTGACAAGTTACTGCCCCAAGGATGGAAATGGGTCACCAGCTTGGAAGATGACTTGATTTACAGTATTGACTCCTAAAATAATTAACTATGTAAAATCAGGTACTTTAATGCTAAGAACTTGTGTGGGTCCCTTGTGTATTTTGGTTTTCATTATGTGATCACTTACTAGTATTCCCATAGGAACCTTTATCAGACAATGAATGGGGCATTATTTGATATTTCCTTCAATGTTCTGCATTCAGCATGTGGCCTTTGGTCTTATTTAACATACATTACAATTTCCTTATGGGAATTTCTATACTGCTCCCCCTATAGCAACTTGGGGTTTCACAAAGACAAGTTCATTCATCTTTATAATATTCCTGTGAGATTTGATATTATTATCCTCTTTTTAAAGTTGAGAACATGAGGTGACGTGATATTGAAGTCAAGGTGTCAAAAATCTCAGTTAAGTTTGGGTTTGGGCTTTCAAATGGCTTAATCGTTCAGAATGTCAGGATTTCTGTAGACCTGAGTAAGTGGATTGATCTGTAGAGCTGAGCGTGTTCTGGATTTTTCAGATTTGTTTTGCCAAAATTTAAGTGAATTTTCATAGGGATAGAAAAGGCATACTATCAGGAACACCCATTATTAATTACTACTTCTTTTTCTCATGCATGGAGGTACTAGAGCTTGTTAACAAAAGGGTTGTAAGGATTTTAGCATAAAATTTTGCTTGCATCTAAGACATGCTTGGACTCACTGCCAGCTCCATGAAAACCAAGATACTTTACCCAATCCGTCCCAAACCAGCCAGTTGCTCCTCCACATATTACAATTAGAGGTGTGACTTCGGCCAGTCCCCTGGTCGTAGGTAACTCCTGCAGGTTGCCCCTTAACCCTTCGTCTCGCCCGCCACGACTTTGATGATTCCAGATATC
>JAGPOW010000304.1:91493958-91508256 GCA_030014935.1 Caiman crocodilus
TTGCTCTTGCTCTTGCTCTCGCTCTCTCCTTTCCTCTCCTCCTCCGCACCCCGCCGTGCCGCGGTTTTTCAACTTTCCCGCGGCGGCCATGTCGGCAGCAACGATTGGTTCCCTCCCCCAGCTCGTTAGCGCTAATCGCTTAAACCAGCGGCGGAGGCGCGGCTCGCGCGGCTGCGCCGGCGTTTGCTGCGGCTGGTGCGGTTCGTCGTCCCCCTGCTCACACATCTGAGGGGAGTTTCCTGCACCTCCTTTCGACCCCAGGGGTCCCTCTCGTGCCCCTAGTGACGGCCCGACGCCGTCACAGAGGGTAATCCTTGGACAACATTAAGCATATCCCCCAGTTGATAGCCACCTTTCTTAAAAACTAAATATAGACTATGATATTCAACACCTGATAGAATCTATTGCTGCTGCTCTTGGACATCTCCAAAATTGTGTCTTTGATGATCATGGCATCGGGACCCAAACAAAATTCAGTGACTCTTTGAGGACCGTTTGGAATACATACAATATTAACACCAATACGTGGGAGACTCAAGTGCTTGATCATCCCCAGTGGTGTCATGATGTATAAGTCACCAATCATTTTGAGAAAATTCACCTCATCGTAGAAGTAGATGGATCAGAAAGACCTAGGGAAAGCATTGTGACCTGAAATCACCAAGATCTACTCCATCCTCCTGGAACTATTTGTCACATCTGCAGTCAAACATCCAGATCTTGAGTCCACCTCTTCAGCCAATGACTTCCATTTACTGGAAATTGTCATTCTTGTATCAAGGTACTGCTACTGCCACTGTTGAATTTTCCTCAGTCTTGTTAAGAAATTGCTGGACTAGCTCAAACTTTCACAAAAAATAATTCTGCCTGAGGCACACACCCTGTAAGAAAAAATTCAGCTTGAAAGTTTAAAGTATGGTAATGTTAAAAGCACCTGAAAATCGTCTTATAATGGAAAGTGTCAGTCAAGTTTAATTGTATTTGCCCTACTCATTCCCATATCATATAGAACACAGTGCAAATATAGTACAAGACATTTCAGAGAGTGAGACACACATTTTAAATGGTATATTTAATGTATATTGTGGGAATACTTCTATATACAAAACAATTTACATCATTATTTATACTATGTTTATATATATATGCTTTTCATAGAGGTTTTATTTGTTTGTACTATACATGTTATACTTTATGACCCAAATTTTCTAAAGGGACCACTTTCTTTTTTTATGAGTACAAGTTGTACTTGCAAGTTTGTACCCACTCTTTCAACTATAGGTGTAGATCTGAGTAACTAGTCGGTGTAATTGGTTCTTAGGTGTTATCATGTTAGGGAGTGTGTTTTTGGTTCTGCTGTGGCTTTCTCATTACACATTTCTACCATCTTTCACAGTAAAGTTTATTTGAGAAACAAAACTGGATAGTAACATTAAATTTTAATACAGTCATTTATGCAGATTCATAAAGTCTCTCTTATACAAGGTTCTATGGTTTATTAGGGACTAAGGCTGTAGTCTAAACAATCATTTAGGCCCAAGCAGAAGCAAGCGGCTTATTAGCAGTATTGATACTGAAGCCAATACTACTAATTATATGCTTCACTTATGCATGCACTTTGGAAACCTATGATCTATGCTCTGCAACTATAGGACTTTATTAGGACAAGGAATGGATCCTAAAATTCATAAAACACTGTCAGAAGACCTGACAAAGAATGTCTTGCATTCAAAGATTGTCTATCTTTATTCCAACTACATAGTCAGTCAAATAAAAAAAAATCACTCTTAGAAATCCTTGCCTCTCATTTAATTTCTAGACCCTCACAGCTACAACATCACTTTTACACTATTGTAAAAAATTAAAGGCATTTGATTACTGCAGTATTTAACTCAGTATAATGATGATGAGGCCTAGTATTATATGAAATAAGCAACACCACAAATGCAAACTTGGCAAACCATATATGAACAACTGAATACAAAACCACAAACATAAATAAATGTCTGAGTTCCATTTTTGGCCCCATATAAAAACAGCAGTCAGTTATGCTTCTCTGAATAATTAATCAAACTTTTTGAAAGATACCAAAATAAATTCCATGAAAAGGTAGAGAAGGTGCTATTCTGATCTTAATGTTAGTGCAGGTAAAATAGACACAATTTGTAGCATGGCTGCTGCTCAGAATTTAGGTCACAACCCATAAGAGGTGTCACATAGGGAACAGCAGGCACTATATCAGTAGATAGGACAGTATGACCTGAAGCTAACAAGTGCTATCATACTGCAATATGTCAGAAGCAGTCTAATATGATTAATACAAAATAATGTTTCAGGGCATGAACACACAAATTCTGCATCAAAGGGGTTCACATTTCCCCTGCCCATGTACCTGCTCTTATTCTGTAATTAATTAATGTGCAGTAGTTTACTCCTTTTTCTTCAGATACAATTGAGGATGACATTTTGCAAAAACCTACCCTTTCTAACCTCATGGTAACTTGTTTATATGCCTATTCCGACTACTACACATTTACAGAGTGAAAATGTGAACTTGACATGTCATGGGAAAGGAAACAAAAATAGAAGCCAATTCTCACACATTGTAGTAGTATAAGCTATTGTCATCTGAGCCCTATTGCTCTGATAGAAATAGATTGGTGAATTTGGGGGTAAATTTAATTGCCAATGACAGGTTAAGCTAAGCTAAAGTTAAATTTCTGTTAACTGTACAGACTTATCAGAAGATGCACTGAATTTTTTTGCATTAAAATGACTTAATCCATCTGCTATTTAAGGTCTCAGAGACTTTTTATGCTCAAAATATTTAATCATAAAAATAATTTTGGCTCCACATGCCATACAAGCTCAAGAAGATTGAAAAACTTGGCTTGGTGGTGATCTTCATGGTTTGGGAAAAGACTACTAGCCAAAAGTAGGCTAGAAATAATACATCTATAATAGCCATCTTGGCAAAGAGGCCTAATATCAGGAAGTTCACAAAGGAAAACAGCTGAGAGTTCCGGGTCTCCCTGCAGAAGCATCTGTTACTTAGGTTCCCATTGTGCCTTGTAGTAATTAATGTTTCCCTACCTGGCAAAAAACCCAGAAGGCCAAGTTGTGATGAGATGTGACAGATTTTAGACTTTAAAAGTCTTTATTTTTTGCAATAAAACATTAACAAGGAGATTATATAATGTTTGGAAACAGAATTCAGAAGACCAGTATTTGTGAAGTATTTAAGATATTGCAGATGCTCCTAAATGGTGGGAAAAACTGTGGAAAAAGCCTTAAATAGTCAAAACAATAAAAAGTACAAAAAAACACTAACTCCTTTGCAGTGTGTAAAACATGTATTTGTTCTCAGACCAGAATTTAGAGATGATCAAAAGACTTCACTCAAAGATATTCTGGTTCATGAAAAAACAACCAGTTAGTTCCTCTGACCAGCATTCCCTCTAAGCTGTGCAGCGTGCAGAGCTGCATAGGTGTGCTTGGCATTGCAGCATGAGTGTGCCTGCACAGTCTTGCACACCATGCAGCTTAGAGGGAATGCTGCCTCTGACTGTACTCCATCAAGAGGAAATCTATATAGTTCAACTCTACCTGGAAAAGGATGAAAGGGCAATTGGGGATTTCAGGATTCAGTAAAAGGAAGCACTAGAGGAAATCTGACTTTAATAGTGTTTGCTTTTTTCCTTCTCTATTTATTCTGGCAAGTGCCTAAAAAGCAGGAATGGTTCTGGTTCAACATATGTAGGGTCATTTCTACCTCAAAGTTTGGATGATATGTTCACTGGACAGTGGAACTGGAAACTTTTTACTTTTTTCCCAAATAGTATTTTCCTGACCAGCTGTAGGGGAAAAGTTAGTGGTAGTTGCTAGGCCTGTGTGAATAAGGAAGTATTTGATTCAGATTTGGCTGCTTAGGAGGACAGTGATTCAATTTGGAGATTTGGATCACTGTACTGAATCAATTTGGCCAAATCTGCTTCAGAAGATTCAGCGCTGGTTTGGAGAGATTAGGTGATTTGGACTGGCCAGGAGGAGGCAGGAAGACCCAGGTGGCTCCAGGTTCTTCTGCAGCTCCTTTGGTTGTGCTTGCCTCTCCTCAGGCAGGGGAAGCAATGGGAGAAGCCCCCCTGGCTGGCCCCATCCCCTGCCCAGCCCCTGCCAAGTCCCAGTACTTAAAAAACAAAAAGAACCCCCACACTCACCAGCTGCAGGATTGGTGATTGGGACCCTTAAGCATTTTTGGCAGAGGCTCCCCATGCAGTGCAGGGCAGTGAGGGGCAGCAGGGATCATTTCCCCACCTGGAACCCACGTGGCAGCTGCCCCATAGTGAAGTGTGGCTTGGCAGGGTGCCATGTGTTGCCTGGGAACTGGGGCCTCTGGGCCTGAGTGTTGCCAGGCTCCAGCTGACATGTGTAGCTGGCCCAGCTCCCAGACAGTGCGCAGCACCCTTCCAAGTCACAGTGCACCCATGCCATGGGGCAGTGGCCACGTGGGTGCCAAGCGGGAGGGGCTCTGCTGCCCCACGCTACTTGGGGAAGCTCTGCCATGAGCCCTCTGATTGCTGCTGCCAGAACAGGTGAGTGTGGGGCTTTTTTTTTCTTTTAAAGTGCTGGAAGGCTGGGCCAGGTGGGGGATGGGGTCAGGCAGGGCAGCCAAGGTGGCTTCTTCTGTAGCTCCTCTGGCTGTGCTTGCCTCTGCTCCAGTGGGAGGAGCTTTGGGGGCTATGTCCTGCTGCTGCTTGCCCAGCCACTACGGGGGGGGGCTGCATGATGAAGGCACGGGTGGCAGCAGCCCATAGACCCTGTTCCCAGTGCTTCCATGCCATGCACTGGAAGCGGGAGCTCTGGCCTAGTCCTGCTTGCCAGCCAGTCAGGCACAGCAGTGCCAGGAGTGGGGGTTATGCCCTGCTACCATTTGCCCCCTTCCACCTGTGGCATGCCATGCCTGTGTCACCCCCCACCCCATCCTAACTGAGCAAGTGGCAGCAGGCAGAGCCCCCACTCCCAGCACTGCTGTGGCCGTCTCCCACTCATCGCCCCCTTCTCTGAGTAATGTGCCCCCCTGCCCCAGCTGGGAAGCTTGTCCCTGACCCAGCATAAAAATATCCCTCCCTTCCCCATGCCCCTTTCTTCCTCCCTCTCCCAACCCCAATAGACTTACCAGCTGGAGGCAGCTGTCAACTGCCTGTTTAGTCTATGGCTGAATCTCTGAATCAGCCAAATCTTTTCTGAAGATTTTATGAATAGATTTGGACGCTTCAAATCAATTTGGAGTTTTTTAGTTGGTCTCCTTATTTGATTCAGATTTGGAGATTCAGTCCCCAAATCAGGCCAAATCTCCTCCAAATCAAATCAGCTACCAAAGCTTCGCACAGCCCTAGTAACCACTGTTTATTCCTAACTGGACATTAAATACAATAGATACCATAGAATACCTACATTCAGTAAACTGTGCGATAATAAAATATCAGCTATGGAATCAGTTATGTCCTAATAAAATAATGCCATTCCATCCTTTCTCCCCCCTCCCTTTTTTTAAGCTACCATTTCTACTTGTCTAATTTCCTCATGGTCTTAATTTTTCTAAGCCAGGTGATCCCTATCAGTTACAACTGCTGTAACTCACAAAAGAGTCAAGAAAAAGATTTAATTCCACCTACTCCTTGGTTTCATTTTGCTTGGAATGAAGTCACCATTAACAGAAATGTTTACAACTTGGGGTTCTCTAAGAGGAGCTATAACAGAACCTGTTTCCCTATCAAATATGTCAGCAAACTAAGCCTGTGCGAAGCAGCTGGTATTTGCTTTGGATTCAGATTAGGCCGATTTGGAGGACGGTGATTTGATTCAGTAATTTGAATCAGTGTCCTGAATCAATTCAGCTGAATCACCCAGGCCTCAACCCACTTTCCCAGCCTGGCAATGGCTGCCCCATCTGCCCCAGGTCCGGCACTCAGAAAAAAAGCCTTGACTCACCAGGTGCTGCCAGGTGGGGGGTGATCCACACTGACCTCCACTGCCTCATGCTACATGGGGGATTCTGCATGAGCCCCCTGGCCCCACATGCTCTCCCAAGCCACCACGGCTGCCCCGCCCACCATGACTCTGGTCCTTTAAGAAAAACAAAAACAAGAAAAACCCCTGCACTCACCATTCCTGCCAGTGGGGGATGATCCCAACTGCCCCCCACTGCCCCATGCTGCATGGGGGGATCTGTATGAGCCTTCAAAGCCCTGAGGCCACTGCAGAAGCAGTGTAACCCAGGGCTTGTCTGTTTTTTTTTTCCAGAAGAGCCAGAGCTGGCCTGGGTGGAGCACCCATGGGGAGGGGCTGGGGGAGTTAGGTGGGGTCAGAGGGCTCATAGTAGAGCCAGCCCCCATGCAGTGTTGGGCATTGGGGTGCAGCAGGGATTGCCCCCACCCAGCAGCACCTGGTAAGTGGGGCTTTATTTTAAAGCACTGGGAGCTGGAGCAGGCAGGGCAGCCACGGGGCAGGGGGCTTGGGAGCAGGCAGGGGTTGGGAGGGTTGGGGGAGTGGGAGGATCAGGGGTACTGACAGGGGTCCCCCCATGGTACCCTCCCTGCTTCTCCATCCCACACTCCTCTGCTCCTGTTTACCAGCTCCGAGTCTGGCTGCAGCTTCCTGCTTCAGCCACCAGGGACTGTCTGAATCATACAAAGCTCTTCAAATCTTTTCAGAAGATTTGGAGAGCTTTGAATAAATTTGGACCTTTTAATTGATCCCCTGATTCAGTTCAGATTCAGAGATTGGGCCACTGAATTGGGCTGAATCTCCTCTAAACTGAATCACCACCTGAAGTTTTGCAGAGCCCTATAGCAAACATGTATTTCCAAGGCTAGCTGTCATTTTTTATAAAAAAAGGGAAAACTTTGATGAATATTCAAAACAGAACTGACTAAAATCCAAATATATTTCAATTATGCTTTGGATGCAGACATATTTTGCATACTTCTCATTAGTACGTTTCCAGGAAAAAGGACCAAGACCTGAATAAAGGATGAAAATTTATTTCAATGTACTTCTAAAAATGTATGATGAATTTGATATCCTAATATCAATGGAGGGAGAGTACTAAGCAGGAATGAGTCATACAAGCTAGAAATATAGTGTAGCATTTCTGTTTCTCGGATGACTCAGCCAATAGTGAGGTTAAAATCTATGAGCATCTAATTCTAGTAAATAAAATACACATTATAAACGCAGAGGCAAATTCTAAAGGTGAGACTAACATGTAAAATACAATTATTCACAGCACAGGTACATTCATTACAGCAGAATGGTGAGTTAAAACATTAAAATGCACTTATGAAAGATAAAAGGAAATTTCCAGATCCTGCAGCCCAGAAACATCAAGAAAAGCCACTATGGAAAGAGCACAACACATCTGATTATATAGAAGGCAAATAAAATGTCTGAAGGGTCTGCAGGCAGAGTAATTTGGTTTAGTCACAAGGATTCTATGCCTTAAAATAGAGTCATAGATGTTATAGATGCATATGTCTTGCATCACATCTCCATGCCAATATAAAATATACCAGTTAGTACATTTTTAAATGGTGTGTATAATTTTAAACTTCTCAGGTACTGGATATCCACTATTGGGAAACTGGACATTAATCCATGACCTGAGGAGGATAAAGACAATTTAGTCAGGGATATCAAATTATACTTTTTCCATGAAATGTGTAAAATTTTAAAATATGTGTATGGAAGGAGATGCACCCTTATGCACAGAGGTCCATTTCACAAATGGGAATCTTGAGGGTACATAATTTTTATATTGAGTCAAATTGTGGCCTATTCAATGTGATAGTACAGAAGAAGAATAACTAGTGATTTTTGTGCCCAGGCACAAAAGGGGTAAGAGGGTTTCTGGAAAATATGCTGTTCTCTCAACCTGTCTGGTAGAATTGCTATGCTAGTTTGTCAGGGTTTGTAGAATGCATCAAGCATAGTGTTATGCAACAGGTTAGCCTGATCCTCTTGGGCTAAGTAAAGATAGTCAAAAATCCCAAGGCTGAATCAATTCAATCTTCACATGTTAGTCTTAAGATGCATAGATTGAACCAATAAGCAAGTGAACAGACATTCGTTTTTGATTCCGAAAATGCAGCCACATTCCTGCCCAGGCCAGAATCAGGGAAGTACTACAGCTTGCCTCCCTGTTCAGCTGGAGCAGACAGCTTGGCCCAAGGCTAACCTGCCCACTCTGTGATGGAAGAGATTTAGTGGGGAGGTACAAAGCATCCTGAGATGCTTGGGGGACTGAATTAACTTAAATATGGAGGGAATCTGGAGGGGATAGCAACTCAATAAACTGATTTAACCTAAATCAGTTAAATCTAATACTATATCTATCCAAGTTTATCTTAAACTGATTTTGACCATTTTGAGAATGGTTTATGCTCACTGATCTTCTGTTGTGTGACAGATTTTAATTGGTTTCTGATCACTTATACCCGTTTATGTGTAATTTCTGTCCTTAGTCCTGAAGTCCTAGTATCAGGCAACTCAGGAGCCTGGCTGAGAAGACATCAGCTACTCCCATGGGGAGGAAGAGGCCTCGTAGACCAGGAACTGGGTCCAGGTAAGGTGGTGAAGCAACTAGATAATATGCTTTTATTAGGCTGCAGGTGTAAAGAAGTTAACCTGAAAGCTGGGCTCAGATCAGTTGAAGGGCTACTGAAAGGAGACTCCTTGACTGACAGACTTTAGGAAGGTGTACTGTCCACCTGTGGAAGAAGAGATGGAACCTTCAAGAAAAGGAAAAAAACCCATAAATAATGTGGAAAGTAGCAAGGAAATGGAAGAAAACCTAGCTCAAGCTGCTTTATGCAGAGTTCCTGGGCTGGTATCCAAAGGAAGCTTGGGAATGAGAGGCCCAGATTCCCTACCAGTTCCTGAAGGGGTTACTAACAAATGTCATGAGGTACTGAGTATTACCCTGAAAGAGAAAGTGTAAAAATACCAGCTTTGATTAGGTGATACCTTCGGGGTAGAAAGACTGTAACACGTGGCCAGAAATGAAAACCAATTAGGAGATGGAGAATTATAGTGGGTGGTGAGTGATAGCTAGAAAATTATGGTTTTAGGGATTGGGTTGTAGGTAAGGTAGATATACATTAAAATAGTGGTCTGGGGAATGGCAAGGGTTAATTGGTTTCTAAAAGCCTGTTTGTGACAAAGTTTCATTCAAGGCTGAATGAATTTATGTCTGAAGTAGACATAAACAGGCTGGGAAACATGAACAGTGTATTCATAATAGAGATAAGGGACTCTGCAGCGTTGGTGCTAGATCACAGGGCCCAACTACAGAGCTCATGGGATTTCTGATTTTGGTGGATGGAGCAAATGAAGACACTGGTAAATGACCAAATTACAATGTGTGCATGTGATGCATTTGTTAAAACAAAAAAATATACTAATATAACAAAATGTGGACAGTATGACAACCACAGGGAAACCAATCAATGATGCCTGGGAATAAAGAGTCATCAGAGAAAAGAAAGAATGCAAAAGGAAGGATTTCAGAGCAACAAAAGGTCCCCAAAAGAGAACTCAAAGCCACCATGTACAGAAGGTGCACCACCAGCCTGTCTCGCATGCCCTGATGGGGGTGCGGAGGAGAGTAGGGGGGTGAAGCTTGGTTCTTGATCTCCAGGTTGCTGACTGCTGACAGTCAGGAAAGAACCACAGAGTGAAGTTCACGTTCTGGCCAGATGTACCTTCCTTCTGTGACAACCCTAGCACTGGTAGATATAGAACCAGGAGGGTTATCTTGTTTGCCTTGCCTGCATTATTCTTATCTGCTGTCATTGTGTATCAATAACATGTACCTATTATTGAATGAAAAAGTTGTGGTTGGTCTGAGGTTTTGAGTCCACCTGAAACAAGGTATCTGAGTAATAAATCCAGTGCCAACAGGGAGAAGAAATGGAGACAGGCTCAACATAATGAAGAAGGGGAAAAGAGAAGTCTCCTAGATATGGGGCTAATAAGTCATGCGGAACTCCACCCTGTCCATCCATGGCATTTGTGGCAGCATCACTATTTAGATAATATTTGTGTCCAGATTTCAGTCAGTGTGTCAACCAAACTTTAATAAACCCCTTTAAAAAATATCAGATGCTTGGTATTTTAAGATCAGCTATGACTCTCATGCTCTGCTGTAATCTGGCACTATGATAGTGAAGATAGTGGGGCTGTTCTTGTAGAATTCCTCTTCCATGGACTGCATAAATTATTCCAATGGCCATTTTGGAGGAGCCAGAACTGGGAGGTCACAAAGATGGGTCAGCCTCCAAAATTCACCTTGGACCTCTTGTCTCCAGAGCTCTGAGTTCAATGCTGAAGCTGAGGTATAGGAAAATTCCCACACTAACATTTCAGAAATTCCATACTGAACTATGTATTTTTAAAACATTTTTGGGAGCCACTGTCTTAAACCTGAATTTTAAAAAGTACGTTGGAATTTTAAGTCACATGAAGCTTCCTTCCTCCTTCTCCCTGGGATATCTACTCTACATTGGAAAGTTGGTGGAGGGATCTTGTCCATAAAATTCTCTTGAGGGCCTGGGACTGGAGTTATAATCTCCAAAAGTTTTCTCCAGGAGCAGGAGCACAAGGTTCAGCTAGCCCATGGCATACCATGGCTGGCAGGCAGAGGAACCTATGAGATTCAACTTTCCCTCTCACATTTCATCCCCTTTCCCATGCAGTTGTATACTAACCATTCACTGTGCTGTGATGGGAGTACTGTATCCTCAAGTGATAAGACTATGACAGTGGAGTTAAGCCACTTACCCACTTTTTTTTATGATTTTTCCTCCCATCATTCTCTGTTCCCTGTATTGTGTGGGGTGAGATGCTGATTTGAGGAGTAAATGGGTGATACACTGGACAGAGAAAAGGAAACAAACAGAAGAAGTCTGATATCAAGAGACAAACAGGGAACTTAATGTATCTATATAAATTATATAGACAGGGAATTTATATATGTTCACATCTATGCATTTTTGTGTGTGTACACATATATACACATATTAAAAAACATTCTAAGTACAAAACATTCTTATTGTTATACAGCTGTCAGTTTCTTTCTCTGTACCCATCTACCCCACCCAATATTTCCTTGCCATTCATCAAGGAGGTTGTTGCCAGGCAAAATGGATTTTTCATATATTTTCACATCCCAGGGAACCAAGAGAGCAAGACTTCTATCCGACTCATTCCCCAAGACCGCGATGTATGATCACTCAAGGCCACACCACAGCACATGAAAATACCTTTGAATGCATTTCCTGAATGAATTGTTTCTCTGCTTTATAACTTTTTCTTTTTGATACAAGAAGCTAAGAAAAATCAACTCAATGAATTGGAGGCTAACCTAAAACATGTACTTGATTGCTGTTCAAATTTTATTAGTTACCTTTTATTTAATTATTGTGCTATTTTGGGTTTCCTGGTATCGGACCCATTGTACTTTCATAATAGGTCTCTTTGGCTAGGAACTGTTATGACCTCCATCATTGTAACAACTTTCTAACAAACAAAAAATAAACAGTAGCCTTATAACACTCCAGAAATGTGCAAAGGTCCTATTATACCCATCTGACACTGAGAAAGGCACAGGAAAGTTAAGTAACTTGTTCAAGGTCCTAGAGGGAGGGTTCAGGGTCCACTGAATCAAGAATAATACATCTCTTCATTTGTGTAGCAAAAAGGATCTCATACTCAGAGTTGAGCAACTGGATGCTAATGTGATATTAACAATAAAAACCATCTGAGTCTTTGTGCTATAGATTAATATCAAGGCCATCTTTTCTATCTAGAAGAAGGGCAACTTTTCCTAAAGGACAATTTATTACTGTAAAACTAATTAGTGAGGGTTCCTACCAAAAAGACTAAATGCTATACACTGAATTCCCAGCTATGTTTGGAATTCTAGCACATTTTGAACACTATTGCTATAATAGATAATATAGAAATAATTCTATATATATAGATATAGATATATATATACACACACACACATACTACATAATCATATAAAATTCTGTTATATAATCAAATTTTTACAGTAGGCTTATAATACATTTTAGCCGATGTGGGTACCTCTGCTGACTTCAGTGCTGTTATGATAGTAATTAATTAGAAATGAATCCTTCAGCCTTTAATTATATAAATAATCCTTCCTCTTGTAGTAAGTCTGGTAAAAAAAATCATGTGAGTGGAGACTGCAGTCTCAGGTGCTTTTAGTCAGTCACTTTTCCTATGTAAATAAGCTCCAACATTATTTGCAACCTTGTACAGGTGAGAAGCTAGATCCTCCCTAAGATCCTCCATAGACTGTACCTTCAGACTGTACATGGCCCACCTCTTTAAGGTAAAAAAACCCCAACAATGTATTTGCCTTCTCCACCCGCCCCTCCCAGCTCTCTCTCAAAAATATAATGAGATCAGTGCTTCTCAAGTTTTTTAGACTCCAGTCACCCCTTGTTAGACTCAAGGAACTCTTCGGAAAAGCCAGCTTCTACCTTTTACTTGTTTTTTGACTACAAAAAACCGCAAACCAAAACAAACAAAGAAACAAAAAAACCCAGTAATTCTTCTGAAGACAGCTCTAAAGCAAAGACCTCAGAAGGACCACAGCAGGTCAGGTCAGAATGCCTTTGACATTATGGATTTTTATTTGAAATATCTGGGTTCAACTTGTGAATTTTTTGAAGGCATGTGCTAACAGTGTTAACATTGATCAGCACATTGAAAAGGATCTCCCATTACCCTAGTACTCCCATCCACTTTTGATGGGCACCAACTGTAGTAGAACACTAAGTGATGTAGGTGTATGAATACTACTCCCTTGCTTGTACTAGATTATTAGCATTCATAAATATCTCAGAGGAAAGGTACATTAATCAATGTGTCTTGATAGAGCAAATTCACAGACCAAATTGCCAAAATGTCATTGTTGTCCAATGAAGTAACTTTTACACTGTGAGCTATTTGGCATTGCCACATCCATATCAATGTTAGGCAAAGGGGTAGCTTTTGAACAACATAAGATGCTAAAGGATATATTCCCATTACATCACTCCCAGTTATCCTAACAGTGAGATTTGTTACCATATAGCATTGTACAAATACTTGCTTGAAGAAGTAAAAGACTGGATGTAACTCTCAATATGTGGCATGGCATTCCTTCCTTTATATACTTTCTCCTTTTGCATGTTATCTATGTTTGGTACAGTCACATTCCATAAGTCAAATATCTCCCCTTATGTCTTCACACTCCTCCTTAGGATCAGATTTAATAAACCTTCCAGCTCTGCTCCCAACTACTTGGAAGGGAGTAAAAAGAAACAATGCAAACCAAGACTGAAATACCAAGTACCATGTCATATACACACCATTACCCTCCAGCTCCAGGTCTGCCAGGGCTCTAGCATAGGGCATGGAACACGTGGTTGCTCTGGATTCAAACCAGCCCAGTCTGGTAGCAGCAGCGGTGATGGCACTGGCTCCAGGCCAGGCTCTGCCTCTGGGGTCAGGCTGAAGTTGCTGCTACCACAACTGCTGCATGACCAGCCTGAGACTGGAGCAGCTGCATACTCTAAGGATTGATTGTAAAAAGCATCTTCTACATGCTCATGGCTCATTTACTGGAAACAAAAAAAAGGAAGACAACCTGTGCATATTAGTAATCTCAAGATGGACATAAGCCACCAGCATGATATAGCCATGAACAAGACATGTCATCCTATGATATATCTGGCATTAAGGCTGCAGAAAGGGCAGTATTAATACATGGCACTGAGAGAACTCATCTGGAATATGGACTCACCTGGGATGTAGAATCATGTTCAAGAAGGATGATTGGCACAGGTGCAGATAAGACTATTAGAATGACCATGGGAATGGAGAACCTACCTTATGATTGTGACTAACAGACCAAGACTGATAGAGGATAGGATTCCCTATAAACATGCTATGAATTACAAACTCAGAGGGAAACCAGTAAGTTAAAGGACAATATTGTCAAAATAATAAATGGGTATAAATGAGCTGTGAATAAATGTAGGGAAGACATCAGAATACTTTTAAGTATCAGAAGAGTGACATTCTGGAGCAGCCTTTCAATAGAAATAATGGAACCCAAGCTTTGTATCATAGTATCATAGTAACTAGGGTCAGAAGGGGCCTAGAGCAGGCCATCTAGTCTGACCCCCTGCCAATGGCAGGAAACAAGTGCTGGGGTCACAG
>JAGPOW010000304.1:91508356-91584195 GCA_030014935.1 Caiman crocodilus
CTAGTCTGACCCCCTGCCAATGGCAGGAAACAAGTGCTGGGGTCACAGGACCCCAGCCAAGTACCTATCTAGTCTACTCTTGAAGACACCCAAGGTAGGTAGGTAGTTTTATGATGAAGTTTGATAAATTTATGATTGAGATCATATGGCATAGTTGACTGTAGTCGAAAGAGACTGGATTTGATGAGCCTATATTAATTTTAATCCATTACATATTCATTTCTTTTAGCCTACAGCTTCTTTTATAATACATCATATCAGACTACATCCATGACTTTGCATGTGTATCCCTTTTCTTCCACTTGGACTCCTAATTTTACACGAGCAAAATAACTGATGACAATTAACTACATTAGAAAACAAAAAAGGGAGAGATTTGCCTTTGAAACAACCATGCATTAGTGCTGAAATTTCTACTTGTTTACTTCTCAGAAGTTACCAAATCAAAGAATTAATTATTAAAATTTAGGGCACTTTTTTCTTTTTTTTTTTACATACCTAATCCTATCAAAAGAAGCAGCAGGATATGAATCTAGTATAGCAATCTTAAGACAGTCAGCCACTGTGAAATAAGAAGGAAATAAAAAGAAATTTATAATAGGATCCTGATAGGGTAACCACCCTCTAATATGAAACTTCCACTGAAAGTAATACACTAGAATTGGGCTTCTGAAAGCTAAAGTAGATTACATTGCAGGGGATGTCTTATGAAGACTTCCTTCTCCATTCGTGACCACATGAATCACTTTCTAGCCTATTCAAGATGAGAAGATAGTTCTGCAGCAACCACAAGAATTGGTGGCTTGGAAAAATCTAATATGAAAAGAATTTTAAGGTGGTGTATATAAGTGGATAGAGTTGATTTGGAACCACAGATTTTCTTTCCAGTTCTGTCACTGAATAACCTTGAACAAGTTTAGACTATACCTTCAGGGCAGGCTGTGTCGTCTGCTGGGGGCCTGTAAATGTTGCTGTGATTAATAATAATGAGAAGGTACAGAAAGAATGTTCAGTAGGTCTGTGAGAAACTTCAGTCCCTGATTCAATTAGATGGAGATTTGGTCTGATTCGGTGACCAAATCTCTGAATCTGAATCAAATCAGAAGACCCTTTAATCTCTCCACATCAAATCAGAATCCTCTGAATTGATTTGAAGAGATTCAGAAAGATTCAGTGATTTGGACATAGATGCAGTTTTAAATGTTTTTTTCTACATACCTCTAGATAGCAGATGGTTCATGAATGCTATGATGCTGGAGCACATGGAGTGTCCCACAGAAGCACAGGGAGCTCCCCAGTGCACTTGGCAGCAGACCCAAAAGTGAACCAGAAGCATTTCTCATCCACTTCTAGGTCTGCCAGGGAGTGGGGGGGGGCACCCTTGTGACCTCCTGGCTTAGCAACCAATGCCTCCTGGGTCTGAGGGGGCACCTAGGATCCCCCACAGCTAATCAGTGAGCTGAGGGAGGCATGGGGAGGGGCTGTGTGTGCTCCCCAGCAGACCCGGAATTGGACCAGAAGGACTTCTGGTCCACTTCCAGGTTTGCCGATGAGTATGTGGAAGGCCACATCCCATGCTCCTGTAGGATGCTCCACCCAGCTCAGCATCTCTGTGTTTATGATCTGTGCCTGGTACCTCAAGGTATGTAGAAAAAACATTTAAAGCTGTGTCTATTTCTGAATCACTGATTCTCTGAATCAGCATCAAACCTTCAGATTTGGATTCAGCCAAATTGAATTAGGGACAGTGATCAAAATCAACAAATCGAATCACTGTCCCCAATTCAGGCTGAATCTGAATCGAATAGGACCTGCTTTGCACACCCCTACTGGCCAGCTTTGTGCAGACCACCAGCAAACCTTGGTGAATGGAAAAGTCTTATCACAATATCTCATTGTAAAATTGATTAATTGGGTTCCAATCCACAAAGCTGGATGAAGGCATGACTTGCAGAGGCTTCAGTTGTTTGGGGGTGGGGGTGGAGAGGGTGGAATCCTTAGTCTAGTTCCAGAATGGTACAATCCAAGAGTGCTCACCCTTTTTTGCCTTGGGGGCTGCATGAGTGCCTGGCTGGTCATTGGGTTGGATCAGGCTGGCACCCAGTGTAGGAACAACAGGCACCATCCACCCATGTGAAGAAGGGTAGTGGGCAACCAGGCTCCATAGGGGAAGAGGGTATGACCTGGCCCCACAGAAGGAGGAAGGGGTTATGGCTCCACCCCATGGGGAAGGGGGGTGACTCATATCTAACTCAACCCCATGGGGGGAGGATGGAGCATGGCCTGGCTGTGCAGCAAGGGGGAGAGGGGGAGGTCTGGCTCCACAGGGGAAGAAGTTGCAACTTGGCCCGGCCCTGCCTTGTCATGTGAGGTTTGGGGTTTGCATATTTGGCAGGGGATAGGGTGGCTGTATTAAAGACTATCAAACCCCCGCCACCGAATTTCCCAACCCATGGGTGCCCTGCAGGTCAGATGCAATGTCTCTGTGGGCTGCATTTGCCCTGTGGGATGGAGGTTGAACACCCCTGGAACAATCCCTTGTTGTTACATCTGTCCATCCTTTTCTCCTCTACCTGTTTCCTCTACACCTCCAGCTAGGCATCCCTTAGGGTACATAAAAGGGAAATGGCCTTGCACAGGCTCCTTAGACTATGAAATTGCAATGTTTTAATTCTTATGTGAGTTTCCATGCTGAGCTCAGTGGACAGTATTTAAAACAGTGAAAAAAATCAAGTATAATATCATAAAGCCAAAATTTTCATTTATAAAATATGCTTGAAGAAGTAACTGTAGAGAATATTAAGGAAATAATTCAGTTAAAAGACTTTTATTGCAAGCTCTTGTCAGTTCTGGTCTGTTCTACGCTTTCTTATGTTTTGTTTTTGTGTAGCTTGAATGTAGAAAAATCTTTTCAAAATTTATCAAACCACACGAAACACATGTGTATATGATTAGACAAATATACAGTTTGATAATTAAAAAAACCCTCAGCAAAGATCAAAATAGTGCTTACAGAGCATGTAGATAATTATTGGTGTTCATATAATTTTTCTGCTTTGCCTTAGCCTCTGAAGCACTACAGTAACCCTTGAATTTATTTAAACTTTGTTTGCTTCAAAGTTGGATGGCACAGCAGAATCAAAATATGGAAGAGTGTGGGTGGCCTACTTTGCTTTTGGGATAGAACGCTAAACTCCTTTTTGAAAAAAATCCAGTGAGCCCTTTCTACCCTTTATTACCCAATATTCCTATACATTACCAGAACAGGTGCTTAGCTATTTAATAATATCTTTCATACATTCATGCTTGAGAATGCATTCTCTTATGCTTCCAAATTTTCTGTTTTATTACAATACAAGTAACTTATACTGAGTTACTGAAGATGTAGGAGGCGCAGAAAGCCCACATTCCTCAGTGTCAAAAAGAATACCAAGTTATTGATCTGCACAGGAGTAAATTAAATGTGGGATTCCTTTCTCATTAAAAAATAAGGAACTTTGCAGCAAATCTGGAAACCTCACAAAAGACGTGGATTTAATATATAGGTGTTAACTAAGCCAACTACTGCATCACATATATCTACTGCAGTAGTTACATTTTCAGAAAAACACAAATATAAACATCTATCACAAGAGTACACATTTTACTTTCTTTGCTGACTTTAATTCCAGTGCCTACACAGACGTAGAAACATTTTATAGTCGTGACAGTTAGAATTATTACTTTATCTTTTAAAAGAGAACTTTCCCTGTATTTTGTTTTCAGCGACAAAGCTAGCATCTTAATATATTCTGATTGTGGAGGTTTTTCTTCTCTAGGATTTCTTACAAGCATGTCTGTGTTTTATAAAAAGCCAACATAATAGCTGGAGAAAAATCAATCTTTATTTTTACAAAGAGTGTCATAAAATCTGAGTTGTGTTAATCCCTTACACCAGTGGTTCCCAAACGTTGACAGACTACACACCAATGATTGAAAACTTTACAACTTTAACCAACACCAGCAAGTTTTTGTCATATAAAGTAATTATAATAAATCAGTTAATGCATAGCACTGACAGGTTGTCTATGTACCATTGGTGGTACCCATACCACAGATTGGGAACTGCTGCCTTACACTATTGGGGAAAGACATCCACCAGGGTGGATGCAAAATGACCCTGTCATTTGAATATGAACCAATAAAACCTACATATCCCTAATTCCACCTGTGTTGAGACTGGTTCCTATGGTAATAAAGACAGCAAAGACTGAGAGTAAAAAAGGATAATAGCATTGTTGAGAATGGACAATTATATGTTATAAAAGATAACTAAACACAAAGAGATTCTTAGGTAGAAACTGAATGGAAAGAGGTGATAGTGTAGAGAACTTTTAGATCAGGGTTCAAATTCAGCCCATCACTGCTGAAACTCACTACTACTAATCTGATGGTCACTGGCCTATGTGAAATGAATTAGATAGCTTTTATTTGATTCTCAACAGATGTGTTTACAGCTGGATAATACCCAAACTCAATTGGTGGTCCTGTCAGAAGCATGCACCACCATTTCTATTAATAAATATTTTCCTGGGTGGCCAATCTAGTGCCAGAGATACATGAAATGTTTCAAATAAAACACATTTATTGAAAACATGTCATCTTAAAGCAAAAGCTGGAAAATTAAACATAAGATTTGTTCATTATGTCACTTTTCCTTCCCCAACTTTTCTTAATTTCCCTTTATTTTCTCCTTTTTTTTTTCATTTGGAGAAAAAATGTTGGTTAAAGATGGTGCTGGAGGAGGAGATAAAAATAAAGAAAAATGTTTGAAACTAACCCTTTTGGAAATAGGTATATTGGAATTTTATTTTCAAAAGGTTTTGTTCAAAACTTGCTTATTTTTTATCACCTCCTTCACCACCATTATGAACCAACACTGTTTTTTTCCTTCTTTTGTTTTATTTTATTTTCCAAATTGAAAAAAGGAGCAAAGAAAGGGAAATTAAGGAAGTTGGGGATGGAGAAGTTACACAATGAACAAATCTTATATTTAACTTTCCACATTTTGCTTTAAGATAACAGAATTAAAAAATATATAGTTTTATTACATATATAATATTTTTCTACACACACAGTTAGAAAAATGTTAAATAAATGATTTTTTTTTTTACTATCATATGTTTCTGCTTCTTACCTTGGGTCCTGAGAGGAGCATGCAGTCACAAAGTTGAACAAAAATAATAAGAAAAATCAAAGTATGGGAAATCTGCATTAGCTACTGTTTTTACTTAATATAAGACTAGGGTTTTTTCCCTTCCAATTAGCATGGTGAAAAAAGGCCTTCATTTAACATTTGCATACATTAAAAACTGTTATCTGGCAGCACCCGGGAATGGGGGATGCCAGTTAATCAAATATCCTGGTTATTCAAATGTGCACTGCCTGGTGCACTCCCCAGCATCAGTGTGCTGGAGGACAAGGAGAGGGGTTCACATATGGGCTGCTTTGTCCCGCTCAGGCTGCTTTGCCCTGGGCTGTGGGCCAAAGAGTGGCAAGAACTCTGCTCGCAGCAGCGGCAAAACCTGGAAGTGGTACTTCTGGTTTCACTTTTGCCGCATCCCTCAGATGCCAGTTAGTAGAGTTTTCCGGCTAATAAAGTGCTGGTTACAGCTTTTGCTGTACAAGGCAACCACCTTGTCAATCTCTGAATTGCTGCTAAACACAGCATGTACTCAGTAATGGAAATCAACTATAAAGCTGATTAGATGCAAACCTTTTTTTCTTTTGTGTGACCCTTAATAAAAATGGGTAGCTGTCCCCCAAGGAGTGAACAAGCACCAGGCCTGAAGGTACTGCAATACCAGCCCAGCACTTGGAGAGACCCCTCCACTGGTGCCAAAATGCTGGTTGGACCCTACCACAAGGATACATGGGGGCAGTCCCTCTTAAATAGATACATGGTAGTGCCCATTGAGCACAGTCCCGTCCCCCCCCACACACACCAGCTTCAGTTCTTCTTTAAGTTATGATGAGCCACTATATTGTATACATGTCGACTTTCTCTTCACTCCCACAGCTGAGTTGAGCATTTTCCCCCATCTCTTGTGATTCCTGTTTCTTTACCAGCCTTAAATGCCTGGCACACATCACTAAACAGGACCCCAAACAGTTCATTCAGAATCCCTCTGTCACCCCTTCTCTCAGCCTGGCACATATGGCGTACACACACACTGAGCAGTGCTGAGTTGTGGGGTCACCATGACTTGAAATGCTGCCAATACTTCTAGGGCTCAGACCAATGAACTATAGGGTAAATCATGAGCCTTTTGATTTTGAACTAATATCATAGCTTGGATTCCCTGTATGTAGGTGCTACAGTGCTACCCAAAAGTATATTTTGGAGTGCCCATGCTAAAACTTGCAACAGCGTCAAAAAGGTAAAATGCATTATTTCTGAATAAACTAAGTCTATGGGTATCATATGTAAATTAATACAGGTATGTCATTTCAATGCCATTTCAAACCTACCTCACACTTCCATGTGCTCAGGGAAAGCAGTTTCTAATAGTAACAAGGGGAGAAGGGACATTCAAGACAAACCTTCAATAATTAGATTCTATACCTGGAAAATTATATCAAATTTATAATTTTTCCATATACAGAATCTAATTATTGGGTACGGTCTTATAATCAAGGTTTTATTTGAGTCAATAGGGTATATTAAAACCCCAGATTGATTTTGTTTGGAATAACTTACATTTCAGAACCATTTAAGTGTGACTTTTAGAACATTTTATACATAAGGGCTAATGCTTTCAAGTGTTGCTGCCTACGCTTAAGCACTAAAGCCATTTTCAGGCACCTAATTAAATATAGTATAGGCTTCAGAGGTAGTAGGCATCCACAACTGGTGATGAAGTCAAGGAATCCCACAAGCACATACAGGGACTGTCTAGTTTGTGTGCATGTACAGTGCCTAACTGGGTGAGGTCATAATTCCAGATGGAAAGCTTCCATGAGAAGAAAGATGGTCTCATAGTTAGGGACCTGCACCCTGTTTCAGTTCAGTTTAGAAACATCTCAGTTCTTGTCTCTGTACCTTATTTTCCTGTTTACAGACTAGAATAATGACACTTTTGTACAACACAGAGGATGTTGGGAGAATAAACGCATTAAAACTGTGAATTGCTTAGAAACTAAAATAATGGGTACATACTTACCCATCTATAGGGTTTCCTACACTGAAGAAAGTGGGTTTGAACAAAAGAGAACTTATATTTCCTGTAAGATATCCATGAACTCTTCTACTGTTGTTCGTAAATTTTTTACATATGATACTAAGGATATTAAATGGGTGTTTGCTTTTCCATGCTTCTGCCAACAAAATTCAGCCTACTTACAGTGTTATTTTGTTACCCATCCAGATGGAACTAAGCAGTACTAAAAGCCACAGAACTCTCAGGAGAGCTGCTCTTGATTTCTACATCAAAAAGAGTTTTTCATATATACAGAAAAAAATCCAGCTAAGTAAGACAATACTGAATATTAGCAGAAGTCCCAAATCCTTTTGAGATCCCAGAAAACATGCAAATTTAGAAATTAGCAGCTGGCTGACAAATCTTTTCTTTCCTGTCATGTTTAGCTTTTCTGTAAGTCTCCCAAGTGCTTCTTTAACTACATCATGTGGTATTTCACTACTATTTTTTTACCCATGCAGCAAAACCTAGTATTTCATCGTAAACAAATAGTGTTAACACTTCTGATGCTTAATGTTTTGTCAGCTTGCTTAGAAAGTGTGAAGAAAATGCAAACATTTCCAAGCCTTGTTTAATGCTGTCAGACTTCACTAAATCAAGGAACTCTCCCAAATGGATGCTCTGGTATGTTGCATTTAGATCATTTGCTGAAAAATTAACTACTCAGACCTATCCAATTCTTACAACAGACGGTATCTGAATGGCAAAAAGTAGTTCTTATTCAATTGGAGTAACTGAAAATATAGCAGGACTCATCCTTGTTCACAAGAAGCTCAAAAGCTGTGTATATGTTTCATAGCCACAGCAAGCTTGTTTACATCTTAAGGCTCCCGATTCAGAAAGCTACTTAAACACATGACTACTTGAAACAAAATGAATCCCAATAGCATAACTTTTTTTCAATGAAATTTTTCATGGATGTTTTGCTGTTTGTGAGCTCCTTAAAATGGTATTTGAAAAGTTGATGCTCTCATGAGACCACTTCCAGCTCTAAATTTCCATGAATCTGTGAAGCTGATTGAAATGAGCACCAAAAACAGCAAATGTTTTGCAAAAAACCCCCCCAAAACCTCAAAACAACGCCCCCCCCAAAACATCCTCCATTTTTTCAAAGTCCATTCTTAAGCTGAAAAAGGCTAACTATCAGATAAAATATTCATAGTAAAAAAATATAACCAGTTCCCTGGATATATAGACATTATTTTCAGTTGTAGACCACCTTAGAAAAAATCAGTACTTTTTTCTTATGTCCTTGTCATAAACTACGTGTTTGTCCAAAATTGTGTACAAGTGACAGCTCTTTCCATTCCTGCCATGAGATCCTCCTTTGTATAGGTCTCACCAGGAGTTGGCGAATGAGTAGTCTGCACTTCACTGCACTCGCATATATTCATGTTTTATCATGTATGTTTTTGATCTTGCTGTTTGCATACACAGGTGCTTTAGGCATTACCATGTTGGCCAGTCTAGCTCAACTTCCCTGGGAAGGTCCTCCTGAGGCTCCAGGCTCATTTCATAGTACCTGATTGCCCATTAACTTTCCTTCTATAACCTCAGTTGTGCCCTGTCAGCCGTTGCGTCCAATGGTGCAACACAGATCACGAAACGCTTTGTGTGACTATAGAATGGATGCATAGGGTGTTCCACCTGCCTTGATCTTTCTTTTTGGCTTGATACCTTCCTTCTGATATCAGATGGTGCAGTGCCAACCAGTAAGTACAGGCTATTCTTTAGTGTTGGCTTTAGACATCCTAGGCACCTGTACACATACAGCAAAGCCGCTTCAATGCAATGTAATTACAGCAGTCCTCTCCACGAGCGGGACGGAAAAGATTCAATTAATCAAGTCTGCGGGAGCATGGTAATTACCACAGTCCAGCAGACTCCAGCATCTAATGTATTAGCGTTCCCATGCTGAAAAATAGCAGCAGGAGCACTTTAACTAAAGCTCATTCAACAAGCGCTAGTTAAAGTGCCCCTGCCACCATTTTTCAGTGTAGGGATGCTGATACACAAGATGCTCTGGGCACTTTAGTTAGAGCACCTAATTAAAGCACCTCCCTCCCCAACTCCCAAAGCACATGTAAAAATGCCCCGTTATTTCATGATAGCTGTTGTTTAGAAATGGACACAGTCATCCATGCAGGCAAATGAACTGGAGCAACCACCCCCCCGGACCCTGTGCCTTGGGCGGGGGGGCTGTGCAGAGCTGGCTGAAGCACGGCAGTGCAGAGGTGGGCGGAGCTGATTTGCCCCGGACCCCACACCTTGCTTGGGTCATCTATGGAACTGGGTTAGTTTCTTGGCATAAGCTGATTGTTCTTATACTGGACATGTATACTATGAGGTGGAGTAACACAAGACAACAGCAGTGGTTTATAATGTAGATAGATTTACTTCCCGCTTTGAGGTGACCAAGTTTCAAAGTATGTTCTCGTGTCACAGGTGCTGACTTTCCCTTTTGTTTTCTTTACATGTGCTTTGAAAGTAATGTTCTGTCTAATGTAGCCCTCAAGTGCACAGGGCTCAGCTTATTAGTCAATGGGATGGCACTCCAGGTGATATTCAATTTTTGCTTGGCTTTTCTGTGCTATAAGTGAAAAGATGTGACCTTGTAGCAAAACACCCAAGTTTTTCTTTTTCTTTTTAACTTAAAAATGCATTCTTCTCTCCTTCTCCAACCATTTCTGACTCTTTCTGTTCCCCTTTATCCCTTATAAGTAGTTATAGGCGGTCATAGTTAAGTTCTTATATGCTATTATTGTAACAAGCTCCATTTTATATTATAAATAGTATTCTGTAATTTTTATATTGATTTTTACTGTTTTATATTGTATTCATATTATGTTTATATTGAATTTTACTGTTTTATATTGATATTGTATGATTTAGGCCTGTTTCTGTAAAGTTAGCCAAAGCAATGTCAAGTCTGCATCTTGAAATGTCAAGTCTCCATTTTATGGCCCTGCCCCAGCATACCCTATTGTAACTGTGTTGCAGTTATGACTCATACCTACCCCTCCTGTGTAAATTGGTTCCTGGGTGAATGAGGATGAATGAGGGTGCTTGAGACATAATGGTAGCAGGCTTAAAAATAGTTCCTGTTGAATGACTGGGCCATCAACTTGTATTGACTCTCCCTGAAATCACACACCTACTCCCAGGTGGGTGGGTGGGTGTGTGTGTGTGTGTGTGTGTGTGTGTGTGAGAACCAATAACTTCATGAGCTGGATAGTGCATTGCCTGTTTAATAAAACTTATCTTGGAACCTCAAGTTGGGTTTTGTCTTACTGATCTCCTGGCCCTGCTCTAATTTCTGCTCTCTGCCCCTCTGACCTTCCTCCTGTCTCTCTCTCTCTCCCTGACTCTCTGATCTTTTAAACCCCACCATCTCCCAGCTCCCCCCCAGTTCTGCTCTCTGCAACTCCAACCTGCCTCCCAGTCTCAGTCCTGGTTCTGCCCTCTGCCTCCCAGCTCCAACCCTCACTGTCTCCTGGCTTTTCTCTCTGCCCCCTGCAGCCTCCCGGCTTCTCTTTCTCTGCCTCCTGGATGCAATCCTTAGCACCTCCTGTCTTCTCTCTCTGCCTGCTTCAGCCTCCTGGCTTCTCTGTCTCCTGGCTTTTCTCTCTCTCTGCCCCATGCAGCCTCCTGGAATATCGGTCTCTGCCTCCTGGCCCCAACCCTCACTTCCTCCCAGCTTCCTCCTCCTCCTCCTCCTCCTCTTCCAACTTGTACATCCCAGCTCTCAGCTTTTTCCTCCACTACCCCTCACCTCACCTCTCTGCTGCTCCTCCTGGCTTCCTTGACCGGCTTGGCTCTCTGTCTGCTGTCCCAGCTAGATCCCCTGGATCCACTCCTTCACCTCCACTGTCCCCTGGATTTTTCTTCACCCCCAAGTAACCCCAGGAACAAAGTGATCCCAGGTACCTGCCATTGTTAACACACAGCCACCACGGAGTGCTTGTTTGTGTATACATGCATGTGTGTATGGACCCATAGTGTTATATGTGTAGCTTGTGCATGTATTATTTTGTGTCAAGCCCTCCTGCATAACAGTGCAATATTGAGATCCTGAGCATTGATCTGATGCGTATCAAGTCAACAATCTGATACTAAACTGATGCAGATTTTATACCATGCTCACTGACATATTTTTAGGATTTTAATACAAAGTAGTCAAACAAGTAAGCCTGAGACTATCCCTTCATTTTTAAATGTGAGTGCTTGAGATGAAGCAAGAGCCTTGAACATGTATCATCAATCTTCCATATCTTTTCATGTAAATGAAAAACCAAACTAAACTAAACAAAAATAATATACATGTATATATGCATATGTTATATAACATATATTTTAGTTTGGGAACTAATCAATATAAAAAAGTACTCATCCACTTCTCTGTAGCAGACTAGTTACTAAAGCTGAAGTGCTAGTAGTAATACCTGTGTGATTAATTAGTAATTGTTGAAGTGATGATTACACCAGGGCAGAGTGACAATACAAGGGCTAAAATCAGGTTAGCCCTATATGGAGTTCACTCTTCAGAAATAACCAGTAAGATACCTGGTTGTCCACATGTAGTAGTGTTATTGTGATGTAGACAATTATCCCCTGAGAGCTTTCAAAAAGTACATCCAAAAGATATCAGATGACAATTAATGTAAATAATTTGTACCTGACTATATTTGATATGAACATAAAATTTAGAGTTGAATGTTCCATGTTCCAGTCTTAACCCCTTCATGCTACCCAGTGCATGGGCAAGATACCATCCATATCTGAACCCAAGGTTTGAATTTAAGATGATCCCTCATAAATGTAAACAGATTAAAATAACTTATAAATGTAGTATAATTTTCTGTGTACATAATCTAATTATTGCAGGGTCATCTTAAATTTGTCCCCTTCACTGCAGTTGTGGGGAAAGCAGTGGGAAGCAGCCAGCACCCTGCCCCATGCTCCCCTATACCATACATTCCCTGCCTGCCCACACCTTGATTCCTGTGCCTGCCCCACACTGCTACTTGCTTCTGCCCACCTACTGTGCCTGTGCCTGCTCTCTGCTTCCTATCCCACCATGCCCATGCCTGTACACCCTACCCTATGATTCTCCATCCCTTGCCCCTCTCTGTGCCTTTACCTGACCCTGTCACCTGTCTTTCCCACCTCCAGGCTTGCTCCCCCACTACTGATTACCTTCTGTTGCAGCAGCTCTTTTCCAGGTTCATGGTAGTCAGTAGCAGTTGGGACCTCAGTGAGGCCCCAGTTCAGCCTAGCCAGGGAGAAGCAGCAGCAGCTGGAGGGACTGGAGTCAGAATAGAAGGTAAGGGGGGCTGGAACTTCTGTGTGGGGGGAGAGGTTGCATTGTTTCCCCCACACTTCCCTCAAGCTGCATGTGTGGGTCTCCCTGTTCTCCATCATGGTATCTCCTTCACTCTCTCAGCTCCTTCACTCTCCCAGCTGCGAGCCCCTTCCTGCCTTGTACTTGCAGGAGGGGGCCAACTGAGCCATCCTGGACTAGGGCTGAGCACCAGACTGAGCCCAGAGCTGTGCCACGACCTGCCTCAGGCTGGCACTTGAATTCAAGATGAGGCTTTTCCCTTCCTCATGCTGCTTAGGGAAGAAAATCTTGTCTTGGTTTTAAATAAACATAGTTAATTCATTTCTCACTTTAACTGCCCTTCTTATACCAGCACAACGCAACCAGCTGTGGAACTGATTGATTCATTAACACCAAGACAGACAGACCATGGCATGACTGCAGAGATCACAGAGCATTATGCTCCTGATCAGTTGTATGTAGGCATCATCTGGACAATCTAAGACAATTTCTACACACGCTCCTCCCAGTCTTCTGTACTGTGTTGGAAATTATATTTCTAACAGATATGAAAAGTTGACCATAGCTTCGGGTTGACACGACACAACCTGAACATGCGAATATGGGTTCCAATTCATTTCTATAACTGCACTAAAGTCAGTTTAAAGGCCAGCTGACTAATGTTTGGTAAGGTTATGTACCTTCTTGCTTTATCATTTAAAAGAGTAGAACTCATTAACCATTTCTGCTCTTAACCAAACTTAAGGAAGAGAGCTGGCTTTGACTATCCTAGCCATATTACTTTAGGCACTATAAGGTGTCCTCAGATGTCTTTTCAGGAATGCATGGTAGCGTCTCATTTTTTTTCAAAAAGTAAACTTTACCTAATCCAAGTGTCAGTAAATAGCAAAAGCAACTAAACCCATGAGAAGCTCCTTAGGAAGCAGGGAAAGCAGTCAAGACTAATTAGCTGCACTGGAAAGCTGGATATATTCAGTCTAAATAATATTTGGTGTGTAAATAATGTTACAATTTTGACAAGAGTCAGGACATTCAAAGTTAAGGCTGAAATTCTGCTTTATAGCTGCATCATAATTAAAACATCTTATGCTTGGGCAGGGCAGGGGGAATAAGGGAGAAGCTTTTGTTGCATTGTCTTAAAATTTCAGCATGATTTCCAAAGTTCTTGGGTTTTTTGGGGTGGGGTTGTTTTTTTTTAATAGCTGATTAAAAAAAAAAATTCATGGAGTGAGCAGCACTTTTTCCTGAGATTAGAATAGCTGTAAGAAGGAAAGGCCAGGATTTATTACCTCAATTCCTAGTGTAAATCTAAAATAACTCTGATTCTAATGGGAACCATAAGTGGTCAGCACTTCTAAAAATAAAGTTACAAGTATTTAGTTCTGCTAATACACACTCAGACATTTTAACATTTAAGGGAAGACTGCTATGAAGGGGTTAATGACAATTTAAAAGTCCCCTTTCACTCCACCACAAGTAACATGTACTTTTAGGCATGTGGAAGCTATCACCAAACAAGCTGATCTCTACCCTCACATAGGTTTGTATGAGCTGGTAAAGAATATGGGATGGCAAGGGGACCCAGGCTGCAGAGCTCAGTTGATACTCAGCAATAAATTACTGCTGGTTTGGGTAAGGTGTGAACCCCCTCCTTAGGGCAGGGGAGAAGCAGAGAGGTAAACTTTTATGAGCTACAAACTTTTCCTGGGAGTGCTCCCTAAATAGCACAGGAAAGTGCTGACCTGTAGTATAGCCTGTTTCATTGAGATACAATCTAACTCTAAATATGTGATATGGTACTGGCACTATATAGGGTGTGTGTAGATGAAATGGGGACCCTAATTTGAAGCAGTAGGTTTTAAAAAGCACCCTATGCCATGCACACACCCCACTGACTTATCTGCCTCTCCACTGGGGAGGGGGAGGCAGGCTTCCCGTGGGTGGAGCAGTTCCTGGGATGCAGGGTGGGGGCTGGTGCTTCCAGTGGTGGGCCTTCCCCAGGTGATACTTGCCTACAGGCACCTGGCTCAGCTTATTCTGTGGGGGGCGCTGCAGCCATGAAGGAAAGTGCTGGGCCCCCATGCAGCTCAGGCAAGTGGGGAAGTGGGGGAGGGGAGATCAGGATCATAACTTTTCATGGACAGAACCTGCTTTCCCAGGCTGCTGCCAGGCTGCCTGCAGGGCTTCCTACAGAGCTGTGGAGCTGCATGGAGACTGGTGCTTTGCTCCATGGCTGAAGGGGCAGTAAACTAAAACTCCTTAGTCTGCTGTGCCCCAAGTCATTTAAAGTGCATGACACTGTCAAATTTCTTACAGTGGCTCATCAGGGACTTTGCCTACCTGCTCTTACCCTGGCACATATGGTCCTACACTGGCCACCTGTACCCCCTCCAGGCCCATTTCAGTCACTGCCTGGGCCAAACCCATGCCCCGTTTCCAGGATGTGGCAAGCCAGAGTCATTGCAGTACCTGTTGCAGCAGCTCCAGACCCCCATCCTCCTGCAGGCTAGCTGCTCTGCTGCTTTGCCACCCAGTCCATGACACCTGGGCTTGGGGGGCATGGGGATTCCAGATGACTGGATGAGGAGAACTTCCTGTGCCCCTGCCCTCCCCATTGTATTGTTCTTGGGGGAGGTGTCCCAAGCCCCATGCCACTGCATGTCCTTGTGGTGCATGCCCTGCGAGTCGTTTCCACAGACTGGGGAGTATCCAACCCACTATGCCCTGCTGCTGCTGATTGCCATGGTGCCCCAGGTGCACCTGTGCATCTGGTATGGGAGACTGAGCTACAACAGTGTGGGAAGCAAGCCTAGGCTGCCCTGCAACCTCCACCACTGCCTGGAGGGCTACCTGTGGCTGTGCTATATGTCTCTGCTCCCCGCTGGTGAGGAGCACATCCCTACTGGCATTGACACATTCCTCAGCATGTGAAAGGGCCTTGCCCACCTAGCTACAGGATTATGGGCTGCTCAGTAAAGTTTGGCACCATCTCCTTACTCCCTGCATGCTATGGTGAGGGAAGAACCCGGGGCCAGTGAAGTGTGGGTGCACCAGGCAGGGAGTGAAGGCTGGAGCAGGGTATAGAGCAGGGAGGGGTCTCCCCCCAGAATGGGCCTTACCATGTGGCTGGAGCTAGCTTGGCTAGTGGGACCACTTAGTCATGGCTGTCTGTGATAGCATCAGGCTCTGGATGGTGTCCTTGGGCAGTGGGGCATGGCAGGTGGGTACCCAGTGGTACCCAGTGGGAGGCCTCCCCCAGGAAGGAGCCAGTGCTGCTGGCAGCTGGCAGTATCATGACCAGTCACACCTCATGGTAGGGGTTGTGGCTGTGGAGTGGGCCTGGCAGGTACTGGCCCAGGTTCCCCAAGGGTGTGCATGAGATGGAGGGTGCAGCCAGGGAACTTGGTGGGATGGGCTTCTGGACATCTGAGGGGTCCTCCCCTGGTGATGTGTCACAGTGGGTCCCAGGCTGTGGTGGGGGGCTTTGGTAAGCTTCTTGTGCTGCTGTACACAGTACAGCTGTAGCTTGAGTCTTAGGGCATGAGGATATCTATCATTTGCCACATAAAGGGCATGGACTTATGGGCACTCCACAACTGCCGATTGTGTTCAGTGATGGAAACCCATTGTGCCCACCTTTATGTGGTACTGCCACACCAACATGTTGTGTCTGTGTTCCTGCATTGGGGCTGGCAGCCCCTTACAAATGTGGGTGGTGGAGCGCTCAAACTCATGCTGTACCTCTGCCTTGCCCCACAGTGCCAGGAGGTCACTAGTCTCCTATATGGAATAGCTGGGATCCTGGGGGGCAAGCACGGGTGTAGGCACAGCTGCAGATGAGAAGGACACCACTATAGGTCCTGTGCCAGCTCTCTGGGCCTCCATGCAGCTCTCCCTCTGCTGCCAGGCCTGGACAGCTTCCTTCAGTGCCCAACATAGGGGCCCAGCATGGAACTGGCAGCTACATGACAGAGGCAATGATCCACAGTACCTGCGAGCCCGGGGCAGGCTGCTGGGGGTGGCACCTGTAGGCAGGTGGAGCTGGCCCCAGCAGCCAGAAGCTGCCCACAGCTGGGCCTAGGGGCTTATAGACCTGGCTGGAGCTTGCAGAAGTCTGGAGTAGCCTGCAGGCCTGGACAGCATGGGCCTGGTAGCCACACAGCAGTGTGGTGCCAGGCAGTAGCACTGGGATGCAGACAGGAGGGAGCAGCTGGCCTGTGGCCTGCCCAGGTGGATATAGGGGCCTGAAGTGGCCTCCGTCTCCCCAGGGCTCTGAGTGTCTGTGGGCTTTTACAGGCCTGAGGCAGGGGCTTCCACAGAGGCACATCAGCCCTGGGGCAGGAGAGGCTCCCAGCCTGGAGCCCTAGGGCTAGCCTCAGGCCAGCCCCCTAGTAGCAGGGCTGACCCAGGAGCAAACTTGCTCCCACGTTATGTCTACATGTGCACAACTCCACAATAACTAATTGCACATTAATTTGCTACCTGCATTTGCAGATAGGAAGTTTACTTGTGATTAAGTGTTTTTACTGCACAGTAAGTATGTGCATATGTAGACATGCACGCTTACTGCACAGTAAACTCAGCTACTGTGAAGTTAAGAGTCTTGTGTAAATGCACCCACTGACAGATAGCTAACAGCAAAAACATCAAAGGTTGCATTTTTTCCTCACTGATAAGCAATTTCTGAGACAGGCATCATCCAGCTGTGACAGCCAGCTTGCATTAAGTCAAATATTTTAAAGAGCAAGACTAAGTTTTCCAAGACAAACAATTAAAAAAAATCTGGCCCAGGAAATTTTATTTCCAGCTTCCTGCTTCTGGTTTTCCACTTTGTATCATTTCCAAGACACACAATCATTTTTAAACTCTTCTGGACATCCCTTACATAACACTGTCAGTTTTAACCAGTCTTGTTTACACAATGAGTAGGTCTTATCAAAACATTTATTATCCTTTTTGAGACTAGCGAAGTCAAGGATCAGGAAGCAATTTTCCTTCTTTCCTGTTCTCAAAACTATAACTTTATTTAGTGAGGTTAAGCAGCACCTTTTTGAATTCCCTGTACTTGATGGGTCATCTCTTGATGAGTCAAACCTGTTATTTTGTAACACTGCATACAAGAATGGTCCATCACTGTTGAAAATTCTGAAAAGGGAGGTTTTAATATCTTTATAGGTATGTTTGAAATATTCTTATCCTTTTCTTTGTGAATGTCATGGACATCCCCAGTGAGTAGAGGTGGACTTCCTACTCACACTTCTCTAATGTTCATATTTCCATTATGAATGCAACTTGCACTTTGTCAACCCTCACAACTCAAAGCTTTTACTGACAAATGACTGTATGAGGGTAGAACAACTACACTAACATGGAAAGTTAGAATTTCTCTACACTTCTAGAAACATCTGTTTCACATGTTAGCATATGAGTCTGAGAAAAGTCTTACTGCAAAAAAAAATTAAGGTGTTATTTGGCTGCCAAAAAGTAAAGCATGAATAGGACATGATCATTTCTGACAAACTGCAGATGGAATACTTTAAAGACAACAGTTAAGTCTTTGAAATGTGTAATAGATGCATATCGACCCTCTCAATAAAAACAACCCCATTTAGAAAGCTCCGCTATGTTTTGCTAAATTTTACTTAAAACAGCTGTTTTCTAGTTTATATAAAATACTGATAATTCAAGGACTGGATTTTGCCACCCTTACTAACAGTGCATAGAACCTTCAGGCTGAATTCAGTCTAAAGATTTAGGTGCCTGGAATGAAATCTAGAACACAGAAGTAGGTGAGTAAGCTCCATAAATAGTGTTGGACATTTAGGCATTAAGAAAAAGGCAAATCAAACAGAGACCAAGTGCAGGGGGGCTGGACCCAATGATCTTGCAAGGTCTCTTCCAGCCCCTAACATCAATGAAACTATGAAAGATTGAAAGATGCCTAGAACTATCCAGCAATTAAGGAAAGCCAAGCACCTCTCTGAGTCTAGATGTGAACTTCCCATGGTCGTCACTATGGGTGTGTGAAGTGGGCCCTATTCAATGTGGATTCAGCCCAAACTGGGGACAGTGATTCAATTAATTGATTAGGATCACTGTCTCCAGTTTGATTCAGCTGAATCCAAATTTAAAGACTTGATGCTGATTCAGAGAATTGGTGATTCGAACATAGACACAGCTTTAAATGTTTTTTCTACATACCTTGAGGTACCAGGCGTGGCTCGTGAATGCTGCAGTGTTGGGGCAGATGGAGCATCCCACGGAAGCCTGCCGCCCGGGGGGTGGGGTGGGGGTGGTACGTGCTTGACTGTGAAATTGGAAGTGGACTGGAAGTATGTCTGGTTCACTTCTGGGTCTGCCAGGGATCATGCAGGAGGCCCCCCCCTGCACCACCCTGGCTTGGTGATTGGCTGCAGGAGGACACTGGGTGCCATCCCAGACCCAAGAGGCACCAGCCACCAAGCCAGAGGGGAGTGGAATGCCCACCTGGTGTGTTCTCCAGTGGACTCAGAAGTGGACTAGAAGTGCTTCTGGTCCACTTCTGGTTCTGATGCCGAGCATGCTGAGGAGCACCCTGTGCTTCTGTGGGATGCTCCATATGCCTCAGTGTCGTAGAATTCATGAGCCACCTGGTACCTAGAGGTACGTAGACAAAATATTTAAAGTTGTGTCTATGTCTGAATCGTCAGATTTCTCCAAATCTCTCCGAATCTATTTGGAGGGTTCCGATTTGATTCAGAGAGAGTAAAGTGTCCCCTGATTCAATTCAGATTCAGACATTCAGCCATTGAATTGGGCCAAATCTCCACTGAATTGAATCAGGGACCAAAGATTCACACAGCCCTAGTGGTCAGCTAGGCCCTGTAGCATAATGGAAAATTCCTCTCCTGGCTGTGTTCTCCCAAGATCCTGTGGTGTGAGCAAAGAATGGGAATCTATCGTTCCAATATACTTGCTGAGACATCTGTTTGAAACCACTGATAAATTCCTGAGGGTCGGCAAGTCTTGTGACAAACAGGAACAATACATTATTATTTACAGAGAAACACACTTCTCACACACTATCACCCATAATAGATTTGCTTGCACTAGATTGGTTCATGATGAAGCAGTAGTAGTCATGGGTTGCCAGGTTACAGATAGTTCTTGCTATGTGCCTCTCGATAGTCAAAGGGACCGTTGGGTTGACGTTCTGCCTTGCAATTGTGAGACTAAATTTGTGCAGATTTCCAGGAAATTTGCCTTCCTTATCCTGAAGGGTTCCTTTCACTGCTGGCTATCCTGAGTGTGCAGCATTTATTTCCTGCATCCAATCCATGCAATTAAGGTGGACCTGGAACAATCCACTTTGTTCTTCACTTAGATATTTTATTATTTATTTGAGTTGCCTCGCCATCATTAAAGGTAACTCCATTTAAACATTATATAACAAAATTGTTCACCATAGCCCCTTGGTGTTTCACTTTCTGCAGCAAGACTTGTAGCTGCTTATTTATGTGGCTGAAGACTTGCAGTGTTGTGCATGCTACTCAGGATACACCACTGAAATCCGGCGATGGTTGGTGTGCAGCAGGTTTAAGGAGCTCAGAATAACCTGGTCATTTGTGTGCAGCTGCCATGATATAATTTCCTCCAGATTTATGCTGAAAAAAAAAAAAGAAAGCTTCATCTCTCAAGTCTTGTGGGACTGAGATGCTCCATCCACCCCAGTATTGCAGCATTCATGAGCTAGGCTTGAACCTCGAGGTATGTAAAAAAACATTTAAAGATATGTCTTTGTCCCAGTCACTGATTCTCTGAATCAGTAGCTAATCTCCAAATTCAGATTCAGCCTAACTGAATCAGGGACAGTGATCTAAATCAATTAATTGAATCACTGTCCCTGATTCGGGCTGAATCCAAATCAAATAGGGCCCGCTTCACATACCCCTTATGCACAGCAACTGGTGCTACTGCACAGTAGTTCTGGCACATGACTTTCTACAGATGCTAACTGTGCAGTAGCCTAATATTACTGCAACACTAGCCCAATACCACAGGTTTTGTCCAGCATACTACTGTGCAGTGTTATTAGGCTACTGTTCAGTTAGCATCTCATGTAGATGCACCCAGTATGAACTTGGCTCCTAAATGCCTAACATTACAGAAATAGGATTGCTGGCTGGATTATTTAGGGCCAGATTTCTAAAGGCATCTGGTCACATAAAGATTCATAAAGGTGAATAACTGTTTATTAAAATTTCACTTAGATACAGGTCTGCATCTTTAGGCACCTACGTACATAACAAAAAATCTTATCCTAAGCTTAGCAACAGCATGGCAAAGTGGAGACAGAAGAGTGGAAAACCACAAGGCAGAAATCAGCATCAGGATGTTTTAGATACCTTTATTAAAAAAAAGCATTCCTCACTTCCCCACATGTTATATGTTGATAGTTGTGAAACTAAATCTTTAAGATGGCTTTTGTTTCCCAGGAACTGTATCTTTTAATGTCTAAACATTTCCCCTGTGTGCACAGTTTATTGACCATTTTGTTTCTCCAAGCTCAGTGCAGATTGCCAGAGGAGATACACTCCATGTGGATTCTCTCATACATGGACTACAGATTTTTTTTTTACTTTGTTAATCTAACATAAAGGTCATTCTGAATGAATCTATCTGTTTGGCATAACTTGAGAGGATAAACTGTTATGTGAGACAGCTGGGTTCAGATAGCTGAAGCTGAAAAGTTCTGGATGCAGGAAATTATAAATTCCAGAAGTATGTTAGATTTTCCTTTCTTCGTCTACCATTTGTTTACCTCAGTTTCCCTATCTGTAAAGTAGGGATAATTCTATTTATTGTCCTTCATGTTTACCTCCCTTCATAAAGTGTTTGAACTGCATAGAGTGGCGGCCTTTTGTAAGGAACATGATCTGGAAAAGTGGCAAAATTGCATAACTGCAAAAAGTTCAAAATGGGAATCAGGCAGGTCTCAATTAGGGCACCCTATGAAGACCTTCAGTCACAGGCTGAAATATAAAGGTCCATAGCTGCATGTTACATCTGGACAATACCACAAATTGAGATTTGGGAAATTTTCTGAGTGCACACTGCTTATTACCAAAGGGCATGTCCCCATGAGTGGGAACATGCATTTCCCCAGGGGCCAGCCAGGTTCATGTTTCGAGTGATACACACTGCTGCCACTGGGTTGAGCCACTCTTTTTGCCCATTAGATACCAGAAACCAGGAGTTCCTAATTGTACTACTGCACTGCAAATATGCAGCATGGTGAACCTATTCATGTGCACTGTGTGCATTTTGTGCCACTGTAAAAGCTTGTGCAGTGCCACAGAGCACATGTTCCCAATCATGGGGATGCAGCCACAGTGACTTCTACACATTTCTGTTTTTTTTATATCATACTCACCACCACTGTATCTGAATCCCTTCCAATATCACATTCTGTAATATGACTTGCATTTATAATGTGCTTTTCTCCACCGTCTTCCTCTCGCCCAAGTAGCTGCTGAATAGCAAAAGACATTTTTTTCCCTTGTTTGGCTTCCTTCAAGCTGCCTCTGCAATCAAAGGATTTCAAGAAGGAAATCAGCAACCAAATCTGGCAATATCTGGTGTTACTAAACAAAGCACGGGCAAGAACTCCTGGTGGTCTTTGGTTCTAGTTTGGAAACACAAAAGATGTGATGTATGTGGAAAGGTAAACCTTTCTCTGGAGTCATACAATTTTCTTGCTTTTCTTTTTCTGTCAGTAAGTAACACTGATTTAATGGGCATGTTTTCTTATATAGGAATAGAGCAAATTAATTTAAATGAAAGACTACTGAACCTCAGAACACTGGTTCAGATAAACATCCAGAACTTATCAGGACTACCTCAGAGTCCTTTAGTCTTCAAAAACATGATAGACATCTTAGAACAGGTGAAATATCACAAGAACAAGCTTCCTTGGGAGATTTCTGGCACTGTGGCTGCCAGGTCTTCCTGTTCCAATCACCAAGTGCAAATTAAAAAAAAAAATCTTTCAACATTTCAGAGGCTCAGAAAAGGTTAAAAGGTTTAACACTATAGCCATGTAAAAGAGAGGCACTGGGAAGATTGCAATTTTATGGGTTTTTTTCTTAAATCCAACTCAGGATCAGTATAGCAAATATGATCAAAATCTAAACCAGCTTTGATTTTGTTCCTGCCTCCTAGATGTAATGTTTATATGCAGAGATTTTAAAATATGATGTTTTTAGATTTTTTTGGTTAAATGATAAATGTGCAGCTGTATGTGCAAAATGCAAACAATAATTACAGTGATTATGCATACAATATGTAACTCTGTATGTCATGGTCAGTGTTCAATGGTCAATGTTCACCATTTCTATGCATACAAGCCTGCAGGTAAAATAGTAGTATTTGACAGCAGGTACTTATTGCACAATTGCACATTTTTTTTGACAAATCAGTCTCCTCTTTGTTCTAAATTCTGCATAGAGTTTGCTCAACTGATTCAAAATATCAAGATTAATATCCCTGGGTTTCTGGACACATGTCTTTATATAAAACCAGTTATTGGTTAAAAGCGTATTACACATATAATCTTGAATGTTGAAAGAAAGCAACAAGGCAGTGAAAAGAACTGTTCTGCATAATACTTTAGATTTGCTCCACTAAGACTTAAAGACTTACATAGTTAAAGCAAGTACTGTTCATTTTATGAAGAATTCTTTCTGAGATTCCTTTTCATTCCTTTTTTAAAAAAGCAGCTGAAGTGTCATAGTAAGAGGACAACATATTAGAAGTGTATTATACTGATTTCAATGTATATTAAATATTTAAGCATGTGTGCCATACATTAAAGAACTGACAGAAAAAGATGAAATGCAGTCTTTTTATTACAATGATTTCAGAAATACACAGTGTGTAAGCAAGAGATCCAAACAAGTGAATCATCCTGCTCAGAGCCTGAAGATATCCAAAGGGTTAAGGATGGCAAAGCACATTTTGTTGCTATGCACAGCAAGGATAAAAATCTAGTAGCACCCCCTCAAATAGGTGAAAGGTGGTCTGAGCCAAAACGCACATACTGACGTCCAACCTATCCCCAGAGAATCAATGATGGGGTTTTTTTATGTGATCAATGTAATATTCCACAGCTAAATTTAGGGACTCTGCATCCTATGAAAATGGCACCTCGCTATGACTAATTAGCAATAAAAAATTGTGGTTATCTACAGATTTAATTATTTAATCTCCAAGGTTTTGATTAAATTAAATCTCTTTACCTAAGGACAAAAAGTGTATAAAAAGAAATGCATTGGTAATGTTGTTTATTGAGAAGGGATTTTGTTACTTTTCCTAGTCAGCTTGTAAGATAATAGCATCTTTGCTGTTAAAAGAAACAGCAACATACAGTGTGAGACAGACTGCTAATAAACCTGTTTAATGGTGTCTGTACGACTTTGGCTAAATCACAAATAAAAAAATCCCAATTTCTTTTCTACTTTGGAATATGAAAGTGATTTCACTGATGTAGCGGTCATAAGATTGAGTGTTTTTTAATGAAAAATGATTTTTAACTACAATGAGGAATACTCCTTTCATCAGGCTTGTTGTACAAAACAAATAAATCTTTGCATCTGAATCTATTCTCTTTTGCTATTTGCACAATATCTGTGTGTATACAAGCTTTAGGATGAGATCCTGCCCCCCAGTGACGTCAGTGAGAGTTTTGCTATTGACTTCATTGGAGCCACAATTTCACCCCTAATAATTCATGCAGCACACACTATGAAATAGGTGGAGTCATATAATGGTTTGGTCCCCCACACGCAAAGTTTGGGATGGCTCAAGAAGCTTCCTGCCATAAAGGGCTTTCTTCAAGAATAGGATAGAAGACTTGTGTTCTCCCTGGGGTACATTTCATCCTAGTGTTCGCTCTGGAGCAATGCAATTGTATACTACCTGCTAAAGATGGCTGGGACTAATGGCTTTAAACAGTCTATTTGATGATTTCCTTACATTTTTATTGATAATATAATTATACTGCATTCCATTACAAAGTTAGCACATAAAGATCTACCTCATTTTTTGCTGCATGGCACTGCCCAGTGCCATGTAGATGCTAATATGCAAGTGGATATCTAAGAATAGTGGTGCATTGTCCTATGTAGGCATATCTTTTATCAGCAGTGATGTGACAATATGAAAGGCATACTGTTAGCCTTTTGGCCAGATTTAGAAAACTAGGTATTAAATCAATCAATCAATCATCCTTCAGCTAGCGAAACAAGCAGATTGTATCTAAAGCCATCGAGATCCAACAAAAATAGAAGCGTACAATGTCATGTTTATAGTCATCTGCCTGACTCTAACCACACTCGCTATTTGTTTGGTTTGTAATATGGGGCAAGCCTTGCTACTGTCATACTTATCAGAAGCAGAATTAAGTCATCAATCCTTCTAATAAATAAGACCATTTACTATATATTAATTTCTCACCTAATCTGACTACATCACTTATCCATTTATCCTACATGGTTAGATCTTAACACAGAGGCGTTTCGCAGCTGTTTTTATAGCATAGCATTGTTAAATGTTTCTCACTGTGTAAAAACAAAGCAAAAAGAAAAAAAAGGGAGGAGGGAAGGAAGCAACTATTCTGTTAGATATACACAATGATAAAAATAAAATCTCTCTATAGGACTCTACCCCATCCCTAGACCCGACTGAGAGAACAGGAGCTAAAAAAATGGGAGAGGCTAGATGAAAAGTTGATAGGACTGGTATCCTCCCCAGAGCCCCAGGAGATCAGTCAAAATGTTAATGAAACCTATGACTTCTTAATGGCCCTCAATCACATTGTAAAAGCTATGTCAGCTATGAAGCTCCCATGTTTCCTGTAGGTGCCTTTGAGATATGAGTACCGACAAGGGCTCCTAACTCTCTCTTGATCCTATGGATCATGAAGGACCTCTTATTTGTTCTACAGATGGGGCAGGGTACAGTTTGGAGAATTGTCCATGGGAAAACATTGCTCAGTTTTTCTCTCCTGTGGGATTTTCCATCAAAGGGTTTGATAAAGCCTTGGAACTGAGAACGAATCGGAGTATTAAGGCCTCAATTCTTAGAGCTGATGAACACTAATGAATGCCGTTGACTTGAAAGGGATGGACTGGTTCTTACCACCTCAGAGGATCAAATGATAAAATAGGAGGGAAAATCATTAATTCTACACTAGCATATAAAAATGGTAGATTACTGAAATCCTGCATCTCATATTTACCCAGAACAAACATATACAATTGAATGATTGCTTATTTCTAATAGAAAATTCTAACTACTACAATCCTTACCTAGAAAGTAGCACACAGAATTGATCCCCTCTTAAATAATCTTTAAAATAATGTTTAAAATGTCAACAGCTTCATTTTGGCAAAGTAATAATGCTGTGCAGTTCTCAGAATACACACCAGATATTCAATACTCTGCATAGATAGCTAGTATTGAAGAGCTTCATGCTTTTGAGAAATTAAGCAACAGATTAGAACATATTGTAACAAAACAAAAAGAATGTCTGGGTTAAACCTATTATACCCTGTACAGCTGAACCTGCACATGGCAGTGCATTAATACTTACAATTTGCTGAGATTTTCCAGTGGCAGGATTTGCAACTGGTGTTAGTCTATTCTCATCTGTGTTTTTTGCTATAGGAATGAGTCAAAAGACTGAAACAGAGAGGGAAATGAAGTAAACTGTAAATCTTCTGTGCATTTTTTTCCTTTCAGGTATTTACTCATTTAACAGCTTGCAAGCCCAAGGCTATTTGATTATTTCCAGTAATGCTCCTTTTAAACTCAGTGATGCTGAAAAATACTGGAACTTTCCAGATTCTGGTTTTGGAACAAATAATCATTCCATTTTTAACTGGAAAATGATTTAGAGGATTGTGTTTATTTATTAATAGCATTTTTAGAATATATGTGCATACATTTAAAGGGTGGTAACAATAGTAAGAGGTGTATCTTGCAAAAGGGTAGTTTTCTTTCTTACTGAAACTTTTAGAATCCACTATAAAAGAAGAAAACAACAGAGAAGACTAGAAATTCTGTAAGTTTCAAAATGCAAAATTTCAAGCCATTAGAGGAGGACTTTTTTATAGTAGTCTTACTATGCATTGGACATCACTTTATATTTATAGTAATTTATAGTAATAAATCCCTTAGCTAATATTTTCCATGAAGGTTAATCAGCCTTTTCTGAATTGCTGGGTTACAGTATTTTGTCTTTAAATTATGTTCTGTCAAGAGGATTATTGTAATAATTGCATTTTGTATCTCATTGTGTGTTGCTGTATTGTATTCTATTTGGGATGAGGTCTAGAGGGGTTTATGTAGATCAAGTCTTAGAAAAAAACAAAGTGTCCCAACTCTCTTTTAAACATACTTCATAGGTAGAATGAAATCTTTTCCACTCCCCTTCAACACAAATTTCAAATCTAATTCTGTGATTATTTCAGTGAAGTTGTAGGAGTAGAATTATGAGTAGCAAACCAATATGGTCATCTTCCTTCCATTCATTTAAGAGACAAATTCTATTTTACCTTTTGATATCCAAATGGCACTTATATAGAAACATAACTGCAATTCTAACACAAACAAAATAGGATTACCAAGATATACATGTACCAAAATTAAAATCAGAAATAGAGGGAAGATGGTTTAATGAGATGAATGCTGTTTGGGAAGGGAGGCAGTTCTGTTCCCTTTGTGTTTTTTTTATGACCCTCATAATTAATACTTATTGAAAAAAGGTATGAATAGCAGTGGGATATTTCTTGACCAAGGTTAGGATCCATATAAAGGGTATTATCCATATCATTTAGCTACCTTCCCTTTTATCAAGTATTATTTTGTCTTGAGCTGGGCATTGGTTTAGATGACCTACTAATGTCCTACTTTCCTATGACTCCATGACCATACTCTCCTTCTGGCCTCATATATCTTTTCCTTCTGGCTGCCCCATGGGCCAGCTCCAAGGGCTAGAGAGTGCTCTGAACATTTCCTAGCCTACAGCCTGGTGATTAGAGCACTTTTCTGAGAGGAAGGACATTCAACTTCAAACCTCCTCTAGTTAAAGGGACCTAGAATCTAGGCAAATGCCCTAACCACTAAATTATTGACTAAAAGGCCAGTGCCCCCCGTAACTAGTCATGTTTTTCCTGCAATTAAAGTTTTGCACATTACATAGCACTACATGCATACCGCTGCGATTGCATTCCGACTTGGAGTCTATGTGATGTTCTGAGCATGTTCAGAAAGGAAGCATAGTATGGTGAATGAAAATTGAATTCAAACTGCATAAATGACAAAAAAACTCGCTTTTAAATAAATTATATTTAGGCATGTAAAAGTGAAATAAGGCTTAGCCCTGCGTTTCAAGTCACTTTAGTAAGTTACTTCACTATTTTTCTGATTTACAGTACAGACAGAATATAGATTATAATAATCAGAGAAGGCTTATTTTGGTAGCAGCTTCATATGAAATCCAAAGGGAAGGGCTTATTGAAGCTAGTTCCTTGTATATAGTGTGTAAATAATTGTACTGGAAAGGAGTAGATCTTTGATGAGATTAGACAAATTATTGTATAATGAGAAAAAAAAGGTTTGTAAAGGAATCCAAAATAAAACCTAACCAACTTTAAGCAGAATTTTGTCAAGTGAATGAAACAAGTCCAATGTAATCAGTGGGGGATCTTTCCATGACTTAATGGACTTGTAATAGATTTTTGAAACCAGAATGGAGTGTTATGATCATATCGTCTCAACATAGCACATTTCCCAGACTACCCAGTGAGTCCTATATCAAGCTCAAAAGCCAATGACTAAACTAAATCATATTTTGAGGAAAGCATCTCATCTTGATTTACAAATACCTTGTATTGGTAAATTTATTTACCACTTGGCAATTGCCTGGATAGTATTTTCCAGTGGTTAATTACCCCAACTGTAAGAAATTCCATCTTATTTCAAATTTGAACTTTATTAATGTCAAGTTCCACAATTGGATTTTGTTACCTCTTTGTATGTTAGTTTTTTTAATGGATTTTTAATGGATTTTTTTTTTTTTAGCCAGACTTCAGCCAGATATCTGCTCTCTGTGCTAACAGTCTTTTAACAGTTTCTTTGACAAATTTTCTGAATTGAACTTGTTGGGTCTCTGTAAGGCATGCTTTCTATCTACATTTCTTAGAAGTTTTCTCTGAGCTTTTCTCCAAAATTCAACAGCTTTTTAAATTTTTTAAGTATGGGCATCAAAATGAGACACAATAATTCATCAGGGATACTGAATACAGGACATGTCTACATGTGTATTTACATGTGCCTAAACTTGATATGCCTTTACTTAAGGCTTATTACGTTAACTTAGGTGCACATCTACATGTGGATGCACTAATGCTCATTAAGGTGCATTAAATTTAGGTAAGAATAGCTAAGACACATTAGCCTACATGCAGATGTGCCAATACAGTATGTATCCATTGATGCACACTGCATTAATATGCATTAGCATATTTACACATGCGCTAATGCGACTTAGCTATTTGTGCCTAAATTTGATACTTGCTTTATGCTCACATAGCTTTAAATTGCCATTTTTAAGATGTACATGTATAGACATATGCCCCTAAAACAGATGAAAGGGACTTGGGGGACATGGTTGACTACAAGATGAACATGAGCCTTCAGTGTGATGCTGTGGCTAGTAAAGTAAGCAAAATGCTGGCTTGCATCCATAGATACTTCTCAAGCAGATTCTGGGACACCATTCTCCCCTTGTACTCAGCCTTGGTGAGGCTGTAGCTGGAGTACTGCGTCCGGTTTTGGGCTCCACAATTCAAAAAGGATGTGGAGAAGCTTGAGAGGGTTCAGAGAGCCACGCTCATGATCAGAGGTCAGGAAAACAGACCTTATGACGAGAGGCTGAGAGCAATGGGACTTTTCAGCCTGAAAAAGTGCAGGCTCAGGGATGATCTGGTGGCCACCTATAAGTTAATCAGGGGTGCTCATCAGGATCTGGGAGAATGTTTGTTCACCAGAGCACCTCAAGTTATGACAAGATCGAATGGTCACAAACTCCGCCGCAACTGATTCAGGCTGGACATAAGGAAGAACTTCTTTACTGTCCGAGGCCCCAAGGTTTGGAATAGGCTGCTGCTGGAGGTGGTTCAAGCACCCACTTTGCACGCCTTCAAATCACATTTAGATGCTTATCTTGCTAGGATCCTATGATCCCTGCTGACTTCCTGCCCCTGGGGCAGGAGGCTGGACTTGATGATCCTCCAGGGTCTCTTCCAATCCAAATGTCTATGCAATCTATGAACCTTAAAAATGGCAATTTTGGGTTAAGCTTGCTTAAAAGAGGCATGTGTGGACGCACCTACAAATAATGAATCCTGAAGTATCACATGTCTACTCTAGCTTGATATTGCTTTTTATAAATCCTAATGTCATATTTTGGATTACTCTCAGACAGTAATTAACTGTGGTGAACCTATACATTTTATATTTATATTATCACACCCAGGCATGAATACAGAAATACTGATGCTATGAAGAAAAAAAATGAAACACACAAGTATTCAAAATCATAAACCTAGAAAGAATGGTGTTAAGGCTAGAAGGTCAGGCACTGAACTTAGGGAATATCAGAATTAGGAATGCCTTTACAACCTGAATTTAGCACCCTTCTATGGAGTAATATGATCCCATAATATTTCTTTCCACAGGATACCTGATTTACTCACTATATAACAAGAAGAACAATTCTCAAGTTGTTGAATAACCATATAGTTTCACACCTATATAGAATGGTGATGCTCAACCTTCTGACCCCATGGATTGGATTAGTGAGCCAGACTAGTCTGCAAGCCAGGTTCTGTGGATGGGATTGGTCTGCAGGCCTGATCCAGTGAGGAGCTGCCATCCATGGGATCAGTCCATGGATACGATCCTACGTGCTGGCCCCACCTTATGTTTTTGATCCAGCACAGAGCAACTCCATCTGCCAGTGCAATAAAATGCATGAGCCTGTGTCATCTGGTCTGTAGGGTTCCCAAGGGTCTGGAAATTTGCTAGCAGGGAAGCAGTGGCAGTATTAATTGCCATGGTTCTGGAAGCCCCACCACAGGCCTCAGAAAAAACTTACACCTCTCTGGTAGCTGCAATACTTAATGGTTCCTTCATTTCCCTGATGCCATATTTCCAAACAGTGCAGGCTTGGAATATGGCCCCATGGGCTGGATTAGGCCTGATGGCCAGTGGTTGAGCACCACTGGTATACAAAGTGGGGCTTTTGTCTGATTGTTCCCCACCTCATTTCATGCAGACATTGAAACGGCTCACATACAAGCAAGCTCACATACACTGAGATTGTGATGAAGAAGGAAAGGAAGAAGAATCTAGGTCTCTTCTCAGTATCATTCTACAAACACAGAATAACAGGTGATCCAATAGATTGTATTCATCTAATATATGAGACAAAAAATCACTATGGTTCAGGACTTCTGTCTGCATGTTGCTATTCAATCACTGAATGTACTGTGTGGAGCGTGCATACTGCTAATGGGAAGCTCAGTCATAGAAAAAGACATGAGTCTTTGAAGCATTATACTGACTGTGCCTCTGCCCCTTTTCTGGGTATTACACACTGCGCTTCAATTTCCTTTTCCCAAATTGGTTTCTCTAAATGCATTTCATCCCCATATAATAGGCCCAGTGGAAAATTACATAAATCTTGCATAAGCAATTTTTTGTAAATAGTCATGGGCATGTTACATTTATTTTTACCTAATCATAAAATCAGACCTTGTTTACATCCCATATTCTTCCTAGGAGACTGAGTTCAGGCTGGCTTTTGAAGCCTTTAGAAAGAATAATAGAATAACATTTAAAAAAAATGAGGGGCTGAGGATGCAAAATCATGTGGATGAGAAATATCCAGGAAAAAGTTACATTAATTTCAATTAATTCTGTCCTACAGAGGATATACAACTAGTCTTGTGGAATGTAAGGATGGCATAGCACATATGCTATTAGTTTAGCTCCCTGGTTCTCAGAGATAACCTAAGCCCATCCTTATAATCCTAGCTCTAAGTTAGGGGATCCACAGAGATATACAAAGTACTCTCCATAAGGTGAAGGCTGACATATTTCTGTTCTCTCTCTCTCCCCATTCCCAGCCTATCCCAGATTATCTTTCCTAGTCACAGCATCAGAGAGAGAGCCACAGATGCAGGACTCAGTAATGCCGTATTTGTGCCAGCTAGGAAGCCCCCTCCAGTAGGGCAATGACTACTTTATTCACTGCACAAAATGAACAGCTCCCAGTGTATTATCATATCTGTTGGGTTTTTTCAGATTTTTTTTGGCATTTGTGGCCCAAAGAGACTTTAATATAATTCAGAATCTGGCCTTTTATTTTTGCCATTTTGCTACCCTAACTCACAGTATTATTTACTGCAAGTCACTTACACAATGCAAAGTACAACAAGTGCAGTCCCACACAAATCGGATTAATTGTTCCTCACTTTAGGTCATTTGTTGATACTAACTACATATAGATTGACTATGTCCTTTAGTTCTGCTCTCCAAGGACATATTTGCCTGTCCTGTATATAAATTAGGTGAGAATGCAAATAAAATCCCTCTACGTTGTGAGGAACAGAATCCATTATAACTTTGTCACTGCAGGCAACCAGAGTGTGAAGCCAGTAAGAAATCAAGCAAGCTCTTGACGTCAGTTATTCCTCATTTGGAACAATTTTAAACAATCTTTGACTTATGTTCAAGTGCTGATCATTGATTAAGCCGCAGGGGTGTTTCCTCTGGTGTTCCTTTGGCCTTATTACTGTAAACAGTGTGCTTTTTCTCCTGTTTCAGAATCAGTAAATTGTCCTTTTCTATTCAAAATACGCCATTACTACACTACAGGGCAAACGTTTTCCTTTGTTATTCACAAACACCTATGGGACAGTGAGTTCTAGATTTCTGAAACATTCATGATTATTGATGGTAAACATATAAAAAGTCTCAAATTTCCTAGCACAAATTAAAAATTAGTGCATGTACGGTCAACTTTGGTATTTCTCTGTATAGTTACACATTAGTCACTTGGCATTTTCAATTTAATTGGTAGTTCAGTTAAAATAAAAAAAAACCATGCTAAAAAACAGTAGCAGGCATACAGACTTATTAGGCAAGCAGCATGTTTACTGCTGCAATCAAGGGACATTTGGGTGTTATGAGAAACCACGAACGACTGCTTTCATCCTGGAAACATACATCATGATTTTACATAAAATTAATTTCTCCCAATGTCATTCACTAAAAACAAAGGGAAGTGCCTGCTTATAAATTAATTACTTGTTGATAATTATTTCTGCCTTGTTAGGTGAATAAGGCAAATGCATGTCTGGATTTCATTTTCAGTCAGAATAAGGGCATCAATAATATAGATATCAGGTGTCCACAGCAAATCAATACTTCTCAACTGTTTTCCAAACAGCACCCAATAGCCACCCTTATTTTCTTGCTACCCAAATCCAGAATCTTTTGTAGCCAACAAGGGAGAATTCTATTTCACCTGGTGGATAACCAAAGTACAGCTTGAAATTTAACTGCATAACCTGACTAAAGTGTAGAAGAAATTCTAATATCCCTTCTGGGTATATACTTGTCCCCATCACAGGAATATGATCACACCCTCCAGAGACAGACAGACACCTCCCTAGTGGAGACAAGGACTCCTATGGAGGCTTTATTTCACCCAGGAGGAGTAATATTGTTGTTCCTACATTTTAGTTGGGTAAACTTAGTCTCAAGCTGCACTTTAGTTGTCTACTGTGTACAATTTGTTTGTCCACTGCCCAAAGTGTTTTAGAAGGAGGGCCATGACAAGAAATATTAATGTATTTTTGGGTCATGTGGTGTTCTCCATGATAATTGCAAGTGATGAGCCATAGACTACTAAGTACAGAACAATTACGTAGATAGGATTGGTACAGGAGCTGGCGTGTCTTGTCTGTATTGTGAGGAACTGAACTGGATTTACAAATGCTTGTGCTTAGTGGCATATGGACTGATATGTGTCATTGGGTGGGGGAAATGGTCTTAGTAGTTTCTGGTAAATGTAGTTGCCATCCTCTATTCCTCATGCCCCTTACTTATAAATTACTAAGCTGAAGGACCTCACCATTTATGGCCTTAACCCAGCAGGCAAAGGCACTCAAGGGAAGGCAAGGCAAGGCTTCCAATGAGACACTTACGTGCCTGCACACCAATGCCAGGAGCTTGGGGAACAAACAGAAGGAACTGGTCCTTCTGCTAAACAAAAAGGATTACAGTCTCTTAGGGATAATGGAGACCTGGTGGGACTCCACCTATGACTGGGCTACAGGTATAGATGGCTATACATTGTACAGGAGAGATCATGTGGAAAAATGGGGCAGGGGGGTAGCTCTCTATTTCAAGGAAAACTATGTGTCCCTGAAAGCTGACATTGGCACCTAGGGTGAATGATTGGAGATTCTTTGGGTGAAAATCCATGGTGAACAAAGCACAGGGGGTACAATGGTGAGAGTCTACTACAGACCTCCTAGCCAGGATCAAGAGCTTGACCAGGAATTCACCAGAGAACTGGCTGAGGCTGCGCACTCCTGGTGCATGGTTGTAATGGGAGATTTCAACTACCCTGGCATCTTGGAAGAACATTTGGCCACATCTAAATAGTCAAAAAGCTTCCTCATATGCGTGGATGAGCTCTATCTGACTCAAGAAGTCTATGGACCAATGAGGAGGCAAAGCTCTGCTTGACCTGGTACTGGCAACAGGGGATGACTTAATCAGTGACCTAACAGTTGAAGGGGAGCTGGGAGACAGCAACCATGAGCTGATCACCTTCACCATCCATGGTAAAGCTGGCAAGTCAGTCAGCAAAGCAGAAGTCTTTGACTTTAGGAAAGATGACTTTGACAAGCTCAGGAGGCTTGTCGGCAAGGCGCTAAGGGACCATGACCCAAAGGGGAGGGGAGTTCAGAAAAAGTAGTTGCTCCTCAAGGGAGCAATCCTGGAAGCTCAAGCAATGACTATTCCATCTTGGAGGAAAGGCAGCAAAAGGGCACAGCAGCCCCCTTGGCTCTGCAGGGAACTAATGGACCTCCTGCATCTAAAAAGAAAGACCTATAGAGGATGGAAGGCTGAATCCCCACCAAAGGAGGAGTGCTCTGCACTGGTCTGGCAAGCATCATAATTCTGCCACTGGCATAGATCTTTGAGAACTTGTGGTGCTCAGGTGAAGTGACCAAAGATTGGAAGAAGGCCAATGTGGTACCTATCTTCAAGAAAGGGAAGAAAGTAGATCCAGGGAACCACAGGCCTATCAGCCTGACCTCTATCCCAAGGAGGATCTTGGAAGAAATTATCAGAGACCATTCTTGACAAACTGGCTGATGGGATCATCTTGAAGGATAGACAGCATGGGTTTGTTGCGGGTAGGTCTTGCCTGACCAATCTCATCTCCTTCTCCATCCAGGTGACATGTCACCTGGACAAGGGAGAAGATATTGACATCATATATCTTGATTTTAAAAAAGCTTTTGATCTGGTATCCCATTATCATCTCATAGAAAAACTGGCCTACTGCAGCCTCGGCTACATCATAGTTCACTGACTGCAGAATTGGCTCCAAGGTCTGACCCAGAGAGTGGTAGTTGATGGAAGTCAGTCATCATGGTGCGCTATGACCAGTGGGGTCCCCAAGGTTCCATCCTTGGGCCTATACTCTTTAACATCTTCATTAATGATGTTAGAATTGGTGTCAGAAGTGGACTGGCCAAGTTTGCTGATGACATCAAACTTTGGGGTAAAGCGTCCACATCTGAGGACAGGATAGTGATCCAGGGCAACTTTGACAGGCTTGGAAAATGGGCAGATGAAAACCTGACAGCCTTCAACACCAAAAAATTCAAGGTACCACCACAGGAAGGAAAACCTGCAGCATGCTTATAGGCTCGGCAGAGCTACGCTTGCCAGCACCACGGCCAAAAGGGACTTGGAGTTCATGATTGACCACAAGATGAATATGAGCCACCAATGTGATGTTGAAGCTAGTAAAGTGAGCAGAACTCTGGCTTGCATCCATAGATGCTTTACTAGCAAATCCCAGGATGTCATCCTCCTGCTGTACTTGGTCCTGGTGAGGCCACAGCTGGGGTACTGCATCCAATTGTGGGCTCCAAAATTTTAAAAGGATGTGGAGAAGCTTGAGAGAGTCCAGGGGAGAGCCACATGCATGATCAGAGGGCAGGAAAACAGGCCTTATGATGAAAGGCTGAGAGCTATGGGACTCTTCAGCCTGGAAAAGTTCAGACTCAGGGGGGACCTGATGGTTATAAGTATATAATGGGTATACATCAGAATCTAGGGGAACACTTGTTCACCAGAGCATCCCAAGGGATGACAAGGTCAAATGGCCACATACTCCTCCAAGACTGTTTCAGGCTGGACATAAGGAAGAACTTCTTTACTGTCCAAGCTGCCAAGGCCTGGAACAGACTGCCACCAGAGATGATGCAAGCACCTACTCTCAACTCCTTTAAGAGTCGATTGGCTGTTTATCTTACTGGGATCCTGTGACAGCAGCTGATTTCCTGCCCCTGGGGCAGGGGGCTAGACTTGATGATCTTCTCAGGTCTCTTGCAGCCCTAATGTCTATGAAATCTATGACATTTCACAAGATGGAGCTAGTTATCTTGCCTCTGAGTGCAAGTAGAGGTAGGAAGTAGAAGAGCACAAGAGGAGTGAGTGGGAACATCAGGTACAAAAGGGAAAAGGGGAACAGAGCACAGCTCCTCTTCTCTCCTGCACAAGAACTGCTAGGCCTGCTTTTGTAATCCTCATCTGATTTCTGATTTTTGACAGGTCTTCACTGATAATATTCAACATGGTTTTCCCTGAGTACATACAGTATTTTTCATGTAATGAATGTTCTTTCATAATATCCCTGTAACTGAGTTGAGGCCACATGAGGTGAATCAGTAAGAGGAATTCAGAATTCCTATTTCTGACTCATGCCCCAAACATACTGTACATCCTCTGGAAATAATTCAACTCTTCTATCTTTCAGTTAAATGACTACGTATAGTATTTATCCAGTTACTTCATGGGCTATTATGAGGATTAATTATTGAATACAGGTACAATGCAACATCTTGTATATACAAGTGCTTAGCATTATGATTATTTGTTTTTATGGTCAGGTCGAAAAGCAGGGCAATTTGCCTACTACCAGCCAGAAATAAACCTGCTTTGCTGGATCATTAAGCACGCTGACGTTTACCATTTACAATCATTTTCTGCTGTCACATCTCACTTGTTTCACTCACATTCACAGCTGCAAAATAAAGACATAACTATTAAGATTCTCTCTGCACTTTTTATTTTACATGTACATCTTCCCACTAAGCCACCACCCAAGATTCATGTAAACCTGCCGACGAGGCATTTTCAAAATGGCTAATATTTCTTTGCAGTGATGAAAATTAAAATTATCTCATTATCTAGGCTTCAAATTCGTATTGCCTATTCATTTTTTCTACTGTAAAACAGTTAGAACTGTTCAGATTATAAACATTTCCATCACCATATCTGCAAGTTATCAGTTATGGTAACACAGCTTGGGCTGTGTACTGCTCCGATTGATATCAATGAGAATCTTGACACTTCAGAAGAAGGAAGAACCAACTGTTGGGAATCTCCAATACAGATTTGATAATGGGAGTCCTCCAAAAATTACATACAAAAACTGACTCTTCAAGTTCTTCCCATGTGTAAAATATTCAAAACTTAATAGTGGCTCCTATGATCCTGCTGACTTCCTACCCCTGGAGCATAGTCACAGGGCTGATGATCCTCTGGGGTCCCTTTCAGCCCCAGTGACTATGAATCTATGAATCTATAAAGGCAAATTAAATATTTATCTGAAAAATAATAAATTAGGCCTGGGTATTTGACCAGTCAAATAGCAGTCAAAAACTGTAAAAAAAAATTGCCTATAAGTCCAAATAATACACAGAAAAAGCAATTTTTTTTCCATTAAGAAACATGTCAAAAACAATGAAGGATCCAGTCTCATGAGTTGACTCTACAGATGCATGCATTGGTGGGCACTTTCTGACAATGATAGATTTTCCACCCTAGAAATACTGCGACCTTTACCAAAATATGGGTTCCACTCTTTCAGTTCTTACTCACATGAACAGTCCAAATGAAAGTCACAGGTTCTTTCACTACATCCTTATAAATACTCCTGTTTCACCCCTCCTCATTGTCTGTACACAATTATATCCATGCACTTCCTTTATACAAATACAATGAAAATATATTGAAAAAATATATCCAAACTCATTAAAATACTACTGATACTAAGTAATAATATAATACAATCTGCTGCAACCCTGATCTATGTTCTGTTGTGCTGCCCTCTGGTTTTGTTTGTGCACCACTTTGACCAGCAAAAAAGTTCTCAGTCATGCCATGTAAACTGAAATAATAGAGGGTATTCTTATGTGAACTTTGAGGATGATCACATATGTAATGTTTCAAGCATTTAAAAGTGCAGTTGCACTTTCAAATGTTTCAAAAAAAGTGGAGTGTTTCAGCTGCAGTCAAACATATAACCCCCCTGCTATATTCCTTGACTGAAGCATTTCAAAATCACCAGCATGCTGTCTAGACAGGGGCTGGCTCCAGAGAGAGGATCCAGTCAGGAGAATGCATTGACCTGCAGATCCACTTCCTCCTGTAACCAGAGGGAGGGAGTAGAGTGGGCTGTCAGTGTGGCTTTGCAGCCCTGCATCTCCCAAAGGCTAAGGCTATGCAGTCTCTCCCTCCAAAAAAGTGGGGTAAGTCAATTCAATGTTGATGAGTGCTCTCCTATCTGCTTTGCTACCACTTTTCCAGAGTGCTTCAGTAGAGAGAGAAATGATGAATGGTAGCTGGAGAGCAGAAATTCTGGTTCTGGTAGAAGGGTGGATAGTCTCCCTTCTCCTGATTCCAAGGTCTCCCAGTTCCAGGAGGAGGGGCTGGAAGAGCAGGTTCTCCCGGCCCAGGCCCTGCAACCACAGAGTTGGGCTGGGGGATAAGGATCTCTCAGCTCTGGCCCTATGATCATGGAGTGGGGGCTGGGAGCTCCTTGCAGCTGGGGCACGGGGACATTGTCCTCCCCAGCAGCAGGCAGCTCTCAGAGGCAGGGAACAATGCCCTGCCCTCTGATACTCAGCTGAGGGGGAGCAAATGTGCTTGCAGTCAGGTGTCTACATATGTGCTACTGCACACTAAGTAATCTAGAATTAATTTGCTACTTGCATTTGCAGGTAGCAGATTGACTCGTATTTAGATTCAACTACTGCACAGTAAGCATCTGCACCTATAGATGGGGGTGCTTACTGTGCAGTAATTAGCCCTAATCTCGAGTAAAGTGTGTTGTGTAGACATGCTCAGTAACTACTAGAAGTCTATTTTCAATTTGTTTTACAAGGCCTCTCTCTTCATTTTTAGGGCTTGTGCTTTGACATGTTGCCAGTTCTATGATAAGACTGCTATCAGGTGATATAAGAGAGTTTAGAGTACTACCTGCATAGTCAAAGGATGTGCAGGTTTCTGACAGGTTCAAAAAATGTGTGAAATTGTACGCTAGCAGAGGGCCTCTGTAAGGTTATTGGGACTCAGGATGCAGGTTCAGCTACCATAGTGATGGACAATATATGAAGTGAACAGAATCCAAAAAACTCAACCTTGCAAAGTGGGTCAATGGAGAAGGAGTGAAGATTTAGGCATGGTTGGCAGAAGAAGAGGAGCTCACATTCCCTGCATATCACATCCAAGGCTCCCTGCATAAATAGGCCCAGAGGTGAGAGATGGAAGAGGAGCAGGCCTTTTCATAGATTCTCTGGATGAAATTGCATATAGAGGGCATATAGAGGGCTAGTGATTCCTTTCTAACTTGTGTTACTACAGGAGCAGCAAATGGAGAAAACATACTGTAGCCCTATAGTTTATCCCTACCATGCTGTCAGGGGTAAATACTGACTTCCACAAAACCCCACAAGGGAGCCATGTAAAGCCCTGTAACTCAGACTTCATAGTGGGGAGGGGGTTTGAGAATTTTTCCCGGAGACTTGCTGCCTGTGTAGCTAACAAAATAATCCAATTTATTCTCACTGAAGGCAGCAGCAGAAGCAGAGGTTAAAAAAGAAATATTATTATTAGCTGAACATATAGTGCTACTCCTACACCAACAGCTGGTAAACCCTAATAAAATAAAAATACATTAATCAGTCAAAAAGAAGGTCTCAGTGTAAGTGACATGTGCCCATACATTTTATTATTTACAGCTGCAGTGTCTTCTTTATGGAGAGATTTTATATTAGGCATAGTATCCTCTTTGATGTAGGCACACTCTGTATTTGTGAACTTTAGAGAGGTAACAGTAGTACCTATGTGTATAGCTGCTTACCAATTTACAATTTCATGAAGCAACTTCTAGCTGTGTCATTAATTAGCTACAACTTCTATCAGTTTCTCTGGGCAGCATTTCAGTTAGCTTGTTATTTTCCATTCATAAGAGCTCCAGTAGTCTAACAATTCCCAGAGGAATGTCCACGGGAAATCTGTTACCTGTGTAATAATACTCTCATTGTGATGTCTTCAATGCCAATAATGGCATACTGCAGACAAAATTCACTGTAAGAATAATTGAGGGAAGAGTTCCTATTCAAAAACCAACTACGATATTTCTACTCTTCAGCAAGATTGTAATGGTGTAGATGGTGTCTGGTTGGCAGATTTTAGCAAGAAAGTTAAAGATTTCCCTACAACTATTTAATGTAAAGGTCTGGGGAAGGATCTCCTACTTGATATCATGCATTAATCATTCTTGCCAACAACTATAAGAACAGCTATATGAACCTGAGATCCCCTGGGGCTGTTCATCAGTTTGCATGGAGAAAGAGCACTTTAAAAAGCAAAGCAGGATAAATGGGATTCAGTGATCATTACAGAACAAGCTTGGGCCAAATCCAAAGCTCATTGAAGTTAATGGTGCAAGACTCATTGGGAGGCGAAACAGGCCCCAAATTGTTTTCACTGTATGCCACTTCAAAATGTTATGGCAGAATAAGAACTACTCTATCAATTATCATTTCAAATCAAAGTTATTTGCATGCAGAGTATTGTCATGACTACAGGAGTTTTGGTCTTAAGGCTAGATGCAGTACAATATGGTCAGCTCCAGAGAGATGTGACAAATTTCACCTGATCTGGCCACCTGATCTGGATAGAAAGCTTAATTATTATGTCTATAGCCATGACCAAATGCAAGTGCATGGATGCAGACAGCTTCGAAAATGGCCATTCAGGCAAAAATCTGAAGGTGAGAGGTCAGATGAAGACATTTCAAAATAGAGTGTGTTTTGTAACTGCTGTTTGCGCTGCAGCCTGTTGTTATTTTCATAAAGGAAGGGGGGAAGGGGAGCAGAGAGAATTCAATCTAGGGGAGTTTCAGCCCCTGCTGGAGGGGGCTTGAAATACACTTGTATTGGAACCCCCCCAGAGGTTCAGGGGCTCCAATTTACCCACTCCACCCTGCAGCACCAGCTGGGAAATTCCCAGAATGCACTCCTTCTGCTCTCTTTCCCCCTTCCCATCCTGAAAACAGCTCAGAGGTTGGCAGGGAGGAGGGTCTGTTGCTAAGGGAAACTGGCTACAGACTTACAGCCAGCAGCTAAATTCCCCTTCTCCCTGGAACTGACAATGAACTTCTGTTTGGTCCGGGGGATCCTTGTAACTCGGAACACTTCCTACAAAGTGTTCTGGGTTACAGCGGACAGCTGCACTTTTGTCTGAGACCTAGATGCTTTCCTATTGACTGCAATGCGTCCAGGGTTAGAACTTATGCTACAGACCAAATCCTTAGCTAGTGGAAACTAGTGTAGCTCTATTGCAATTGGTGCTATTCAATGCATAGGTAAACTTCTTTGAACCACAGTTTATTCTAAATTCAAGGACCTATAATGAGCCAACAGTATTTTCTTTTCACATGCCTAACAGGTGTCACATGTACTGTCATTGCTGTGTAAATGTAACCCAATAAATAATAACCTGCAACTCTCCCACCTCAGATAGCAGTGCAACAAGCAAGGCATGACCAATGATGGATGGGAAACAAATGCTGAACCTAATTTTCCAGTACCTGGCACCTCTCATAGCCGTTTACCTTTGAACAAAATGAGAGTGAGCGGGCAATTCTGAATGATAATGCTTTACAGGTTTATTGCACAGATGAATGACAGATGCAGTGATGACCTGCCTTATGTCATTTCCTATGTGTCTAAAGCCTTCACTTTTAACTCTAGATATCTTTAATTAGGATCTGGTCTGTTGCATCTGAGCTTGTGTAAACAGAGATTTTAAATGTTAGCATCCCCAAAGGTGAATGTACCCTTAGCCCTTAATATGATTTTCTACCCCACTGTAATTATTAGTAACACATTTAAAAGTTGAGAACTGAATTCAATTTGTATTGTCAATCAGCACTGTGCATCTAGGAGTCATGATACGGTATGTTACACATAAGGTATGAATTATTAAAAATAGAAACAACAACACCTGTTACCCTGTGCCACGACTTTTGATTAGATCTCCAAATATTTAACATTATTGCACATAAAACCAACCTACAGATCAGTATGCACAGCAAATATGAAGTTGAGATGTAATAAATATGAAAAACATGTGCCACATCCTCAGCTGGCATCAATCAGCATTATCAGATCCATTAACTTCATTGGAGCTCTACAGATTTACATTAGCTAAAAATCTGGCAGATGATGCCTCTATTTTACAGTTGCAATGTGGACGTACTTCCCACTGAAGGCAATTTGAATGCTGTCTTTGTAATATCTTTTAAAAAATCCTGTGCACCCACTATGTAGTCTTTATAATTATAGTAACTTGCCAATTTATCCTTTTTATTTAAAATAAGGTTTTAATAGTACATCAGTTTTTAGGTCTTGGTTTCTCCTTCTAGCATGAAGCAATCTATTTCTCCTACAGCTTTTACAGTAAAACTGAGAAAAAGTCTATTTTGTATGAATGCCAGTGAAGGAGGTAGAGTATCTTTTTTTAGTGCAGGAAGGACTATAATTTAAAACAGATAATGATAGTGAAGAAGAGTACTTGACGAACGATTGTGTCAAATCCTGTTCAGTCTCTTCAAGCATGTTATTCAGTTCAATGGAATGAGCAACTTGCACATGAAAGAAGAGCAGAATTTGGGCCGAAGTATATTGATGCTAAAAATCATAAACAACAGTTTGTAATTATTAAATCAGATTTGCAAGACATTACGAAGGAATATTATTAGATAATTATATAAAAATGTTCAAATTTTGATCAGAATGGGAGTAAAAATATAACTTTATATGAGTTATTAATTAATGCAGTAAGCTTGGCTTGCTTGCATGCTTTCTCAAGTACTTTAGCCCCTGAAAAATTAGTTTCAGGTTACTCAAAACTATTTGCAACCTTAGTAAATAATTTTCACCAGATAAAAGATCTTGAGGACATATGTGCCAGTCATAAATCCAAGGAAGAAGAGATGCCCCTTTATGCCCATTTGCCCAGTGATTAGGACATACCCCTAGAATATATAGGAAACCCAGGTTCAGGTTTCTTCTCTGTCTAATTTAGAGCAGGAATGTGAATAGAGATCTCCGATTCTCCAGAAAAGTGCACCAACCAGTTAGGGTATCCTGAGATAAGTCTCTCTCACCCAACTCTCTTAGTGAAGCTAGCTTACTTTCAGTAAAATCATTTATATTTAGTAGACTTAGAACCAAAGATCACCAGCCTCCCAGCAGTGTAACAGGCTATAGTTTTCCTTTTCTTTTTTTCTTCCCCTTCCCTCAGTATTTTGACTCTTGACATTTGCTTTTATTAAATACTAGCCAACTGTCCATCAAAAATGATGGTAGGGGTGGGTGGGTGGGCGGGGGTGGAGTGCTGCCACCCACCACCCTGCATTGCCACCACCTCCCAGGAGTCAGGGGGGAGGAAGGGGAGAAGGTTGCCCTGCTGTCCCCTCCATCCCCCTCCACCAGCACTCCACTTTGCCATTGCCTCCAGCACTGCTGCCTCCTGCTCTGTCCCCACCATCATGGTGGCAGTTCACCACCTTCAAGGGCAAGCTCTGGGAGGTAAGGGGGGATGAGGGCAGCAGTGCTGGCCTCACTCCCTCACTCCATCCCTGTCATCATGGTGGCGCTCCACACTCTGATTGGTTGTTTCACTAATCAATCAGAGTGCTCCAAGAACATTATGGACAGATGGACTAAGCCCTTTATTATATAAGAATGCCTAAAAATTATTAATTTCCCTTTTCAGGAGAAGAATGTTGTGAAGAAACGTTGGCTTGAATTTCACAGACTTTTTGTTTTACCGCTCTCCTAGTAATAGATTCTTCCAAACATCATTGCTCAAATGTTTCAACATTGTATTATTTAGCAATATGTATGGCACTTCAACTAAATGGCAACTTTATGGAGTTGCCTAACTTTTCTTACTGAGATGAGCTATAATTATGCCCTCTTTTTCAAACAACATAATTGCTACATAATTTTGCAACAGATTTGAAAATCATAATGCTCTACTAAAGAAAATTGAAATCACAAGAGCCTGTGTTTGGAAATATTGGTGTCACTGAGACAGCAGGACACAATTGGTTCAGTAAGAGGACAGCACCTTTGTGTTACTTTATGTCTTTATTTTATAGATTCAAATTTTCTGCTGCTGTAATCCTACTGAGGGCAATAGAATTATATAAATAGATCCATAAATTGATCCATGCAATTTCTAGCTTAATTTCTATGGCCCAACATTTGTGTTGTTTATTGTTAGTAGGACTGTGTGAAACAGGACCATTTAGTTTCAACTTCCATTTTGCTGTTTTGATGGGACAGTGTTTCATTTCAAGTTTCATTTTGTTTCAAAAGCGGTGTTCCATTTTGTTTTGTCAAAACTATTTCACTGTTGCAATGCTGTTTTGACATTTTGCAATAGGTTATAAAGAGAAGCACAAAACTGCATATAACTTTATCATTTTTTGGCAGATTTCAATGAAAACAGCAGGGATGGTACCCCTTCTGAGGGTATGAAGCCTGCCAAGGTTCAAGGAGATAGGTGCAGCAGCTTCTGAGAAACCACACCTCAAAGCCCTGGAAGTAAAACTCATTTCATGTTTGTGTGTTAAGACATGGGGGTGAAAACTGCGGAGATGGTAGCCCCAGAAGAGGCACCAAATCCTGCCAAGTTTCAAGGAGATAGGTGCAGTGGTTCCTGGGAAACTTCACCTCAAGCTGCTTACAAGCAAAACTTGTGTCATGTGAGTGTGTTAAGGCACAGCATGGTGAAAACTGCAGGCATGTTAGCCCCTGATGAGGCCATGAAGCCTGGCAGGTTTCAAGGAGATAGGTGCAGGGGTTTGTGGGAAATTGCACCTCAAGCTGCTGACAAGCAAAACTTGTGACATGTGTGACTTGTGTATGTTAAGGTGTGACTTCACTGGTGCTGGGGCCTCTACATGACATGGTAGCATGCCCCAATGAGGCCTCCTCCTTCCCAAATGCCTCATCCCAGTCCACCACTTTAAATAACAACAGGTAATAATAACTTAGTGAGCAGCGCAGTAGCAGCAGCAGCATCTCAGGCAGCCAAACTATGACAGAGCCTTTTTTTCCTCTCCTGCAGGAGCTTCTTCCCCAGCATGTGTGCTAAGGCACACCCTCACTGTGTGACTGTGTGTGTGTGTGTTAAGGTCTGCCCTCACTGGTGCTGGGGCCTCCACATGACATGGCAGTGTGCCCAAATGAGGTCTCCTTCTCCTCTACAGCCTCAGTTCAGTCCACCACTTTAAATGACAACGGGTAATAAAAACTTAGCAAGCATCACAGTAGCACACGCACAATCTCAGGCAGTCAAAATGTGACAGATTCTTTATTTCCTATCCTTCAGCAGCTTCTACTCTAGCAGCTGCCAGAGAACTCTCCTTGCCAGCCCAAGGCCTGGGGCTTAGATGTGCCCAGGGCCCTGCCTCCTTCCGGTCAGCTGCTAGAAGTGTTGGTGTTAGGACATGGTGCTGGCAGACAAGGTTCTTTGGGTCAACCTAATCTGGTATTTTTTAGCAGACCAACTGAACAGTTACAGAAATATATCTTAGCAAGGTGTCAGGTTGAAAAACCTTTTGTCAGGCTGAGGAAGCACCTGCAGTTGGTGTGTATGCTATTCCTGGATGGAAGAAATAGTAAAGAAGCCAGAGGCTGGCATGATATACAAACAAGAAAGCCAGTCAGTCAAAATGAAAATGGAGGTGTCAGGGGGTGAGGGACAGGCTGGGGGTGGGTGGAGCGAGATGTAGCAGCGCAGGTAAAACTGGATAGCATGCCAGATCATAGGCTCATCTGTGAAAAGTGGTTTGTAAATTCAAACAAGCACTGACTCTCACTAACCTCATCACCAGAAGCCAACCTCCTACAGCCCAAAACACACTGAATGGCACCAAGGGCCCTGATGGAAAATACGTGGAGACACCAAGCCACAAATGTGCACCAGAGTGACTGCACACTGAAAATCTATCCAAGACAACAACAGAACACCACGTGTCTCCACTCCCTCAGGCCTGATCTTCAAAGGGAATTTACAAACCACTTTTCACAGATGAGCCTATGAACTGCACTTCATCAACCTCATAGGTATAGACACTCATGGACTCAATATAGACATTGGGATTCTGACACACTACAACCTGCTGGACATCTGACTCCCCAGGTTCCTCTCTACTTTTATCTGCTACATCCCTCTCCCCCCATGATGGCCAGAACCAGAGGAGTTAAATCAATAAATATGTGCTCTTGGAGACATCTGGTAATTGTCTGACAGTTAATATTAGCTAATGTACAACTAGCATTTTTGTAACCTGCAAATGCAATTTGTCTGTCGTAAGTTTAGCCAAAGTGTTGAAACTAAATGTCTGAACTGATCATGGGCCCCAAAATTAAAACTGCAAGCATCAGCTAATCTAACAGATCTTACTTAAGGTTCAGCCATAAAGACAAAACCTGACCACAAAATATAATTAGCACCTTTCGTAAATCCAAGGAGGAGCTGAAAGAAGAGGAAGGAAACAAGGGGTTGAACCTGGGCAGAGTAAATGCTAATCTCAAACCCCAAAGTGATGTGGTGAGATTTGCTTATTGGGTAAGTCCAAGTTTAGCCAGTAACCATTTATGATAATTGCTAACACCTTCTAATCCCATAGGGTAACAGTTGTAGGGCAAGATTGTGAGCGGCTCTGAGCACAGATTAGCATAATATCAGGTATAAAGAAGCACATATGTCAAGTGACCAGCATGAAGGACAGGACAGGAGGAACACTGCTGTACCAAGCCTGGACCCCGGACTCCCAGTGTGAGCGAGGACCAGATCCTGACCTAGGGATCTTCCCGGTGACCCCTCAGACAGAGTTGATCGGAGAAGCCTGACTTTGCTGGAACGCCTTGGTGTGCACCTGGCATAGAGGGACTGCCAATAAGTTGCCAACCGCATGTAAGAACTCTTTGTTATTTTGTATCTCTGTTGTTATTATTTGCTATTAGCTTTTTATTATCTGTTTGTCTTAGTAACCTTTCTGTTAACTGTTGTATGCCAAGCTATAAGTAAATTTGCCTTTACTTCACTCCCAAATCGCTTCTTTGATCCTGAATCCAGCAGCCTAATGTCTGATGCACTTACAGCGCCGAGCCAGCCTGTGACACCCCCGCTTCCCCCCAGCCTGTCCCTCACCCCCTGACACCTCCATTTACATTTTCACTGACTGGCTTTCTTGCCTGCATAGCATGCCAGCCTCTGACTTTCTTCCAGGAACAGCACACACACCAACTGCACATGCTTCCTCAGCCTGATGAAAGGTTTTCATCCCAGGCAGCTAAGCTGAGCTCACCTGGAGCCTCACAACTCCACTGCAACCAGCAAGCCTCAGGCCTATCAAAGATGTGATGGGTCTGGGCTTTCCACAGGCAAGACTGAGTGTGTGCGTGTAGTGGCTGTAACTTATGGTGCCTCCTACCCACCTTTCACAAGGGGGATCCTCAGTTCTGGCATTTCCTGGGGCTGTTGCACCACTAGCAGTCCCATCAGGCCTCCCAACCCTGGCACAGTGCAGCTTTAGTGGTCATGACCAGGACCTAGCACTTCCTCCTTTCCCATGGCCCCAGCCCATACCTCCAAGTTCATCCTAGCATGGGAGCTCAGCAGGGATGTGTTCTTCCACTGCTGGCTGGTGATGCAGTGAGTACACCCTCCAGCTCTGAGAGTGGGGCATTAAATGGTTTTAAGAAAATGAAGAAAGGAAATAGGTGCAGACAGAGTGAGGAGGGTGGCATTCACTCGATCTGCACCTGAAGCACAGGGAACCCCAGCAGCAGGAGGCTCATTTTGATGAACACCAACTGCTACACCTAACCAGAATCCCAGCAGGTGCAGTGGGGTATCACTACATCCCCAGAAATACTGGACACCCTCTCATTCAGAACACTCATCAGTGGACAGGTCAGGTGTTTACAGGCAACTGTGGCCAGACTTGGCCACATCTGGCTGTGGCTTGCCCAGTAGGCCAAGGGGTTGCACAGCAGTGGCTCCACATCCTTGGTGAGATAGGCAGCCACCAAGGCTTGAGCGCTACCTGCCTGATGGTGGGGTCTGGTGCCTGTGGACCCCAGCATTGAAATCATGCCCTTGGCCCACATTGGCAGTGCCTGTGGTAGAGGAGGAGACTGGCTGTTGGATGACATACTAGCATGGGACAGTGGATCTACCTCTTCCACATCCCATCTCTGCCATTCTGCCTCCCTGATTCTCTTCACCAGCACCTCTGTCCACTGATTCAGGCTTTCGTTGTTGCATACTCTGCCCTTCACCCTCGGGTCACACATGGCGGCCAGCATGTGGACCATACTGGACCACAAGGGATCAAGACATTTCCTGATGCCCTCCTTCAGCCATCTCACCAGCGCCTGCATGTCTGGTGACAATGGCTTGCCCCAGTCAGAAACATGAATCCCCTGGAAGTTATCCATTTGGCTCTGAAGTTCCCTCACTGCAGGGATCACCTGGCTAAGGAGGGCATCACCAGCACTGAGGGTACTGGTGGCCTCAAGGAAAAGCTTGAGGACCACCAAGATCTGGGAGATGGTATCGCACTCAGTTTTGTTAAGGGGGCCACTGATTCCAATATCCCCAAGCAAGGCCATCTTATGCATGGCCTTCTGTTCCTCCACCAGCCTCCTGAGCATTTGGTATGTGGTGCTCCACTGAGTCTCCACATCCTGCATGCTTTTGTACTGTGGGATGTTCAGCACTGCTGTTCATTCCGCAGCATCTTACCCACCTTGATTTTCCAAGAGATGTAGCCTGCCACCCTCCTGCATTTTGATATGAGCTTGCTGGTGATGCTGGTGTCATCACTGGCAGCCCTGTTCCTCTCCATGGTGTCCCTGACTATGAGGTGGAACTTGTGTGCCATACAGCGGATGCCAACAAAGTTGGCTTCATGGACCGCCTTGACCATATTGGCCCCATTGTCCAGTGACCATGAACCCGCGGGTGAGCTCACCCTGCCCAGTGAGCCACACCTGAACCATGATCTTTGTTGCTGTGTGGGGCTTATCCATCACCTCAACTTGAAGGAGAGCCCACTGATGGCCTGACTGGCCACACTAGTGCCCTGTGAGGGAGAGGTATGTATGATCTCCACCCTGGCTGCTCCATATGTTCAAGATGAAGTGTAAGGCCACCTGTGGACCTGCCTTGTGCAGCTCCTCCCTCAAGTACTCCCTATATGCCTCATACAGGGAAGGCACCACTGTCCTGCTGAAGGTAGTGCATACAGGCCTCTTGGTAGGATGGGGCTATGAGTGCCATGAGCTGCTTTAGCCCTGGCCACTCAACTAAGAAGAAGGGCTGGCCATCCACAGAAAGCATTTCCCCAATGGTCTGGGTGATCTTGCTCAACTTTGCAATGTCCCCCTCTTTCTGTACAACTTTCCCCCACTGTTCCAGGGTGGCCTGTCTCTGTTTTGGGTGACCAGCAGCTTTGGAGCAAGAGAGGGACTTCTTTTGGGGCACACTCCCACTGGTACCAGGCTGAGGAGGAGCAAGGGCAAGGGGGTGGTTCCTGCAGAGATGCATCAGCATCCCCATGGTGCTCATGTGTTTTGTTCCCTTTTCTCAGCTGGTTTTGGCTTGGCAGTGCCAGCAGATAGCATATGTGAGATCATCTGCCAGCTCAGAATGATCCCAGACCACACTATCCACTCACTTCTGGGGTGCAGGTGCATGTGTGGATGCTGAAGTTTCCCCCTCCTCAGCAGGCAGAGGCACAGAGGAGCAAACAGTAGTAGCAGACTCAGCTGAACCACTTGCCTCGGCAACCTCTACCTCAGCCTCCTCCGAAGTGCCTTCTGGGGAAGGAGACCTGGCTGTAGGGGAAACTTGATGGGAAGTGAAATGGGGGTGGAGGAGACTGTCATGCTGGTGCTGCTGCTTATTGTCATGGTGGTGGGGGGGTTATGGCTGATGCTCTTGGAGGAGATGCAGATGATCAGTGGCATTGGCACTGCTCCCTTCTTCTTGCTGCCAGTATAACTAATGAAAGCTTCATGACTGTTTGTTGTAGCAAAGAGGTTGTGTCTCAATTTTTTTTGGGGGGGGACAAGAGTTTGAGGGTGGGGGCAGGTTTTTCGTGTGGGGGGGGAAATTATACCTCTCCCTCTACTTCCTCTTCTGCTCCTCCCCTAAGGCTTGCCAGCTGCTTTTCTCACATGCTTCATGGTATTTCATAGTGTCTTATCTTTATAAAATATATATAAATGTATATGTGTGTTTTTCTATATACATCCTGTATTACAATATGATTGCAATATTATAAATAAAATAAAAATATGTAAATGTATATGCGTCTTCCCATATAAATACTATAGTATAATATGCAATATAATAGATAAAAGAAAAATATATAAATATATATGTGACTTCCTATATAACTTCTATAGTAAAATAATGCAATATCATTCTAAAATTAAAAGAATCAACCAACGAATATAATAATAAAATAAAAGGATCTAGAAAGAAAGCAAAAGTAATTGCGGAATCCCAATTTCCTAGCAAGTAGGAAATCAATGATAGTAGCTTTTGTTGTCTAATGCTGCTGAGTTTCTGGAAGATAGCTCAGTAACTGACCCTAAGGCTGAAAGCAGGCTGATTCAAACAATGCTTTCTTTTATGCTGTTTTTCCATCCCTCCCCCAGACTACTGGGATTGGAAGAGACCTCAGGAAAGGATCACAGAAACTGGCCAGTTACACATGTCAAAATCAGAGCAGTAGTTCCCCTCTTCTCCCTCCATCTCCTTAGTTTCTGTTTCCCAGCAGGCAAGCCCAGCTTCAGCTTTGACACGTGAAATGTTTCAAAGCTTTCAAAATGTTATGACTGCCCTTGTTTCATTTTGAGGCTGTCTCAAAGCCCTTTGTTTTGTTTTGATTTTGCTTTTTCAAGCTTGAAACAAGTCGAAACAGCATCAAAACAAAACAGCTGGCAAAATTTCGCATAGCCCTTACTAAACCCTCCAGTTAAACTGCCCTCCTACTGACTACCAATGTTTGCGCCATATCTCTAGTTATACAAGCCCTGTTTTTTTTCCAAAATTCTTGGCTCCTTAATTTCCTAAAAAATTCCTTTCTTTGCAACATAATTATGCTCCAGAAACTGATTTTTTTTAATGAAAATAAGGTTTCCAACCCTCTTGGTACACGAATAAGCCTGGAAAAAATATTAACAGAAGTGAAAACTGATGCGGTGATGCCTGTAGAGAATCTAAAACACTGGACATTTTGTTTTCTACCACCTTGTCATATTTTTTTCTTCTCCATCTTTGTTCACAAGTATGTTAACTAGATTGTAATGCAGGCTCCTTGCACTGTTTCACAAGCCCACACAATTCATTTGGGAGTCAGAGCTCCTGGAATCCAGCATGTACTTTGGGTGCTGGGGAAGGTAAAGGTATAGCTTAACAAGTGAGACATCTGAACAACAGCACAGCAGGTTGGTCCAGGGAGATATGTTGCTGAGCCTATGAGCCTCCCTTTTCAATGTCACACAAAGGTAGGAGTTCCCAGCCCAGTTATTTAGCCAAAGTCATGGAAACTGAGGCCTGTAAAGTGGGGAATATATCAAATCAATCCATTTTGAAACAAAAAGTTATTAAAATAAATAATAAATAACATCATAATCCATTTGTCTTTTCAGTTATAATTCTTATACTTCTGTGTGTCTTCGTAAGACTAAGGGGAAAGGACTTCAAGGGTATTTCATGGCAGGAAGTTAAATTATCTGTGCTGGGGAATTTGAGACTGTGGCCTTGGAATGTAGTTCTTTTATGGTGTGAAGGTCATGGGGAAGATACTATATATGTTTATTGCATTAGTACCCAAATCCTTCTTTCTAATCTGTATGCACAGTTTACATGGAATTTCTTAGACATGCAGACAATTGGGGAGCAGATATTAGCAAGTATTACCAAATTACCATATAGTAATAACAGGTTCTTACAGGTATGATGTTACTCATACTGGGCACACAAAAAAGCACAGTTATGCCCTATGAACAATTATCTTCATAGTTTTTATATTAATACCTGCACTGCTTTATTTACATGGCTCCATAAATTTGCATAACACTTCACACAAATTAAAAACAAGTCAAGGTATCCAGAAGAGACGAGAATTTACAATCTTAATTAACACAGAAAAAAGATAAAGATGGGAGATAAGGAAAAGAAGGATGAAGGTTAAACCAATGAATTGTGAGTCATTATTACATAACAAGTAAATCGTGTATGTTCAGATATTTTAAGCTGAAGCAGAGGTAGATTGAGAGCAGAGGACAGCACACAAGTGGGAGTCAACAGAGGAAAATGAGGTGAAATAAGTGGGGTCTAAAGAAATTAGAGTGCTATTATGATCTTGGGTGGCCTTGTAAAAGATGGTTTTCTACATTTTTATGTCAGGCAGTACTCTGTTAAAACATTATCTTCATTTTTACACCAAGGAATGAAATGCATATTTACACTAAATCAGTACCATTAATTTTTACTTGTTAGAAATGAGGCAGCTTCTAGGTAACTTCTACAAACTTCTTCCATTCATAGAAGACACAGCTGGGTAGAAATTAGTCTCTAAAAATACTTTCACACAACCTGCTTGTTTTCTAGTCACTGTCTGCTTATGTTATGCTTATTCCATCTGTCAATAGATATGAGTCACACATTCGACCTTTCAGTTTCACTTGCGCACATAAATTTCTTCCAATTTCCTGTGAAACAAACACTTTTAACTCTTTGGGAGTTTGCATTTTGTACATCTAGCATGCCAGAACAATTTAAGGGATAAAGTGCATGGCAATGATCCAAGAAATCAATTTAGCATCACTTTTTTACAATAGACATGGATATGGCCTCCCCTTCCCTTCTCTTCACCCCTTTTTTGTTCAGTAAAAAATTGAAAAAAACAAACACACAAGAGTTCTTTGAGAATTCCACTTTCAAAACATTGCTTAACTATTTTAAAGAAGCCAACAGCACAGAAGCTGATACAAGTCATTCCTGACATTACCAACCATCCTTAGCTTTCCTTCAATGAGTCTGCTATCATTTTACCCTTTTCTAAATTTAAAGCAGGCAACATTTGATTCTAATCTAATTTAAAAATAAAATCTTGTGCTTGTCCAAATGCTACCCACTGACTTAAATCGTGATGCCTCCTCCAAAAGATTCCATTTGTCTCCCTGAACACAACAAACATCTCTAGCATGCGGGAGACATAGTCACGAAGGAGAGTGAATCCTAGTGGCTAGAGCACTAGACAGGGATTTGGATTCATTACATTCTCTTGAAGAAAGTGTAAAATACGTTCAAACTTCCAAACAATGTTCTAGGCACCAGTGAGAAGAATTCTATCTGGACAACTGGAAAACCTTCTTTCCATCCTGCCCTCAGTGGTGCTGCTAGCAAAGCACACTGAGAAGTAACACTGGGACATGAAAGGTAACTCAAGTTACCTTTTTGGTTCGTTTGCATACTTTAGTACCTTTGTTGACTGACTCAACAAGTGGAACCTCAGGTCAGTATAAAGGTGCTCCTCTGTTTCAGACTCAACTGTACTGATGAGAAAAAAATAAGGCACCAATTAAAAATGGATTAGGTCATCTTTTTCCTACAATAATACTCAGGAGACACCTATCAGGATTATTACCATTTGACTAGGCAATGCACAAATTGAAAGGCAGATAATATCCTACCCAAAAGAGCTTATAAGGTTAAAAATATGTAAAAGCAAGCCTCACCAAAAGAATAAATAGTATTAACTTAGTATTTTCACCAGGTTATTTGCAATCATCATTTCATAACAACAAACACAAGAAACTACTGTATTCATTTAAATATTTTCACACTGGGCCAGTATCTAAGTTTAATTTGCTGATCTTCAGGAATATTTCTAGAGTTTCTGAAACGTGTAGGTTTAACAATATTTTGAGTCAGACATTTTTATCACCCATGAGTCAGTGGGGTCTTGTTCAGTTTTTTTGGTATTATTATCAATTTTTGTTTCATCTGCCAGATTTGGGGTATGAAAACTTATAGAGGTTGCTTTTGGCCATTTTCATTTGAATAAAACAAGTCATGCATACAATGTTTTAAAAATAGCTTAATTTTACCCTGAGAGGTAAGGATTCTTGTGGGTGATATCTTTTACTGGAACAGCTACATAGTTGGGATAGATTTAAAGAAACTTTTGAACATAAAGCATTCTTCATGTCCCCCATACTCCCAACTGCCCCATAAAATGGCAGCTGATATAGAGAATGCAGTGTTGGATGAAAATTCTGCTTTTTCATTTTAAAACCACAAGGGAAAAGGTTAGTGATTGAAGGGTTAATTTTACTTTCTATGGGTGCATCTACATGTGTGCTTTACTGCAAAGCTGACTACTTAGCCCCACAATAAATTGTCACTGTCTACACAAGTGCTGGTATTAGGGCACAGCAGATTAATTAGCTCCATTCTAAGTCAGTACTGTTGTGGACAGTACTATCTTATGGCACAGTAATCAACTCCACCAAAGCTCTTGTATAGATGGTGACCAGGGCTGGCTGGGGCATGAGGCTGTCAGTTGCCCCAGCCCTGCACTCTAGCACCTCATGTCCCAGCTAGGACTTCTGCAACCCAACACCATGAATGTCTCATGCATCCTGAGGCTGGGTAATTGCCTGCAGGCGGCAGCAGTGGTGGTAGCAGGGGCGTGGTGACAATGAACAGGGATCGCCCACAAGTGGCCGCACTGACATTGGTGGTGAGGATGGGCAAAGCAGGGACTGCCTGCAGGTGGCGACTGCAGTGTTGTTGGGCATTGTGGTGAGCACTGACCAGTGATTGGTGACTACCTGCAGATGCCACTGGTAGTGTTGGCAGTGAGTGGGGGCGGTGACCGCCTGCAGGCGCTGCTGGCACTATTGGCAGTGGCCAGTCTCACAGAGTGCACTGCCAATCTCAGGTGGTGCATATGCATCCACATTCACCCCTATGCATTGCCAATGTCCACCACCATGACCCAGAGCCAGGGATGAACCCCAGCACCCCCTGCTAGGCCACAGCTGCTCTGCCCTATGTTCTAACTGCTGTTGATGTTAGAGATGGTTAATAATGGCTGTTCAAGACAGTCCGGATAGCAATAAATTATTAGGAACATATGCACAGCTTTAAAAGTGTCAAGAAACATACCCTCTGATTGTGCACCTGTTTTAATATTTTGCTATTATGTGTCTATAGGCTGTATGCAGAATATCATTCATCATGTTCCTCCATTAGTTCAGATAAGCCCCTGCCAGTGGTTCTCAGCTAGCTGATAGTAACACCTTCTAAAACAAGCCACAGACCTGTTAAATGATGGCTCTGATTTATAAGGCAGCTTTAATGTGTCAAAAGTTGCCTCCCAAAAGTTCAGTGATGCATGGTCCATTTACTAAGCTGTAACCATTTATAGCTATATACTATCTAATATTGCTTTCTTCGGATATGATCCAAAGTCTGCTGAAATCCCTCAGCTTTTCTGTTGACTCCCATGGTCTTGAATGGCCATTATTAAAGTCTGTAGAAGCTAAAGTGTGACTGCCTAGTCAAGGTATATCTCTAAACACAGTGTACAGTCCAAACACCTTTGTCAGTAAGTGTTGTAACTCCTTATATTTCTTGGCAATATGGCTACATTTTAGATATATTGCACGGTTAGATAGAGAAAAGGAAGATAGATATCTAAATGCCTTCCTACTGATTTTGCAAAAGAAAATCCAAAACCTTTCAAGAATTGTTTCACAGAAGTCTGTTGCATTTTCATATGTCCTTGTTTATCATGGGTTAATTTTGCCATTCGGTTACTTGAAATACCTGAACGGGCACCTGAGCCACCACTTCCTTGATGTGGTTGCCTATTGTAAATTTGAAGAAGTTTAATACTTTCAAGCTTCTTTCATAACACCAGCAGTTCAACTTTAAGGGAAGGCAATAAAATGCGTAATGCTGAGCAGCTTGAAATCCTCACCAGTTAACATGCCTATAACTCTTCTAAATGGGATTTAAAATCACTTGTCATTAATGCAGAATCCGCCTCATTTCTTCATTTTTCTAACAAGGTTCCAGTGCAAGCTAAAGTTTAAAAGAAGCCTGCACTGTTTGTTCATTGTGGGCCAATTTTTTTGCTGATGCAGATCCCCAAATTGCAATTTGTCTCACTAAATATTTTTAAATAACCAAAATTTAACAACCAGATATATCTCCAGAGAATTTTGAAAATGTATCCACCAGTATAACCATTAGCTGTGTGAAGGGAGGGACTGGATTAAAGTATCCTCAGCAGTGATTCTTAACTAGGGTGCTATGGTACCTTAGGGTGCCTTGAGATCCTTCCAGGAGTGCCAAGGGTTGCCATGCAATGTTAACACTGTTATGTGTACATGCATCATTCACAAGATTAAAAAAAAGAGATTTCAAAAAGGAATCCATAGCCTCAAAACCATTCTAAACTTTCATGGTTGTTCTGAGGTCTTTGCAATAGAAACACTGCACTATTATTTTTCTGTAGACAAAAAAATCAAATGAAAATCGAGAATTAGCATTTTCTGAGGGGTGCCTTGAGCCTAATGAGGTTCATAACCTCTGGTTTAAAAAGCAACAAACTTTACATGATGTTCAGATTCTGTAAGTTGTTCTGCAACCATAACTTTTGCCATTGGATGCAGAGTGGGGAAAGACAGTTTATGACTTGGCATACTGATATGTCCAGACATCTTCATCTATATGCTGGCAGAGTTTTGCAGCTAGAAGCTGCATTAAAATTGATGAAAGACAATGTAACTGTTTTGTTGGATGGTTTTGTGCATGTTTAACCTGACAAAACTACGCAACATTCCTCATTTTTGATCATGGGAAAATTCTCCAGACATCTTTCCTTCTATTATTTTATGAGATGCCTTAGTTCTAGATTGAGCTTTATTTGCTATTTTGATTTTTTTTATTGCTTCCCCTCCCCCCGCCCCTGAAAACAGGTAGGTTTCTCCACTCTTCTAATGCTTCAAGCATTAATATTAATACCATGAATATCAAGATGGTGACATAGTTACGTATTTGTCAAAGGGGAAAAAGAAAAACGGTGGGGGAAAGAAAAAAGGCATTGAAATGCTTAGTTTTAAGGGTAAACATACAAGAAAGCCACTGCCTGTTTTTGTACAGGTTCCAGTGTAATAGAAAATAAAAAAAATGTTGACAATCATGTGATAGAACACAGCAGGTACTTTCATCATTAATCATTACAAATGCAAGAGAATGGCACATACTTGTAAATGTGCAATGCCCAAGGTTGCAAAGGCAAATACTTTTGCAACTATTTAGTTGGTTTAATAAAAGATATCACCTCTACCCCAAGAGTTTTGTCTGCCAGTGCACCTCTACATATATATCAGAGCAAGAGAGGGAAAATATGATTTTGTGGGATGGCAAAAAGATTTTGTTTGCATGTGTTTGGGATGGCTTCATTACACATGAATGGCAGTTGTTTTTTATAGGCAGGTGCTAATTAAGCCTGGGGGAGCAGTTTGCTGAAGTATTTAGAGAAAATTTGAATCAGAGCAAATTTCAGTTTTTTGATCCAAAGCATCAGCACTCAGGTTTTAAACTTCTGGGATTTGAGCGTGGGAGTTAAATGACTGATCCTGCAAGGAATGAGAAACATCAGCTTTTCACTAAAGTCTACAAGAAATGAGAATACTGCTCAGGAGGTGCATTCTACACTTTGCAGGACTAAATCCTATTTATGCAGATCACTTCTTGTATTAGTTCAAGTATTTTTTTCCCCACAAAATACTCTGGTAACCCTTGGGTACCTGTTCTGTAGCTTACAGTTGCACATAAGGAAGAAAAATAAGCCAAATATTTCTTATACTTTTTCTTCAGTTCTTTTAAATTCTTGTTAAGTGCAGTGGCAGTATCTGTGTTTCTGAACAAGTCATGGTTACTTATCCTTTATTCCATTAGTGACAATTATCTCTTTGACAGCAGCTGTACTCATGTTATACATGTGCTATATAATTATACTAACCAATTGCCCATGGGGAGGCGGGGAGGAGGGACAGGCAGGTCGGGATGGAGCGTCACCGCCACCTCCCAGGAGCAGGGGTGGGGGTAAGTTTGCTCTGCTGTCCCCTTGGCCAGCACTCCATACCACCACCATCAGCACTGCTGGCCTTGCCCCCCCGCACTCTGTCCCCTCCATCCCAGGTCTCATGGCAGTGCTCCGCTGCACTGATACCACCGCCTCCTGTCCAGAACACTCTTGGAACACTCTGATTGGTTGTTTCAGTAACCAATCAGAGTGCTCCAAGAGCGTTATGGACAGGCAGATGGATGAAGCCATTTATTATATTATTATATTAATTATATTGGGGATGGGATGCTAATACTGGATAAGCATATACTTTTAAGAAATTTATGGCCTGGCTTTCACTTAGGCTAATTTTCCTCTTCTGTGATGGACCTTTGAGAAATGAGTGCAGGTAAAGACAGGTGCAGTGTGTATATAAGGTGCAGTGTGTACCTCTGCTGAAAGGCACCTCAGCAAAAGGTGGCAAAATGGGACAGCTAAAAGACTATCATTGTTGTCTATGCTAAAGAGCAATAAATGGAGCTTGCAAGAGGCTTGGATAAACCACCTTAAGATTGAAGAACAGACATAAAGTGTACCAAGTGTCCTGGGAAAAAATAAATGAGTCAGCTGCTTCATGGGTTAGCCTGGAATATGAGTAAATAAGGTTCTAGGCCCCACCACACTTCAGCTATATGCCTGGAAGAGATGAACTTGTGTTTCCAAAATCAAGAGGAAAAAAAGTACAGTGAATCAGCTGACAAGAGGCAAGTCCTCGTTATACCAGAAAGAGCTGATAGCCCGGAGAGGGGAAGAAATGCTTTTAAAAAGTTGTGTTTTGATTCATCATTTTGTTTCAGTCAGTTTTTGTGCTCTGGAAGTGGAGGGCATTTATTTTGGCTAAAAGACCCAAACTCTCAACTCCCTATCACCACAGGTAACCAGACAAAGGAAAAATGAGGTGTACTTGCATTGGGCATATAATGTAACAAAAATAAGCTGCACCTCAGATACGATAAGCTAGATTTTTTGCAAGTACAACTGTATTGAAGTTACCATTTTTCCCAAGCTACTACCCTCATCAACCTACCACTTATATTTTCATATCTCAAACACATTTACCAACACCCAACCCAACCCTAACATGAGTAGGTAGTTCTGTTCTTTGGTCTTCCCTTGCTTCTTAGTGCTTCCCACTCTTATTTGGTTGTTTGCCCTACTCTGTGCTATTTATCTCGGTCTTACGACAAACTTTCAAAATACGACTCTGAGTCTTGTCACTGTTGTAGCCCCAGGGTCTGAAGAAATTCCTGCCATTTTTCATATACTTTTCTACCCCTACTCAATTGATTAAGAAGACTCATTTCTGCATCCCTTGTAGTCCTCAATGCTTCCTATTCTATAAAATGCTGTTTCTCTCTCCACCTTTCCATTTTCTTTGTATTTCCTTGTATTATCTTTAGTCTTCCTGCTAATCACTTTCTTTGGCCTTGTCCCAGGTCCTTAGTATTTCTTATCCCTATTTAGCTTGCTTACCACACTTTCCCCCCCTACTTCTTGCCTTCTGCTCTTGCAAAGAATCAGCTTCCCTTAACTCTTACTGAAAACAATGAAAAACAGTAGCTGTCTTGGCTAAACTTGCCCTGTCACAAAGTGTAGAAACATAATAGCCATCTGAACTTAGGACAGCCTTTTGTAGATAGGAGCTTCTGAATTACTTACTGAAGGAATAATTTACCTATTGACTTATAGTAGCTTTCTGTTAAGAATAAAGGAAGTTTTTTTTAAAAAGCACAATAGCCTGCTTTATATAAACACTACAGCTGTGTGAAGTTTTGGTCCCTGATTTGATTTGGTGGAGATTTGGCCCAATTTAGTGGCCAAATCTCTGAATCCAAATTGAATCAGAGGACCCTTTAATCTCTGCGAATCGAATCGGAACCCTCCAAATTGATTCAGAGAGATTCGGAAAGATTTGGTGATTCAGACATAGACACAGCTTTAAATGTTTCTTTTACATACCTCTAGGTAGCAGGCAGCTTGTGAATGCTGCGATGCTGGGGCACATGGAGTGTCCCACAGAAGCACAGGGGGCTCCCCAGCACACTCAGCAGCAGACCCAGAAATGGACCAGAAGCACTTTTGGTCCACTTCCTGGGGCACTGGACAGTGCAGTGGGGGGGCCCCGCCCCCCCAGCTCAGCAACTGGTGCCTTCTGGGTCTGGGGGGCCAGCTGGGGTATTGCTGTGGCCAATCGCTGAGCCAGTGGGGTGCGGGAGGGGTGGGTGCTGTGTGCTTGGTGGTAGACCTGGAATTGGACCAGAAGTACTTTCAGTGCACTTCCGGGTTCTCCACCAAGCACTCCCCTCCCCCCTTCCCCACTCCTGTGGGATCCTTCATCTGCCCCAGCATCGCAGGGTTCACAAGCCTCACTTGGTACCTCAAAGTGTGTAGAAAAAACATTTAAATCTGTGTCTATGGCCAAATCATTGATTCCCTGAATCAGCATAGAATCTTCAGATTTGAATTCAGAAAAATTAAATTGGGAACAGTGATCTGAATCAACAAATCGAATCACTGCCCCCAATCTGGGCTGAATCCAAATTGAATAGGGCCCATTTAAACATGTGTATTGCATTAGTACATAAAAGTTATAGACAGCTTAGGCACTATTTTGCTCAGTATTGTACAACACATAATAACAGCCCCTGTTCAATAGTTCAGAAGATTCTTTGATTACGGATACATATGCTGGTTGGTGCTTGAGTGAAGTGTGGCATTTTTTAACTAAAGGGTATAAGAGGTGACTCAGTAGGATACTTAAAGAATCCACTTTCAATTAATTTTAACTCAAACTGAATTATCCAAGGACTTTTATTAAATCTATCTTTCCAGATTGTGCCATAAGGTCAAGGAAGATGCTATATTCATTATGCAAAAGAGAGGCTGAATCCCTGCCTTAAGGACAGAAATAGTGTAACCTTGCCTGTAAAGCTAAAACCAGAACCTCCAAAATACTAAATATCTCCATTAGTCATGCATACATGGGAAAAGATGAAGGGGACAGAAATTTATTTATCAATGGTACTGGAACAGGCAAAGGTCCAAGGAGCCTTTTCAAAACTTTACCATCAAAAGGATGGCTCTTCTGCTATTTTCAATTAATTGTATCAAATCTTAAATTTTACTTTGTATGAACTTTATATCATGCTTTGTATGACTGACAAAACTTTGCCAAATAAAATTCATGCTATGCTCTGTGGTGATAGGAACAAACCCTTGATTCAAGGATGATCTTTACCACAGCTCACCGATGGGTTTTGAAGTGACTCAAGAGTCTAATCCTGGATCTATGGGCCCATTTTCAGAAGTTGCAGGTCTTTCTGCAGATGAGAGTAGGCTGGAGGCTGGAATTCCTCTCCTTTTCCTTTCCTCTACTCTCTCTTACCTTCTTCAAGGGCAGGACACTTTACCTCAAAATGGGTTGCTGCTTAGTTGAAGTTGCAGTACCATTGAATTCAGTTGGGAGCCAGCTTCTCCCAACCTTTGATGTTCACATGTATGTTCTTGAGATATGTTTTCAATGTGTCCTTGTAGCATTTCTTCTGGCCACATCTCAGCCTGTTACTAAGCTGGGAACCCAGTGCTATGGTCTTGAACAAGGTTTTTGCACCATATAAAATCTGATTTAAATGTCTAGGTGGTAAATATAGAAATGTTTAGCTGGTTTTCTCAACTATTCAGTTCAACAAAGCATTATAGATTATAAACTACACCAATGCAGGATAACATAGGAATCCAATAGGTAACTGAAAGAATTAGCATCTGATGTGGCCAGACTGAGATCAGGTCCCCAACCAAGGCAGAGAGTAAAGCTTTCTGAAAAATACATTAAGTTTGAATCCAGAGCAATAATTCAGACCTAAGTCAGTTTATGTTGAGTACGGTTTGGAGGACTCTTTAAACAGAACTCAGATCTACTTATTTTGGTGAACTTTTCTTGATTAAAAAACAAACAAACCAAGTCTTGAAATACATCTTCAGATACCCTACTTCTGGTCTCCTACTCTTACTCTCCTATCAGCTTTTCTGGATGCTAAGTGTTTATAATATCTCTTTTCCATGCGATAGACTATTTTGTTTTTAAAAGCCACAATCTGAAAGATGATTTGAGTGAAAACATCAAATCAATAACACTCTTTTATCCATACTTCACGTTCTGATGATTCTACCAAAAAGATTCAATTCACAATTTCAATAAGGAAGTACTACCCACACTCTGCCAGGTAAGCATGCTCTGTGGCAATGAAACTAGCAAGCTGCCCAAAAATAATATAGAAACATTTGTAAGGTCTATATTCCATAATTGAAAAATTTCACATATTGATGAAGACTATTATTTGAATGCAAAGCATTAGAGTATCCTGGTCTTAGGATAAGGATCTTGTTAAATAGTCATTTAGGTGACTTATAGGCTTTTAACCCCTGATCAACACATTAACATGTGAAACTTGTTTTAAGCACACTTTAGGTGGCTTAAAGTTATGCCATTTCATGGAAGATTTATCTCTGATCTGTGTTACCAAGCTTGGGCTCCATTTATGTGTGGCCACTTGGCACCCATTAGGTCCCCAAATTGCAATCCTTCGGCATCCCGGGGTGCAGTGCCCTCCCCCACCCCCCACCCCGTTCTACATGGACAAATTTTCCACCCTTTCCACCCCTGAACTCTACTGCCCAGGGGGTGGTTCTGGCACCAGGCCAACTTCCCCTTGCAGCCCTAGTTGTGCGCCTTTCTCACCCACTGGGGTGGCAAGCCCATGCAAACAGCCTGCAGAGCACATGGCTGCTAGCCAGATGACTGAGCACAGGCAGGTTTAGGACTGGAGATCTGGGTTGAGGTGAGGGGGAACAAGACAGGGGGCCAGATTGGGTCCCCCTGAGGCGTTATTTTCTTCCCAGAACATGCGCAGTAGCTCCCCCAAAAGCACTTTCCCTCACTGTTTCTGAGTCCCATCCCTATAGGTCTCTGACTCCCAGTTTCATGTTCCTGCTCTCCCTCTCATCCATCCTCCATCTCTCGCACACCCCCACCTACAGCAGAGGTCTGTCCTGGCTCACCAGCCCCGAGGTGGTAACTCACAGCTGTAGCTCCTAATCAGGCCCCTGCTCTTATAGTGGCAAGTCATAGGTATGCAGATAAGAGACAGAGAAGGATTTTAGCCTCAAGGTCTGATTGCTCTAAACTCAAGATAGCCCTAACACCTATCAACATTTGAGCAGCTCAAAGTGTAACCTGTAACAAGGCCCTATGCCTGTTATCCCTGGTCTTAATCTTAGGCTCATGTTTTAAACTGTGCAGTGTAATTTAACTTCTTTAAATATGATTCCTGTTATAATCAGATTATCTACCATAAGTTAAATACAAATTATTATAAATTAACCAATGGAGAACTTTAACTTCCAGTGGGCAACTAATTCTACTTATTTTCTGACAAAAACCTTGTGTGTCACATAAACTTGCAAGCTAAATCAGTGATTCTTAGCCAGGGTGCTGCAGGGGTCAAAGATCTTTTTGAGCATACTATGCACTGTTAGCAATGTTGAATATTCAAACACTTACACATGATTCCCAAGATAAACGCAGAAATTTCAAATAAGAATCCATAGTGTCAAAAGCATTCTGACCTGTTGCAGTCTTTCTGAGTTCTTTGCAACAAAGGAATTGCTATATTATTTTTCCGTAGTCAAAAAGCAAGTAAAAGCTAACACTCGACATTTTCCAAGTTGTGCAATGTATCTAAAAAGGTTAACCAATAGGCTAAATGTTCTTGTCCACTTGTTTAAATTATAAATAAAATGCAGAACGTTATCACAAAGAAAGCCAGTCACTTATTCATTAACATAAAGGATTTGAAGATGCGGGGTGTGAGAGGACAGAAGTTTCTAATCTGCATTGGTTCACTGTTGCAATGTAACGTAAGGATCTATGGATATATACTTCTCAGATACACTTACTTTTGTGTGACTAGATCACTAATCTCCTTCAGATTTCTTCTACTGTCTCTTAACCTTCTACATCGCAATGGAAAGTTCAATGAAAATTGGATGCTATGTCTGAAGAAGATAAATCTTATAAAAATCATGCAGTAATTATTTGTCTCAGGAACATAATATCAATTAATCAGATCATGCTAAATGTAGGGACTATGAGTTGGGATCAAATGAAGGATGAAAACTGATTTTTATGATGATGCTTTAATCTATTTTGTGAGGTCTTTTACTTCCTTTTGGCTATCTTTGAGTTATTGTATTGTTTATTTCATCCTGGTTTAATAGGAATCATTACTAACCATTTCTCACTAGTGAAGTGACTAGAGTGGGGTAAAGAGCCCCATGAAGAAGCCAGGGTTTTGGGCCAGGAAGGTCACCTGCAGGGGAACTGGCTCCCAGTATTATAACAGCAAAGTCATGGCAGATGAAAAGAAACACCTACCAGGTGACCCAGGTAACATATTCTAGGCCACACACTGCCACCACCAGTGGGCTGAGAGTTAGTTAGGAAGGGCCCTAAGCCTTATAACACCTATAGGAACAATAGTGAAACAATGTCTGGGGTGGAAACTACTATTGTTTTTACGGGGTCAGGAGCAGAAGGCATCACCAAACCTAGTGGGCTCAGGTAAACTTTTGAGCACTATGCACAAGGAAAAGGAAAGGAACATTCTATCATTTCATTAAAACTATGTCATGTGCATATATCTGAGTCAGGACTGTAAGTTTTACTGGCATACCCTGTTTCTGAGGATCAATAAATCCAGGCAAAACTCTTTGCTAATTGTCACAGCCCAAATCAAGTGAGTGTCCCTGACACAATAGACCACCCCGCCATATGATTAGCATTGAAACCACCCCTCCATATGATTGACATTGAGACCACCCCTTTGTATGATTGGCATTGTTCTAAATTTGGTATGTTTCGCCTAATTTACTATTCCTACTTGGCAAATTTTCATTGGCTACTCTAGAAGTATAGAAGTCAGCTCAGTTTCCACCCAAATTGGAGTGGAGCGAACTCTGACCACGTTGCAGGAAAGACCTTGCAGAGCTCTGAGCATGCAGCGAAGAGCTCTGAGCACGTGGCAGGGTGACTTTGGCAGACTGATCACCCACCAACAGCTCCCCATCAGCAACCTCCTGATATACCCCTTCTCTGCATGCTTATTTTGTGTACAAACTCATTGTGGTAACCCAACTTTGTAACTATGCAAGTGAGCCTACAGCCTGTGTCGCAGCCACCAGCGGCGTAAGTAAAATCTATTTTAAAACCAATATGTTGTCCTGCCTCTCCATTTGCCAGCATGCCTGACGTCTGCTTAATTAAACCCCGTCCCCCTCGGCCGGCTCTGACTGGTCGGCCGGCCGAGACATGGCATCATGAACAGGATCTAAGGGCATTGTGGTGGAGAACATTTTAATCGAGTGTTGCCCATGGCACACCGGAGGACATCCTTTAACCGATTCTGGTGAATTGTGGGCTTGTATTGCATATCATCAAGCAGGCAACCCGGGTGAGAAGCTTATTAGTGGTTACCTCTCGCTGAAAGGAGAAAGAAAGGCTTCATCTCCACCCTGGGGCGTTTGGGTGATTAATGAGTGACAATTGGGTCCTATTCAGGCCCTGGAATGAAGCAGACACAGTGTCCTTTGTTAAAGTCAAGCCAGCGGGCACAGCAGAACCAACCCTTGCTCAGGAGTATACCCGCTGTATAAGATGTGTGTGGGAAGGCGGAGAGCCGACACCGGCTGATCGATTCAATCCCCCGACTCTGGCACCTGGATTGAGAGGCCACGAGATCCTCTCGGAGCTCTGAGAAAAGTTAGATTCGGAGGGCTGCATCACAGCACAGTGGACGGGCCTGAAGTGAGATAAAGGGAAGATGCTGAATATAATGTTCCGTACTGTGACAACTTTGTTGCGGGAAAATGTGAACCTAGAAGTTCAGATGCTCATGGCCGCCCAAGTAGCTAAAGAAGCGGTGGTGGAAGAGAGCACTGGGCTAGCCAAGAATCCAGAGATGCCGCCATTCCAAGATGGCGGCAGGAAGAAGGGAAAGCACACAGGAAGCCTCAGAGAAGAAGGTGTGGTTGGGCAGTCATTGGCCCCACTCCCAAAAGCGGCGCCAAAAGAAGCTCCGCCCCCTGGCCTAGCATCAGCAGAAGAGCCACCCCTCTATGAGGGAGAGCAGCTCCTTACCAGTTAGCCCCCTCCTAACCACAGCCCATCCAATAATGATGGTTAGGCAGGCCATTGATACGCAAGACAAAGACACAACTCGTACCATCAGGACATGCTGCATCCGCACGAGAACAGAGATGCAAGAGTTGCATAAAGAATTAAAAATAAGATCTGAAGAATCATTGGCTATATGATTGGGATGCCTGGTAGTGGAGTTCAGGTCAGAATTGTTAGAAATAGAAGAGGCCAATTATCCGACTTGTCAAGCCTCATGGAGCAGAGGACACATCATCGACCTGGATGTGGTGGCGAGTAATACTCGCTGGCCCATCCCGCTCCCAGCGCTTGACGCCAGACAAATGACCCACAGATTTCATGCCTAGCATGAAGGTCGTCCAAGGAAGGCCAGTGCAGAACAACTCCTGCTGGCCATAATAGGAGTGTCATATGCCTCCTGGAACCCCAGTGTACACCAACTGGGACTGATGCGGGCTCAGTGTAGAGGAGAGTGGCCTCACCGTTACTTGTGGAACCCTGGAACTGTCCCTACAAACTTGGACAGTATACAAGACTGAGTAGAGGTCTACGGAGGAGACGATGCCACGAAACTTCCGCTCTTCCTCAATTCAACGGCTGGACAGCAGGCAGGGAATCTCTTGAGTCACCTTCCATGGCTGCAAGCCATTATGGAGACATCCATGAGGATTTCCAGGGACACAGAACATCAGTCCTCGTACCCCATTAGAGCCCAGAGACTGAAGTGCTACGAATCTGACGTTCCACGGGAATCGCGACCATTGCCTCAGCGAATGCCAAAAGAGAGAGCCATGTTCGGGTTCCTCTTACAGTGTTCTGGACTAACAAAGTGGCAATTGCTCCTTCTAGGGGAGAAAGACCAATGGCACCTCGCGAATGAACTGGGTTTTGAATATGACGACTAAAAGACGGCGATGACTGATTGCCAACGCCAGCTAGCTATGGTTAACTGATTCGTCACCTTGTTATTGTCCAGTTTTGTGGCAAGTTCAATTGTTGCCATTTTTCCTGTTTGTTTGTCTGTTTGTTTGTTCTTTTGCAGGCTTGACAGTGATGAAGTGGCGGTTCGTGACTGCCCGATTGTGAGGACTCCGAGTACCGAACCACAGCACATTCGAGTCAACATGGTAATGACCACTCACTTATGTCATAAGCAGAGTCATCACTGTGTTCTTGCTGCTATCAACAGGTTCCTTGGTGAACGGAGCTGACTTCAAGACCTTTGGCTCAGACCTAGATTTCCTGTTGCTCGGATCCAGGACTCTGACGGTTCATCAACAGATAGCCTTACCGTGTGCTTGCAATTCTGTTTTTCTGTTAATAATCCCATGTACATACCCTTAGTCTACCCCTTTAGTGTAAATACCTAGTTTAAGACAAGATAAAAGAAAAAGTAATAAATAAAGTGTATATCTTGTAAGAAGGGTTCAGAACATAAGGAAAGAAATGAAGAAGATAATGATGGAAGGGGGCAAGTAGGGAAGATATAGTGAAGGGTAATCAGGTTTTAGAGAAACCTGTACACTAAAAGAAGGAGGAAAAGAGAAGAGAAGTGACGATAGATTGGAGAAAGAAGGGGACTTTAGACAGAGAAACAGAACGTAAGGGATATCATGAGTAAATGAAAAATGATGGTTAAATTAGTAATGACTACATAGTAAATCAGTGTTACAATTAAGTTTGCACAAGTCTTGAGACAATTGTGAAAACCCCCACATGGGGGGGCATTAAATTCTAGCCTAAGATATCTCATCCAAGTTAATCAATGCTTTAATTACCTTGTGTTTTTATTAGTAGTAGTAATCATTATTGCATATTGTTGTGTTTTATAATGTGTAAAAAAGAAAGAACCTGTAATTTGTATACATCCATTTACTACCTCAACCTTGTAAAGATGCAACGAGCTTGTAGATGAAAGTCGCTCTTACCTGAACCTTGTCTATTGTGTCATGGCCAGGGGGGCATGTCACAACCCAAATCAAGTGACTGTCCCTGACACAATAGATCACCCTGCCGTATGATTAGCATTGAAACCACCCCTCCATATGACTGACATTGAGACCGCCCCTCTGTATGATTGACATTGTTCTAAATTTGGTATGTTCTGCCTAATTAAGTATTCCTAGTTGGCAAATTTTCATTGGCTACTCTAAAAGTATAAAAGTCTGCTCAGTTTCCGCCCAAATCAAAGCAAAGTGAACTCTGACCACGTTGCAGGAAAGACCTCGCAGAGCTTTGAGCACACCATGAAGAGCTCTGAGCACGTGGCAGGGTGACTTTGGCAGACTGATCACCCACCAATGGCTCCCCATCAGCGACCTCCTGACGTACCCCTTCTCTGCACGCTCGTTTTGTGTATGAACTCATTGCGGTAACCCAACTTCGTATCTACGCAAGTGAGCCTAAAGCCTGCATTGCAGCTACCGGCGGCGTAAGTAAAATCTATTTTAACACCAACACTCTGTCCCGCCTCTCCATCTGCCAGCCCACCTGACGTCCGCTTAATTAAACCCCGCCCCCCTTGGCCAACTCTGACTGGTCGGCTGGCTGAGACACTAATATGGCTCCATCTTACAGTACCTGAGCTGGCTCTAAAAGATCTTGCTTCAGACTGGACATACTATGAGCCTCCCTGTCACATCCACATTATTCAGTGGTTCGTATGCAATGAGCTCTTCCTGTTTGCCCCTTCTAGGTAATGTGAACATATTTCAAGATCAATGATGCATGCGCAGGCACATTATTGAGCATGAAGACCAGAGGCAAGTTGACTGGTTCTTTCAGAAAGTCTGTTGTCTTGCTTAGAGCAGGAAGCAACCCAGAAGATACATATATGTTTGGATTTACAAATATAAGGTCTGTACATGGACAGCCAGTGGATTCTCAGCAAAGCCTTGATGAAAAGACAAACTTGAGCTATCACTGTGTCACATTTTTCTTTCTAAAATACACCATCATTTATTGGTGAACTAGAAGGCAGTGAATAGAGTCCTCAGCCAGGGAAAGACAAACTGAAGTCAGAAAGAATACCATGCCTAACTAGGAGTGACCTCTTAGGAGTCCATTCTATCTTCCTGACTTTTTTTCCACTATTCTTTCTGAACAGTCCCTTTCAACAGTCTCTCTGATCCCTGCTCATGGCTCACTTGCTAAAATGTCAATTGTCAGGCACTAGGCTTTCTATTTTATTTACCTAAAAGCTCTAGTCAAGCTCATAGATGATTTTGTAGTAAACCAGACAGCACATCTTCTTGCTATGGGAATGGGAATGGGAAATTAACTGTAGCATAAAATAGGGTGGGGAACTCAGAGAGGGACAGTAACTACAGAAACAGTACAAGGCATTCCTACCTTCTCAAAATATAGGAAAGGGAGCATGATCTGAGACCAGATGATGCCCAATTTATATTCTTAGGCAGCCACCCGAAATGTATTGTATACCTGGAAGAAGCAGATTTGGAATTTTGTAGGGACGTATTAGTGATATGAACAAAAGAAATGAAGGGAGTATTCAGGACTTTTTCTCACGTGTGCCAGTAAACTGATCTAAAATGCTACTGTGGCCCCCACAGGTCAACAGGGCCAGATAATGTCTGAATTAAGAAGGGGAACAATAGTAGGTATCAACTATTTTTGGAAGGCTGTTTCATTGTAGACAGTCTCTGACTAAAGAGAAGATACATTTTTGGCTAATGTTAAGGAGGCTAATGTTTTTACTAATGTTAATCATCTGAGCCCAGCTAAAAGAGGGAGGGGAAACAGCTAAACTAATGCCGGTCCCTCCTTTTGGCAAGTGTCCAGTGCAAATAACCATTCCCTGATAAACCAGTTAGAAGTGCATCAATATGGCTTAAAGTGGTTTTTCTCAACCTGTGGTCACAACCCAAAAGTCAGTCATGAAAACATATGAAAGGATTGTGAACAAGCCTTAAAAATGGATTCTCCTTTAAAGGAGAAAAATGTGGGAAACTGTGGCTTTTCCCTGACAAGCTGGCAGTTCCAGCCTGCAAGGGGCTGTTTGGGACCCCCTATGCCCCATATATACACCTCCCACCCCCAACACGCACACACTGAGGGGCGGGGGTCTGGGAATGGGGGGGCAGTGGGTCAGGATTGAGGAGTACTGTGTCGGGATCTTTATAAATGGGTCCTGGTACAAAAAATGTTAAGAACCACTGTCTTAAAAATCTGGGGAATGGAATTGGGATGCCTTATATTCAGCCCCCTTTGTTTAGCAACTCAATCCTCTGAATGGAGAACTACTGGCTGCAAGGCTGATGACAGAGCTGTTCATCAGGTGAAAACAAATAAGGAAACAAATACAGACACTGCACACATTTTTTCCAGATAACTTAATAAAGCTGCCATCTAATTAAACCACATCTCTTGCATCAGTTCTTTCTTTTTTTTTTTTCAATGTCCTGAACAATGACTAATATTATGGAAAAGGTCTCCTATGAAAGGCTAGAAAGGGAAAAATACCCTCTTTCTCAACTTTAATTTTAGACTCAAGCCACCCCTTGGAAAATACCAGCTCTTAGATTTCACTTATGTTTTGACTTTGGAAAAACAGTAGAGCAATTCCTCTGTTGCAAAGAACTCAGAAAGACCACAGTAGGTCAGAATGTTTTTAAAACTATGGGTTCATATTTGAAATATCTGGATTTATCTTGGGAATTGCATGTATGTGTTTGCACACTTAACAGTGCTAATAATGCATGCCAAACTCAAAAGGATCTGACAGCACTCCAAGGTATCACAGCGTCCTGATTGAGAATCAGTGTTGTAGAGGAAATAAAGTCAGTAAGATACAACCATAAAACAACAAACAGTATTGAGAGGGTTAATCAAGAGCCTATGTTCTCCCTGTGTCATGATTAACAAGAGGACTTCTAGGGAAGTTGAAAGGCAGTAAACAGAGAAAGCAGAAAAAAAATACTATCACACAATAAAACAGTCTGAAAAATATAAATGTCATGAGAAATGTTTCCATGTCATATAGTGTTTTTTTTAAAGAAAATCAGTGTTTTAGTTTTTGGTTTTTTGTTATTATGAGCAATAACATGGATGTCATAAGTTCGCCTCTACACACTCTTTTTTTTGCTACTTTGTAACTTAATCTCATTTGAAAACACGATATTGGCATTATCTAGATCTAGCTGGAAAAAGAAATACAACATTCTTCCCAACACTTTATTTCATTCAGTGCCTCTGGCCCATCTCTACTAAACGGAGTCTGTTTGGAAGACTTCCTCATTAAATATGTTCTTTGTGCCTTTCTAAAGACAGTACACTTGGATAGAAATAAGTGTAGTTTTATTAGTAGTAGTTTTTTTCCCAACTGTTAGTGTTTTTGACATGTTACTTAGGAATTGTTTATTGGGAAACATTACCAGGAGGGATTTTCAAAGTACAGTCTTGTTTTGATGTTTGACAAGATCTAGGCTACAACTTCACAATGATTTGTATATGCAGAGTCTAAATAAGACTTAAATTTGAAATGTTTAGTTTTATAACGTGTCACAGATGGGAACTTCATCCAATAATATAATTTTTTAAAGATGGGAATAGTAAAGTTCTTTGAGGCAGACACTACATACATAAACAATCACCAGTAGCATAACGGGGGGGGGAGGGGGGGAGGAAGGTGGAAGAAGAGGAGGGGTGACCAGGGTAGCAGTCCTGGGTACCACCTTTTAACAGAGGAAAAAGTATCCACTGCTACACTGGTGGTTGACTGTACCACTGCCATAAGCACTGCTGAAGCTGGTGCTGCCCCATGCCTCATGTTTGCCTCAGGCACAGGGCTGTCCTGCTATGCCTCTGTCAATCAGAAATGCCTGATTTCTTAAGGACAGTAGCTTACAGAGAGAAAAAGAGAACTTTATGTTGCATCTGAAAACGTTTTTTTTTTTATGCAAGGGAAGCAGCTGACTTTTCATTTCCTTAAGATTCTGGATGTGACCATAGGTTGCTTTAGTTATACAAGTTGTGGTTCAGCCCCTACGCTGGACGCCAACAACAGGGCAGACTGACTTTAATTACAGAATGTTTTTGTCCTAGAAATCTGAAGCCTGAACAGAGCTTCACTCTCCAAACTAGTGTTATTCCACCTACGCAAGGTTTAGGCAAGGGATGATTCACTGGTCTACTGCACACTCAGATTTAAGTTGGCAGCATTTCTTAGCCACTCTGCACAGCTGTTAATGGCTGCTTAGGCCATGAAGGGTGAATCGGGTTTGATATCTTTGTAAAAAAAGACACGGGCTCAGGTTTTGTCTCTTGTTAATATCCTTGGACCGGAGTGCAGGTTGTTGAGCCGCATCTGGACAGAAGTAACTCAGTCATGAACTCTTTCCTAGTTCTCCCACTGCATTGAGAAAAGAGTAAACAGCACTGAACCATAACCATCACTGGATGCATTCCTGGATGCAACTGTGAAGAAAACAGCAGAATCAGTTCACTTTTTCTTGCCTATCTGTAGAGGAGGCATGCAAGGATGCACTAGAGCTGACAAATGTTTCCACTACTGTACTGCTTGTTTGACACAAGTGAACAAGGAAAATGAAGTTCTTTGTAATACCATGCAGGCAGAGCAATAGGGCTGTGTGAAACTTCAGCTCCTGATTCAATTTGGCGGAGATTTGGTGTGATTCAGTGGCCAAATCTCCAAATCCAAATCAAATCAGATGACCCTTTATTCTCTCTGAATCAAATCAGAACCCTCCAAATTGATTCAGAGATTTGGACATAGACACAGATTTACATTTTTTTTTAGGTACCTCTAGGTAGCAGGGGCTCATGAGTGCTGCAATGCTGGGATGCATGAAGTGTCCCACAGAAGCACAGGTGGCTCCTCAGCATGCTTGGCAGCAGACCCAGAAGTGGACCAGAAGTACCTCTGGTCCACTTCTGGGTCTGCCAGGGAGCACACTGCCCCACCCTGCACCTCCCCAGCTTGGCAACTGATGCCTCCTGGGTCTGGGGGGGGGGGAGGCACCCATGGTTCCCCTGTGGTTGATCACCAAGCTGGGGAAGTGTGTGTGGTGGGGGGGGGCAGGGCACTCCCAGTGGACCCTGAAGTGGATTGAAAGTACTTCTGTTTCCCTTAAGGATTTGCCCTTGAGCACATGGAGGGCCCAGCCCCCTTACACTCCTGTGGGATGTTTCATGTGCCCCAGCATTGCAGCAATCGCAAGCTGTGCTTGCTACATCAAGGTATGTAGTAAAAACATTTAAAGCTGTGTCTATGTCTGAATTGCTGATTCTCCAAATCAGCATAGAATCTTCAGATTCGGATTTGGCCAAATCGAATCAGGGACAGTGATCCGAATCAACAACTCGAATTACTGTCCCTGATTCAGACCAAATCTGAATCTGAATCAAATAGGGCCCGCTTCACACACCCCTACAGAGCACCATTTGTCCCTTTATGAAATATTTTACTAGCTTCTAGAGAAGAAAATCCAATCCAGTTTCAACTGTTCACTTTCTTGAAGTAACTCATGAAAGTCCAACATTAAATAGCAGAAATGAGATGTTCCTATCAAGAGGCTTTCATGATATTATGTGGCATATATTTTATTCTCCTTACTTCCCATTACAGCCTACATGCTATAGTAAGCAGAGCACAATGTAGTGATAGGTGATGGGTATTTTCAATAGGCCATTGTTGCATACAGTAAGTTAAAACCTGATTTACACATACTGAAATCAATGGAAGGTTTTTCATTGACTGCATTGGGCATAGAATAAAACCCTGGTCAATTATATACAATAAGACAATACAAGGTGGTTATTTTTATGTTCTCCACAGCACCATAGGTTTCTGCGAGCAGCAATTCACCAAATTGCTTTGTTGTTTGAAGATAACAGGCCATGTAGGTTGCAGCTACTCAGAAAACAATAGACAACTGATAATGCTCTTGTAGAGTTCCTTGCTTTTAAGTGTTTCTAATAATAAGTGTTTATACACTACTTTGGCTTCTCATATAGTAGGTACAGCTCAGTAGTGAACACACATTTACTGTTAGGTTTAATTAAACTTCTGCAGCTGGTTTCTTCCATTTTGGTACCTAATGGATTCTGTGGGCCTTACTTGCATACAGCACTCTGTGATCTATAGTCTAGCATGCAAACATAAATAGTTATGCCTGTTTATGCCTGTATACCATATTTCTGCTTAGAGGCCAGGTACAGACACTATACTTTTACTGGTATAAGTGATCAAGAACCTATCTACACCCGTAACAGAACAGAAGTTTGGCACACAAACCAGTCTATATATGTAACAGAACACATCATTCTGTTCAGCACACATGGATTTAAAAATGACAGAATGTAGTCTAAGATTTGTCCCTTCCCCACCAAAGAGCAAATGTACATTCTGTTTGCTACCGATCTAAAATATACCTTTCACAGAAAACTGCATAACTTAGATCGATTCTGCCTTGGGCTTTTTGAATGTCTGTAGCTAGCTAGAATAATCTGTGTAATGAGTATTTTGGAAAGGAGAGATCAACTGGACAAATTAAACAGCAAGGGCCAAACCTGACCTAAAGAATTTCTCTTGGCATAATGCTTGTCAGCCAGGCTGAATGGGCTGGGTAGAGTGAAACACTAACATGTTATACTGCTTGTAATAACTGACCTAGTGTGGCAACAGAATTTCACTGTACCATTTAGGCATATCCCTGGGATTCAATACAGTGATCCAGGTTTATGGCAGCTCAGTATCTGGCCCCATGGCCACTGTAGCTGATCAGGAGCAGAAGACTTTTATATGTTTTAATATAGAGGTAGAGATAATTTAATGAATTCTATGAGCTTAGCTCTGAAGGACGACATTCATGCACCATATCTCTACCACCACAATGTACAGGATCAGAATAAGGTCTACAATTTAATGCCTAGATTTGAAGTTTTACCTGGGACTTAGATGATCCGTACAGGTTGACTCTTCATAGTTATGAATTTTCTCCTACTTAGTATCATAGTATCATAGTACCTAGGGTCAGAAGGGGCCTAGAGCAGGCCATCTAGTCTGACCCCCCGCCAATTGGCAGGAAACAAGTGCCAGGGTCA
>JAGPOW010000304.1:91584295-91604211 GCA_030014935.1 Caiman crocodilus
CAGCTCCTCCTGCTTACCTCCCATGCTGCGTGCATTAGTATAGAAGCATTTAAGGTTATGCACTGCCGCCTCCCCCTCCTCTTGCATATCCCCCAAGCTACCACCACCTTTGCCCACCCGTTTACTTAAACAGGGGCAGTTAGATGTTCACTGTACAGCACTGAAGTTGACTACACAGTTATGTAGTTGACCTATATAAGGTGAACAAGCTAATGGATTGTTTATGTACAACTCCAACTATTCAACCTAGTAGTCAACAGGTCTTTGACAGGTCATGTGTTTATCAGGAAATGGTCTCCATTTTCCTATCTGATGACCTAATAACAGAGTCCTTCCACCCAAATGAATTCTATTGGTACTAATTTAGTCTCAGACCCACAGTTTCAAAATTTAGAGCTGGGTAGGGGAAGGTGAAGCACAGAGCAGATGCATCTTGTTCAAGATACAATGGGAAAGCTGACAGAACTAACACAGCCCAGGTCTTCCAATTTTGCTCCTGAGCTCTTTCCACAAGACCACATTTTTTTCTTCATTATGACTCTGAGATATGTATCAACAAAGAAACCTTTTCACGCCAAGACTCAGATACTTGCATAAATGTCTTCAATGAATGATAGGATGGAGGGAAAAATTATAAAATATTTTTATTTTTCAAGTCTCCTTGCAGAACCAATAACTAGCCACATAGGACTTCCATCTACAGAGCAGCAGCAAAGGATCCTGCTATCTATGCTGTCCTCCTGCATGGAGCAGGAATAAGGGGAGAGGAAAAAACTCTTTAGTTACTGGTCTACCTGTCTGACAGGCAGATATTGCTTGGGAAGTCATTAGTGAGAACATTTCACAGTGAAAGCAAGACACTTCTGGAAGTCTATTCAGTGAACAATTTCTCATGCAGTGCTGGTATATGAGAAGATAAAGAAGCATATGTTTTTATGTATTTATTTATCTATATGCCACCAAAAGCTACTGTAGATGAGGGGTGCCAAAATACTGGGATTTGGTCTTTTAAATTGTGTGTGAAATAAAAAGACTTATAAATACATATTGTGAGATAAGTCATGGCTTTGTTATCTTGTATATTAATGCAACTCCAATGGAGCCAATTTATATGAACAACTGAGGGCAGGATTTAGCTACTTGTTTCAAATCACTGAATGTTTACTCTATTGTAATTCCTTTATCAGGCCAGTTCATCCATTGTTATGCATCAGCAGTATTGCTTTGATTTCCAAGTTACTACAGGCTTTACTACTTCACCATTAAAAGGAAGAATACTAAGTTTTATTTTAACTTTGCTGTCTTACACTTTTTGTGCTTCCTGATTATGTGATGAGAGACAGGAACTTGTATGATTGGAAATCCTCCTACTACCACCAGTTGTGTAGGGAATTATATAAAGCAGAAGTAAAGTAACAAGCAGTATTTAATTTTAGTTATGATGCTCTGCATTTTGAATAGGGTCTTGTTAGAATGATTAATTAATTGAATGGCTATGATTGGGCTCAAGAATTGTTTTCTTGTCTTACAAACTTGTATGCTTGTTGTAATACAATACTAAAGGTTTCCTTTCTTTTATACCTTTCCAATTTAAAAAAAAAGATGAAACACTTTGTGTTTAATAATTGATTTTCTACCCACCAGGAATAATAGTTAAACACCAAAATCAATGCCAGCCTCTATAAACTCCTACTTACTCTTGATCATATCTGACTGTTTTATAACAGGTTACATTAGCACTTTTTAAAGTTAAGGACCAGGGATAACAAAGGAAACAGTATTGTCAAGACCATTACCACAGTCAAGGGCAACTGAAAACAGGAAAAATAATATTTGACATATACATGATGTGGGGTGTATCTGATGGCAGAAAGCTGTATTCTTTGCTGCATGCTTAATTGGCACCAATAAGAATCACAAGTAACTCCACTGACACCTGTAGAGATACACTGATGTAGAAAATCAGAATCCAAACTTTGAGTCGGACTTAGTAAGGTTCACTTTTAAAATGTCATCGTTATTGTCATCACTATCATCAGCTGCCGCAGCTTATGATGTTATCCTAGCATAATTGTGCTGTATTTTAAGTCTCAACATGGCTGAATATTTCATGCATTTTCATGTCCTTTCTACCTTTTCATGTGTATTTTTTTCCTTTGCTGAGGTGCAGCTATAAATTTAAAAAGGAAAACAAAACAAAACTAAGCTGCTTGGACTTTTGTGGCCATATAACATGACTGCAGCAACATTCTTAGGACCAGCATGAACAGGCTGCAACCCTATATATCACTTCTTAAGATAGGGAGGGGGCCCAGTTATTCCTAATGGGAGAACTTCACTCAGTATGCTTATAAACTCAATACTTTGTCACTATAAGAATATTAAACAAATAGCATCAACTTTATGCTCATAGCATTGGCATGGCCATTTAAGAAATTAAGTCACACAAAGATCACTTTTAATATAATATGTATGCTTTTCATGTGGGTGAAGGCTACCTAGTTAAGTCCTCTCAATGTAGCAGAAGCTGGAACTTGTACTTTGCTATGTTTTCGCAGGTAACTGAGGTTTCATTAGGATAAACAAGGCTATCATACACTTCAGAAACTGGCTACGATATAGTCCTAAAGTCAGCATAACCAGTTTTATTGTTCTCAGGATATGATAAGGACACTGTGCACTTAAAAACAAGCACTATTTTTAAGAAGATTGATCAATTCATAACTGGACAAATCTGTTGACAAAGTAACTGATAAGTGTTCATTAAAGTTCTGGACCGATATGCTAACTCTGGCATAAAGAGGTTTTTGTCCATGGTAAAGAAACATTCTCTTATATTAATTCTTGACATAGAACAAATATATTTTCCCTTAACTTCAAGAAAGTTTGTCACTGAATGCAGGGAGTCAAGTTGTTATAACTGTTTTGCCTGCTAGTGCTCTTGATCCTTTTTAAGATCTTCAACCAGGTGGCTAGTTGATTTGCAATTATAGGCAACCAAATTAGGTAATATTGTTAAGCAGGGGACCATGAAGAAGGATTATGTTCTACTGTGGTCCAGATTGCTGCCCATCCCTTCTAGCTGAAGGATTTAATGGCAGAGCTTTATAGTGCTGCTTTCAGGGAAAAGCCACAACTGTGTTAAGGCAGAAGCTCTTTGGTGTTACCATAATTCTCCAAGCCAGGACCAAAAAATAATTGTTTTTGGAAAGTCACAGGAGTTGGCAAAGCTGTTTCTGCCTGCTATACTAAAGGCATTTTCCACATTTTATTTTTAACACACACCACATGGTTATCTTCACTGTAAGAGAGATCAAAAAACTGACAACTAACTGCATAAATAAAACAATGCTTTCTTAAAAAAAGAGAGCTCTAGACAAATTGTCAGGTTAAAATGTCAGCACTTTTTAAAGGCTGTGGGTAGCTCTACCCCAATAGGCTAGTCACTACCTACTTGAAGAAGAAAGAATAAAATAATTTTCGAATCATGCTTTCCCTTGCTGATTGTGATTTGTAACAGAAGCCACTGGAGTCTCTCTGTCACATAACAAGACAACATTTGTCACATGACTGTTTGAGGGCTACTACTATATAAATCATGGCTACTGGCTCTCCCACTGTAAACATCTCCCCTTGTGTTTTAATTAGAATTCCACACAATATTACCCTGGATTTTAGTTAAGCCCCACCCCAGAATGAGGAAGGATTTCTTCTGAATTATTAATTGGGATCCAGAAAAGCAGCAGTTATGAATCCAACATTAGGAAAGATGCATTGAGACTAGAATACAAATGAATGTGAGAGTTGGTAGATGACACTTGCCACTGCAAACTCTGTCCTTTGAGATGGCAGCTGCCATAGTAACTCTTAACATTCTTTTGTAGAAGTTACACCACAGCACTGCAATTAGTATTGGGCAGGAAATGTCACCAGGAGAAAATACAACCTTCCCCTGTACGACGCCCCCCAAATTCCCCTTCCAATAAGTGGCTGTGCCATTACCCCAGTTGGCTTCCAGAATAACTGGAACTGAAAGCTGCCTTCAAGCCATCTTTGCACCCCGCAACAACAGTACTGAAAATTCAGTCTCCTGAATTTTGAGCTACAAAATCAAACCTTGCTAGTTAAGATATCTGAGTGACAGGGCACTTATTACCTGAGAGCTGATTAAACACTCCGCAGTACACATCATGCACAAAAAGGTTAGCGTGTGACTAAACTTTATAGATCCAGTATTGACATTTTGTGATCCACACTGACTTCAGGGTAAATAAAACAGCTTTGTGATAATAGGACATACTGTAAACAGAACATTCTCTGGAAGTATCCAACAAATAAAAGAAATGATCATGAAGATGGGACAAAGTGCCTGTGTGAGCAGTTATGCAAACAAATTTATTGATAAATATATGGTGCTGAAACCCAATTTCAGGTTAAGTGGATAGATGTGGAAACTGCAAGGCGTTGGCTATGCTGCAGACTGACGTCTTGTATTATAGTTCCAAAATGGGCACAGTTCCTGTAACAGTAAAGGCTTCACAACATTCCTTAATGGGGCTCAACCCCACCCATAGGGACTTGCCTCTAGGAAGATGAAGATGTCCCATTCAGCATTGCCTACTCTGCTGTTGGTCTCTGTGGTGAAGTTACCAAAGGGTCATATTTCTCAACTATGCCAACACTGAGGACAAAGGAATTCTCTGATCCTTAGACCATGTATTTTATCAGACCAGTTTCCTCAGGCTTCTCTAAACTGTTAGCTGCCAAAGACCAAACCAAAATCACACTTTCAGTTATGAGGCCTTATATATAATGATACCCCATTTATAATCTCTGGTTTGAGGCACACCCTGTACACTGGGTGCCAGGAGAAGGGGTGAAGCCCAAAGTTCCTCTGGCCATTGGAAGAGATACCAATGCAAGGGGAATTTTCCATTAGTTCACTAATCCAGTTTAGATCTGTACAAAGTGGCCCCAATGTATTCATGAACAAAGCCCCAGGCTACCACTTACTGCCAGCTGTAGCAATGACCAACTATTTTACATACCAAGAACTATAAAGAGACCAAAACAATTTCACATAGTCTTTACAATACATTTACTATATCAGGAGTTATCAACCAGGGGTATGCATATCCCTGGGGGTACTTGGGAAGGTGCCAGGGGTAGGCGGCAGTGGCGCGGAGAAGTTGGGGTGCTTCTGGTTTTGCCACTGCATGTGGGGGATTCCCTGCTTCTCCACCAGCTGCTGGGGGGTACACCAAACAAAAAAAGTTGCAAACCCCTGTATTATATGGTTGCAAGCTACCTCAAGCAAGCAGCAACCTAGAGTTACAAAGCTTTAAGTACCACCATTTGATGCATGAACTTTCCACTATAACAAGTCACAATGAAACTGGAGTTTTCTCAGTCATCTGTACATTACAGGCTCATCCAGTGTGTTTCACAATTTAGCCTGCTGATTCTATCACTAAACATATCTCAACTTAAAGAGTAAAGCCTACAGTCAAAAGCAACAAACCTGCCTTCTCCCTGATATGAGAGAAATAAAAGTCAAATCACCTCTCCTCAACACTGGGCACGACTTATTTTTCTTCACTTGCTTAGTAACCCAATCTGGAGAGTAAGCTAGTCAGAGATGATACTCAACTGTGATCCCTTACAGAAGAAGAGAGAGAGAGTTTGGTTTTGTTAGTCTATAAGGTGCAAATTTACCCTGCCTTCTCCCTTACAGAAGCCAGCTTACCCCATGACAGATTCCCATTGACTTCATTATTAAAACATACAGCCTGCTGAATATTAACTTTTAGAAACAAAAAAGTATCTAATTCTCCCCATCTCTTTTATTTAGCTCTAGAATTAAGTTTGAGTTTTCAAATGCATTTTAACCTTTTCAAATGTAAGTGTAAATACATCAAGAATTCATCCCTACGACTAAAAATAGAACAAGACTCTTGTTTATTGACATGCAAAAGCTGAGTACTACACTTTTTCATTAACATTACAGTCATTATTTTTTTAATAATGGTGAAATGTTGCTTAGGATCTTTCCTTTCACTTCCCAATCTGATTCTCTTGATTCAACTTGCAAATATGTGATGAGTCTATCACTTTCAATAGACCTTATCCCTAACCTAATATTTCTGAAGTAATGCCTGAACTTTTAAACCATGGTTTTGTAGTGGGTATCTCAATGCTCTGTCTGTTTTACCCTGTCATACGCTCACCACAGATTAAACAATTGGCATCTGGTTGCTCACGCAGTCTTAGAATTAGAATTCCAGCCATACACTACGTAAAATTGCTGCCAGTGAGCATAATTATACTTCAATGACTTTATTGACTCCAAATGATTAAGCCAAGTATGACTGACAAAGCTTTACTGACCAGTTCTATTTATAACACACCACTATTCTGTTCTGACTGAAGAATAGTTACATGTGGTTCTTATGTGAAGCAGTGCATTACTGTCTGTTAAGTTTTCTGGGCTTTAATAGTAAGGGTGGGGTCAATGTTCATTGATAAGTGGTCATACTCACTTTTGGAAACTTCTCCCTCAATTTAAAAAGAAAACTTTTTTAAACAAAACTCTATTGTTGGAATGTAAGAAAAAAATGTTCTTAAACCTTAGGCTAACATATACTGCCATCATGTGGGGAGAAAAAACACCAAAGGGAAAATATTAAGCTTTTTGAAAACTTACAGGCAAACCATTAGCTTAGAACTTTCTATCCACTACTGATGCAAAATAATCATTTTTTCCTCAGCTTTTTCTGTTTGTCTGTTTTCATTTGCTTTACTTGGTAAACTGGGCAGCATTTCTACACTGCATCATACTGCTAATGGCTGGCTGAATTTCCTGTGCCCAGAGCCAATACAATGACATCTCTCAAGTACTGTTGCTGAGGAGCTCCTGTAGACCTGCATCCTTAGGCCTTGCAAGAGTACGTCTAGAAAGTACAACAAAACTCCATAATGAAACTCCAACAGGGAGGCAGGAATGGAGGATGGACACAAGTATATATGGTCATGTTGCTGCTCTTAGGCATACTAAACAGACCTTTCTAAATAACAGAATGGGAAAAAATATATAGTTTTAAGTTTACAACATTCAGATCTTTGAATATTTTCAAATGAGTCAATATATACAAATACAAGATGTCAGTACCCCTTTAAAAAGCATCATCATTATTGGAACTATGAAGTTCACCAGGGATACTCAATCCCTGGCTTGCAGGCCAAATCCGCCCAGAGGAGTTGTGTCATCCAGCCTACAGAGTCTGGAAATTTGGCAGCAGGACAACAGCAATTAACACTGCTACTGTTTCCCAGTGTCAAGGATTCTGATCAGGCAGGCCTGGCTGGACCAGTCTTGTGAGTTATGTTATCACTTGATCTGAGCCTTCAAGAGGCTACTACGCCTGCTCCAGATCCATGGCTCATGTGACTGGCCCAGTTCTCTGCAACCGGATTGACTGCTGAAAGCACCTTTTGCCCCTTTTAAATGCACTCTTTTCTCTTTTAGGATTTTAGGATTTAGAAAGGCATTTCTTCCTTCACTCCAAACACTCCTAATTCCTTGATAGCAAGAATCCATATATCCTTTATACTTTCAGAACAATTCAAACATCTGTTCATATCATAAAATGAAATTGTCAAAACCTATTGAATAAGTCATACCATGTATAATGCATATTGTCTATTGTGTCAGTCAATGCAGACTTTTATAATGATTATAAATATACTGTTTCTAAGATTTAAGCTTTAGTTATATGTTGTGTACGGTAATATACTGGGGAATTCTTTTGGCCCAAGTGTACACTTCCTCTTGATCTTAGGTAAAGTTTGCTGTGTTACAATTATTGCATGCACCTATTGGAATTCTATCTATTATTTCACCCATTAAAATAGTTCAGAATTTTGTATTGTTCAATTATTTTTTACCTGTTAACAGTAAGAGACACGTGACAAGTTTAATTATTTGACTGTGTAACTGTTGCATCTAACAGCCTAAGATGATATTGTAAACCTTCCTATTTGAAAACACAACATCTTTAAGCATACTCACAAATAGTAAATTCTTTCCATTTAATATTTAGCTGCATTAATATTGCCACTTTTAGTTTCCTCAGAAGTAACCTCAAAGGTCTTGAAGTTGCTTCCTATCAATCTGTTCTGTCAAGCATGTGCAAAAACAAAAAAAAGACATGGGTGGGTAACAAGACACAAAAATTGTAAGAGCACTCCAGAGCAGAAGTGAAATTTTGTAGCCCACACAATGTGAACCCCAAAAACAAACCAGCCATCTTGCAAGCTGACAGAATAGCTGAACTGCAATTAAAAAAAGTTGTGGCAGCCTCTCCTCCAAATTATTTCATAATTTTACTTTTTTTTTTCATCAAGGCCTATGTCCAGGTCTCACTGAAGTTAAAAAGGACTCCTACTGTTCCATGGATGAGATTCATCAACCATATATAAACATGTTTCCGATTCATGTTCTAAGAGCAAAATGGAATGCATTTATCCTTCCTACAGCTAATGAATGCTTTCTTAAGGTCTTCAAAATCACGTTGGTGATGGTTTTGAAGCACATACTTCCACTGCTACTTGTTGACTTTTGTCAGCATTGCTGTTCCTACAATGGCCACAGTACTGTGTTAACACAGCACCCAATATTTTGACTCTCACATCTTCTTCTTTAGCACATATACTATTTCTGCCAAAAGTAGAAATAATCACATTGAAGAGACCATACACTGTTGGATAGGAATAAATGCTCCCTGATACACATGCCATTTCTCAATAGGCTCCACTCTAAAATACCTGTCTGATTTCATTCAGAAAATGTACATTGAGACTCTGGAGGGACCTCAATACTAGCCTGGGGGATGCGGGTCAAAACTGGCTGAAACTTTTCTAGCACATATTTGATTTTTTTTAATCAGAATGTACAATTTGTATATTATGTATAGATGGGAAAGAATGTATTTGCTGAACGTGCCTCCAGAATTCAGTTGCTAACCAGAGCCCTAATTTGTACTTCAAAATCTGCTGAAATCAATTTGCAGTTGCATTTCAAGCGAGTTTCATTTTTTTTAAACAAACAGTTAGTAAAGAGGAGCAAACAGAATACAGAACAAGAGCACAGAGTAAAGCACAGAACAAAAAAAGACTCTCTCCATAGCTAATTAGGAATTCATTATCTCTAAGTAATCTAAATAAAATAGCAACCAGAGAAAATATGATTTTTTTGTAACTCTTCTGTCAGATGTTATTAATGTACCAATTCCAGGTTCACTGAGATTTCTAACAGCCCCTTTTAACACACATATATTTGCCTCACCTTCTTCCCCACATCTCATGGGACCACTTGCAAACTTCAAACTCTTCTTTCTTCACAGATTTTAGGTTTTTTAAAATGTATCTTCATGATTATTTTTATAGGCATTTCTTCCTTCATTCCAAACACTCACAAATTCTTGACAGCTAGAAGCCATACATTATTTATACTTTCAAAAACAAACAATGTATTTGTTTATATCAGTCGTTCCCAACCTTTTTTTGCTGCAACCCTAAGTTGGCCACCAACAAGACCTCCCAACCCGGTGCTGCTGGGAGCAGAGTGCTGTGGTGGTGGCAGTGGCCCAGAGGTGAGAGCGGGGGATCCACCATTGCTCCTTTTGTGCGCTGAGGTCCCACCCTGCCCAGCTGTCCACCTACCCACCATTCCCAGGCCATGGGTATGAGTGTACGCGTGCGTGTGTGTGCGGGCCCTTTGTGACCCCACTGAGGACCCTCCACAACCCTGATTTGGTTGCTCCCCAAGGTTGGAATCCAATGGCTTATATAATACAATTAAATTATCAAAAAGCTTTGTATAAGTCAGGGGAAAATGATAAATTCTCATTGGAAGCACACAAGTCTTATTCATCACTAATTTTCACTTAAGGATGTAGTTAGATTTAATGATGGTCAAGGAAATAGTTATCTCTATTCAACCTGCCAATTCTAGTTCATAAAGTCCCCATAGGCATCTTCCACTCTGACTAACTTCTACTGCCCAGTCCGATTTAGTTAAATTAGCTCCAAGAACTCCTAGAACAATAAATGAGAAGATCTTAGTAAAAATCCCTGTATTGTTCTATTAATTTTGGGCTCTCTACTCAACCCAAAGCAAGTACCTTATATTTAGGATGAACCATATTCTCTAGAATATATTTTTCATAATTTATTCCTAGTCCTTCCATAAATATAACAAAAGGAATCAAAATTCATGATATCTTTTATTTCAACTAGATATTTGCAAAAAAATTTGCCTCTGGAGCAATACAGATACAACTTGGTTATACCTAAATATAACAACACACTTTACAATGAAATGTGTCTTAAAAACATACAATATAAAAGTAAAAACCAATGCAATGCAGTGTTATCTGTGTGAAACAATGCTAGATTGAAATTATAATGCATGCAAACTAAGCCTCCAAATTTTGTTTTAACTCTTTCTGTTATGCAGGGAACAGAGTTTAAGCAGTCTAGGTCTGGGACATGTATTTCATATGGTTTCATTCAGAATTATCTGGCTAGCTATATAAGTAGGCAACAATAGAACAATTCAGACAGGATGCAATAGGTTCATGGGAACTACAAATGCACCTGCTTTGTGACCTGGGAGCATGGATGGATTATTACTACTGGCTGATCTATCAGCAGAAATTTTGCCTGCTTTACAAGGCATTTATAAAGTGCCAACTGATCACAGACAGAAAGTCAGGGAAAGCTATAGGTTGTTTTCAGCTTATGAAACTTCTTTTAACATAGTTGTATGGAACATTATTAAGGATAAAATATAGCTGAAAAAAATGAAGCAATTCTATAGGTGCCCTAATACATTGGTCCAATATCGGATCGGTACTGATACAAAGAAAATGTCTATATCCAATATCGGTCTTATGTGGCCAATAATTTGGCCTTTAAATGCTTGTGATACATGCAGACACAGCACAGCACAGAACAGAGCTGGCAGCATGGAGAGCTACCCCAAGCTGATAAGCTGTAAGGGGAGGGAGGAGAAAAGGGGTGTGTCGGGGCAGATCAATGCCCCCCCAAAGAGGGAGGGGGCAGGCACTGCCCAGCTGGAGAGGAGATGAGAGCACAGGATAGAGCTGTGGCTCATGGATTGAGGTGGCTCCTGCTTCTGCTTGCACCCTGGGAAGTGGGGGGGGGGGCATGTGCCCCTGGATCTACACAGTGTGGGGTCAGCGGCAGCTGCAGGGTGGAGCCAGAGCTGATGTTGTGCAGGGTTTTTCTTTCCAAAGCCTGGGCTCAGAGTGGGCTCTGGTAGTGCTCGGAGAAGGCTGCAACCACCCCAGATTTTATGGCAGCTCCAGTCCCAGCTCCATGCTGTTGCCTGCCCAGCAGAATATTGTGGCTTTTTCCAATACTTGGGTGTGGGGAGGTGTGCCCGCTGGGCCTCAAACATCTTGTTCCGTGCTTCCTTTATTTGGGTGTTCACTGGGACCCGTCCTGCCGTCGTAGGTGGTCTTGCAGGAAGTCTTCACATGCACTACAAGTTGCCCTTTTCTCACCTGCCACGACTTTGAATCTCTTACAGTGTGGGGGGCTTCGTACTGTGCGGTTACCCTCTTTAGACACCTGCTCCTTCGGGGTCTTCCATGAGGCTCCACCTCCCTTATACCAGCCCTATACCCAGCGCGCCAGATCATTATTGTTTTTGTGGCCAATCTCGTGCTCCACGATCCCCACCCAAATGGCAAACCTTCAGTTAGTCTTCCCACCTTTCTTGTTTCCCATCTTCCTCAACCCCTTCTGATGTGGGGAAACATAAAATACCCTTTCCCTAGCCAAGGAAAAGAAACAATAAATCTAAGAAAACCACCACCCCAACACCGTGCCTTCTTGTGGAGAGCAGATAACCCTTCTGCACTCCTATTCACCCCACAGGGTCTTCTCTAAACCACCTAGCCTTGTGGCTTAGCTCCTACTGCCCAGGCTAGAGTTGCTCTCCCTCCAACCTCTCAATATTGCGACCCTCTCTCTGGGTCCTCGCACCATTGCTGTCCTCTCTCTGGGTCTTCATAATGTGGCTGCTCTCTCTCTGGGTCTTCATAATGTGGCTGCCCTCTCTCTGGGTTTTCCCAGTGCAGCAGCCCTCTTTCTGGGTGTTCCACGTGCAGTTGCCCTCTCACCATCTCATCTATTTCTGCCTTGCCTGTCGCTGGAACTCCTACTCCTTGCCCGAGTCATCAGCTCCTCCTCATTCAGCGATTGTCCACTCTCCCACCGTCCCGCGCCTTTGGCTGACTCCACTGGCTGGGACTTCCCTCGGTATCTGCCCACCCCCTGCCTCTCTGCGTGCTTTTGTTTCCACCGGCTGGTAATTGATGTTGATGTCATCCGCCACCTGCAGCTGAATAAAGGCGAGGCTAATAATCCATGCGGGTTTTTCCCATCGCACTTGTTTTTCCTCGAGTCCTGCTGTGGGTAAGTTTTCTAATTTTACTTTCATCTTTCCTACTCCTCCCCTGTTTCCTGGCCCTAGGGTTCCCCTTGAGAGCTTTAGGGTCTCCCCAGTTTGTCTCTCCCTGTGATAGCAGGGCATTCAGCCAGGACTGCTCCAGGCAGCAGGTGGTGGTACAGGGCTGGAAGCAGAGCTGCAGTGAAATTTGGGGCAGCTGCAGCCTTCCCCAGTGCTGCCAGAGCCTGCTCTGAGCCCATCCCCTGGCAAGAAAAAACCCACATAACACCAATTCCAGCTCCACCCTGCAGCTACAGGCCACACCATGCAGATCCAGGGACACATGCCTTCCCTGCCCTGCCTTCCTGGGATGCAAGCAGTGGTGGGATCCACCCCCACGTCATGAGCTGTGGCTGCATCCCGCACCTCGCCCAACCCGGTGGGCAGTGTCTGCTTGAGCCCCCTTCCTCACTGCAGGGGGCGTTGGCCTGCCCCTCCATACCCCTTCCCTCCCTGCTCCCTTTCCACCACACCAGATTTGCCACCTGGAGGCAGCTGTATTGGACATAGAATTGGTATCAGCCAATATGCATCCTTAAATACTGATCATCAGTATTGGCTCCCAAAATCTCTATCAGTGCATCCCTAACAATCACAGAACTAGCAACAAAGATCACATGGTAGGAGAGGTTAACAGGAAGACATATAGATTGAACAGATTAACCCCATACAACAGGTATAATATTAGATATTAATACAATTTCCTGGTATCATTCCTTTCTTACAAGAATTTCAAGGTGCCATCAACTGTGGCTGTATACAGACAAGGATTGCAAGCGCAACTTTATCTAGGACTTCAACACTCAAAACTAGAATTCTCTACAGCGTTACTTAAAAAGAACTGTAGCTGTGATAAAGTACTGCAGGTGCTCAGATTGCTGCAGAGTTAAGGAGAATGTGAGGAGGTTGGTAATATTTGTATGAACAAAAACTATGCCTCAGTTGCCCTACCTTACTGCATATCATTATCACTGTAGTTCAGTGAGTTAACCACCAGCCTGGACCAAGGGAAGTGAGATATAAGGGGCACTTATAATGATAGGTATTTCATACCGGCCCAATCAAAAAGTAAATGGGTCATCTGCCTAAAGAAGGAGCACCTTGGAGAAGATACAGGGAAACCCAACAATTGGATACTAACTTTTAATTAGCAGGATAAGTGGGCTGGGTGAGAAAGGTTTTTGTTTCCCTGCTGGAAACCCAAGATGGGGTCTCAGAGAGAAGGAACAAGCATGATTCCAAGAGAACATGTTATATTTAGTATGTTACTCTTGCTGAAAAATATCATGTCTTAACTTGGCTTGGCCATTCTGCCTAATTACAAGAATTATGCATCCTATATTCCAGTTGGCTAATAGAGAATAGACAGTTATGGAAAGTTTGCCTGCCTCATTACAATTATTGCTGATTGTATTACTTTTTTGAGAGAATTAATTTTCAGTAGAAACCAAAATAAATTTGCATTCACTAAAATGGCCATGCAGAAAAAATGGTGTTATAATGCAAAGTTCCAGTCTTTAAGGTTAGTGGACTCCAAGATGAACATGAGTCGTCAGTACGATGAAGTCATCAGAAAAGCTAATGGCACTTTATCGTGCATCAGCAGATGCATGACGAACAGAACCAAGGAGGTGATACTTCCCCTCTATCGGGTGCTGGTCAGACTCTCCGGCCTCCGCAAGTGAAGGTTGAGAGGCAACCTTGTGGCTGCTTATAAGTTCATCACGGGGGCACAGAAGGGACTTGGCGAGGCTTTACTCACCAAGGCACCCCTGGGGGTTACAAGAAATAATGCAAGCAAGCTAGCAGAGAACAGATTTAGACTAGACGTTAAGAAGAACTTCTTCACAGTTAGAGTGGCCAAAATCTGGAATGGGCTCCCAAGGGAGGTAGTGCTCTCCCCTGCCCTGGGGGTCTTCAAAAGGAGGTTAGATAGGCATTTAGCTGGGGTCATCTAAACCCAGCACTCTTTCCTGCCTACTCAGGGGGTCAGACTCAATGATCTATTGAGGTCCCTTCTGACCCTAACATCTATGAATCCATGAATCTTAGGAAGCAGTGAAGCTAACCCTTATGAGGCCTACATCTAGGGTTGGCTTTAAATATACACACTGACCTCATTTATATGAGATGCTGACAGCACAGTCTAAGTCAGTACAGTATAAACGAGTACTAAATAACTGTATAGTAACCCGAGTTACTGCGCAGCAGTGCCAACAAATGTCTTTTTCATGACACTACTGCACAGTAACCTAATGCTCCTACACAGTAGCATCCTGTCCCAGTTGTTGTCATACAATGCTACTGAGCAGTAATATTGAGCTACTGTGCAGTCATTGTCTCATGTAGACATGGCCACTGTGTAAAGGATGAAGTCTGGAACCAAAAAACCAAACTCAATTTAGCATGTCTAGCTAAGAAATAAGTCACTAGAGGGCATTACAATCACATACAGTAGATGATTACTACTAAAGCTGTAAAAGTATTCTTATAATAATTTATTATATGGGCAAGTATTTATTGTTGTTTTGCACAAATGTCAAATTTAGTACCAGAGAGCTTATGTGCACTTCCTAAGCTCTTAACAAGACAGTAGCAGGACCCAGGCTAATTCATATTTCTATGCTACTCTATTTACAAGTATTCTAGCTTCCTGAAGGTAGCATCTAGTTCCTCCCTAAAGTTTATCACTCATAACGCACAGCCTTTTCATGGAGCTGGGCAAACTCCCAGAAAAGGTTTTGCTAAATGAATTTCCAACTAAACTATTTTTAAACTGGAGAAGCTTTGTGTAAATTTTGTGACCCAGAAGAACTGCTTAAAACACCTTAGTACTTCAGACAGAGGTGTGGGTCAGGGTCTGAGGATAATACAAGTGCATTGGGGAATGGTAGAATGGCTGAATTGTTATGCAGAAAGCCAAGGACATCCCTGACTGCATAATACAATTCCATATTAGAACAGTGTCATGAGCAATCCCTCAGTTCAAAGATGATGTTTACCATGGCCCATTGATAGGTCTTGAGGTAATTTAAGAGTCTAATCCTTGAGCCACAGACCCATCTGCAGAAGTTGCAGGTCTTTCTGTGAGGGAGGGTAGGCCATACACTAGGCTGTACACTTTTCTTTCCTCTACTCATTCCTCTGCTTTAAGGGCAAGACGTTTTACCTCAAAAATGGGCAACCACTTGGTTGAGATTGCAGTGATATTGCAGCTGGTCAGCAACTAGCTCACCCGAGTCTTAATGTTGGCATCTGTTTTTTTGAGTTTTGCCTTCAATGTATCCTTACAGAATTTCCTCTGGACATCACGAAACCTCAGGCCATTACTAAGCTGGAAGTAGAGCTTTGTGTTTGGGAATTGAGAGTCAGGCATCCATACAGAATGTCCAGTCCAAAGAAAGTTGGTAATTGATGGTAATTTGAGAAGGGAGGTCACATTCAGGGCCTAGAGCAGTCTGATAGAGCACTCTAGTCTTCTCAGTGTTGGAAGGGAAGCTGAAAGTCCAGCAGGCATCTACAAAAAGATCCAGCACATTCTGAAGGTATTCTCTAGTATGCCCAAGGATGGCATAGTCATTGACATACTGCATATCAAGGATGGCTGTCTTGAGTAGGTCGGTCTTTGATCAAAAATGTTCCAGACAGAAGAGCCCTCCATCCATTCAGGATTCAGTGTCAATTCCAGAAAGAAGGTAGTCTTACTGAGAACCAAAGGGTTGGGGCAATAACACATCCTAGCTTGACCCCAGGTTGGATGGCAAATAGATCTGCCTCCCGTTCACTACAATGAACAGTCACAGTCATCTAGGCATAGAGAAGCATCTAGGCGTAGAGGAGCTTGATATACTTGATGTACAAATCTGGCCAGTAGTTTCCACAAGGCTTCACAATTAATGAAATCAAAGGCCTTATTGAGGCCAATGAAGGACAGGTCTTGGTGTTGTTCCCAGTGCTTTTCTTGGGCCTGGCAGACAGCAAAGATCATGTCAATTGCTCCATGGAGTGGTCTGAAACTGATATTCTGACAGGACTTCCTCAGCAAGAGGTAGAAGATGGTTCAGGAGGATGTGGACAAGGATTTGTCCTTCTGTGGAAAGGAGGGCCATATCTCAATAGTTCCTGTACACTCAGACTCACCTCCTTTCTCTAGATACTAGAAGGGCAGGCAAACTAGAGTTTTGCATGGACCAGCAATATGCTGTGCTAGAGTTAAGGCTGTGGCTATCAGGTTAAAAAAGGCATAGCAGCCCCAGATAAAGATTAGGGCTGGTTGCAAGGGAGGTTTGAGTCTAGGGTTAGGACTCAGATCTGGTTATAGCTCCTGAGCTCAAAAACATTGTAATATTTTACAAAGCATATTTATTTCTTCTCCTACCAACCTGTCATCCTTTCATATAAATGGAGAAGTTTGTGCACACAGAACAGTGAAATGAGGGTGATATTGATATTGATGATATATATATAATTTGTGAGGATGTTATTAGTAGAAAAATTCTAGAAGACATGATTCTAAACATGAGTGGGAGAGGAAAAGTGCCGCAATTTAAGAAGAGATCCTTGTCTGATGCCAGAGTACTCCATGAAGCCAGCTGCTGGCCTGGCTTCAGTGTAATAAATACCAAGCCCCATTCCTCTAACATTAGGAATGAAATAGTAGTACTATAGGTGGTAGCATCCCTATTTCACAGAACATTTTGCTCCTGAGCTTCTTGATTTTCAGTTCAGGTTTTAAAGCCTTTTCTTGGTTTTCTAGCTCCATCTGGCCTTTCTGGAGCTGTAGTCATTTTGTCTGCTCTAGACTGTGCAGCTCTCTGTCTTCTGTTAGGAAAACAGGCCCTGAGAGTGCTCTGCTGCTGCTCGAGAGCAAATGCAGTGCCTAATCTGCCCTCTCTGTTTGAGAATCCAGGTCCACACCTCTTTTTGTTGAAGTTTGCAATTTGTACTGTATAACCAGAATTTTGTATGGAACTGACTTTGGGGATCTGGCCTGGTTTATCTTTCCTTGAATATCCAAACAGCTGTGCCTTGATTAGCTTCCCAACAATTAACCCTCTCTGTCTACACAGTTCTACTGTCTTTGGAACTGATTATACACAATTCTCTGTTCTTTCCCTTTGACTTGCACTTTTACCATGTTTGCAATTCCTGATTCCATTCTGCATTTTACATTTTTACTAACTGTTATGGACTTTGCTCAAGAACTTAGCTTTTTATATATTCTCTCTGAAGACTCCTCAGTGCAACCCAGTGATTCTCCACCTTTGTAGACTCAAGGCACACTTCAATAGACTTAAATCACCCCCTTGGAAAATTCCATCTCTTAGTTTTCATTCGTTTTTTGGCAACAGAAAAATAATAGAGCAATTCTTCTGTTGCAAATAACTCAGAAGCACCCCAACAAGTTGGAATGCTTTGACACTATAAATTCCTATTTGAAAACTCTGGATCCCCCAAACTCTACGTACCCTTCTCCTCCTTTCCTTACCTGCCTGGGTGAGCTCTTTCTGTTCCTCGTAGCACATAGGAGGGTGGGAGGCAGTGTAGAATTTTACTGGGCAGGGAGTGCCCTCCCAGCTAGGCAGCCAGAAGCCTGTAACATGCCAAGAAATATATCAATGGCAGTGGAGATGTCTTCTTGGCCATGGGGGTCATATCCATAACAGAACAGAAGTTTGGCACACATTGACTAGTTTAAAAATGCCAAAACCAGTCTAAGATTTTCCACCACCCACAAAGGGTGAATGTGTTCTGTTCAGTACCAGTCTAAACTGTGCCATTTATAGAAAACAAAGTTACTTATATTGATTCCACTTTAGACTTTTTGAATGGCTGTACCTAGCCATTAACACCCTAGGAGTTCTTATGATGCACTCAAATACAATGCACTCCTAATGCAATAGTGCAGAAACATTGGTCAAAAAAACCAAATATGAGACATGAAAGCAACTTTATAAAATCAGCTAATGAATGCTAAGATTCAAAACCAGAGCATTTTGGCAAAAGAGAAAGTAACCTATCCTGAAATATATCCTTAATATTGAACACAGATTCACTAGTGTGCATTACTCACTATACCAAGTAATGTTTGTTTTTAAATTGAAAGAGAATTAGCTTTTGATATCTTTACATGGACAGTGAACTTTCAGAAAATACAGGGAAGCCAGTAAGTTCTGCTTCATATATAGCTAATTATCAATGATGTGAAACAGGAGCAGGTTGAACTCTAATGCTATCTAAATAATTTTTTTTAGTATATGTAAACAAAAAAACCCCAAAAGTATATGCATTGTACAAAAAATTACCTAGTTTAATTGCATCAGAACAAAGAACAAAAAGTCTCCCTCCATAAAATACATTTTACTAATTTTAGGAAAATGAAAGTTTATTTAGGATAAGGGACAACTTGGCCTTTTCAGATGTAAGGCAGGATGAATTTCTGAGAATACAGGGAAGGTACTTTGGTATAAAACTGAAGTAAGTCAGAAAAGAATGAGGCTTTATAAAATATGAACTGTCAGCTGCACTGGGATATATTTGTATAATGACACTGAATTCTGTTGAACTCTGCCTAAAGTGGGCTGATCTGCATGGATTTTTTAAAACAAAATAGGCAAAAAGATAAAATCCATTCTGAATTGTTTCATAGTTTCATAGTATCTAGGGTCAGAAGGGACCTAGAGCAGGCCATCTAGTCTGACCCTCCGCCAATGGCAGGAAACGAGTGCCAGGGTCACAGGACCCCAGCCAAGTACCTATCCAATCTCCTCTTAAAGACGCCCAAGGTAGGAGCAAGAACAACTTCCCTAGGAAGCCGGCTCCACGTCCTAGCCACCCTAACTGTGAAATAGTGCCTCCTAATGTCCAACTAAACCTGCTCTCCAGTAACTTGTGACCATTGGTCCTAGTTATCCCTGGTGGTGCCCGGGAAAAAAGAGCCTGCCCTATTTCCTGCTGATCATCCCTGAGCAGCTTATAGGCAGCCACCAGGTTCCCCCTCAGTCTCCGTTTACTGAGGCTGAACAGGTTCAGGTCCCTCAGATGCTCCTCATAAGGCCTGTCCTGCTGCCCGCATATCAATCTAGTCTCCACTGGACCCTCTCGAGGCCATCCACATCCCTCTTGAAGTGTGGCACCCAGAACTGGACACAGTACTCCATCTGCAGCCTGACCAACGCCGCATAAAGGGTTAGGATCACCGCCTTGGACCGGCTCGAAATGCATCGTTGAATGCACGCTAGGGTCCGGTTGGCCTTCCCAACCACCGTCTGACATTAGAGGCTCATGTTCATCTTGGCATCAACAATAACGCCAAGATCCCATTCCTCCACCGTGCTAGTAAGAGGGGAGCTTCCCAGCCAGTATGTGTGCTGGGGGT
>JAGPOW010000304.1:91604311-91667608 GCA_030014935.1 Caiman crocodilus
TGTTCATCTTGGCATCAACAATAACGCCAAGATCCCATTCCTCCACCGTGCTAGTAAGAGGGGAGCTTCCCAGCCAGTATGTGTGCTGGGGGTTGCCTCATTGAAATCAGGACTCATAGTAGAAATGATATCTTTTATTAGACCAACAAGATTTTTGCAAAAAATGTTCTTTAATTGCAAGCTTTCAGGCACAAACACCCTTCATCAAGCGTTGGAGAAAAGATTGTAAAAGTTATCCTGGGTTAAAACGTTAAGTTTAGACCAGTATGCTTGCAACTTCTCGACCAGTACGGCTACAACTTGGATACCTGACCTATTTTGAATTGCTGAATATAGACTGAGCTAATAGTTTTAATCTAAGCAGTGATTGTGCAGTGCTAATTTGTTGCATCTCAGAAAAACTGGAATAATATCTTAATGAATTCAGTTATATTAGTCTGGTGGAAAATGCAACCTAGATAGTGACTGGTCAACTGCAGAAACAATAATGAAAAAGAACTTGTGACAAATCCTCAAGGAAACAGAAACATTAAATTTAAATGGTGGACAAAAGAGTCAGTTTCATGACAATACTTGAAATCAGCTGGAACAAAATCTCCTTGCTTGAATCAGTTTTTCTTGTATTCTCTCAAAACAATTACTGTTCAGTTACTTTGGGGATTAAGATAAGAAAGTTTCAGAGCTGCACATGCTTAATTTAACTGATAGACAGCATGTACTATAATGTTTCTTGTAGACAAAAACAAAATGACGCTGTGGTATCTCCCCAGAAGTGGACTTAAAAGTAAAATGTTCACATATAAGTTAGAGGGACTTTATTAAAAAAACACAGTTAAAAGAACACAGGCAAGTTGATAATGGTCAAGAATAGCACTCCATCTAAATCTGGTGTTCCAGTGTTATGAGAGAAAGAGTCATAGAGAAATAGGCTGTATTTGATTCGGATTCAGATACAGCCCAAATCAAGGACAGTGATTCGATTAGTTGATTCAGATCATTCAATGCTATTTTAATGCTATACACAGCTTTAGATGTTTTTTCTATATACCTTGAGGTACCAGGCACAGCTCATGAGTGCTGCAATGGTGGGGCGGATGGAGCATCCCACAGGAGCATGTGGGGGGGCCCTGTGTGCTTGGTGGTAAACCCAGAAATGGGCCAGAATTGCTTCTGCTCTACTTCTGCATCCACTGCTTAGCATGGTGGGGACCCCCACATGCTCCTGTGGGATGTTCCATCCATCCCAGCATCTCAGCATTGACAAGCTGCCTGGTACCTTGAGGTATGGATCCCTACCCTACCTTTGGAGGGTTCTGATTCGATTCAGAGAGATTAAAGGGTCTCCTGATTAATTTGGATTTAGAGATCTGGCTGCCAAATCAAGCCGAATCCCCACCAAATCGAATCAGTGACTGAAGCTTCATGCAGAATTAATAGCCATGTTAATATGAAGTCAGGCAGAAGACAGGCAGATTTGTACTGTATAGACCAGTGCTGTAGCAACAAAATTTGATGCCTGGGAGATCACACACAGATCACACACAGATCTGGGAGAGGGGCACACTATGCTTCCCTAGGAATACATGCAACAGTGCAAGCTGCCTTTCCCTCATCACCATGCTCCCCCCCCCAAAAAAACCCCCCCAAACAAACAAAAAAAACCCGCTTGTGGCTCTATCCTGTGGCCTGCCTTGCCTGGCCAGCACCTGTTGGCACCCATTTGTTTCAGCACTGGGAGTGGTTGCCCAGATTCCCCTGTCTTGCTTGGTACTGGTATAGACTAACTACACTAGAGATATATAGCATAAGCCTTGGTAAGCAGCAAGCTTACTTCATCATTTGCTGTGAAAGGACTGTAGCAAACAGAGGTTCTAAACAGAAAACAGTGATTAGAAGGGGAGAGAAGAAAAGAGTGGGGGGACTGCTGAAAGAGGCAAGATGGTTAGGCTAGAAAAACAAAGCAATTAACCCACTCCAGGACACAATTTTTAAAAGCTAATCCAGGTAATGGGATAAGAATCTGTAGTTTTAATTTAGATCATGCTTAACATAGTCAAGTCTGTGGATGATTTCTTGTTCCATAATTACTTTTCAAGTTCATTTTTAAACTTAATTTTTGCTGTGTTATGGCTTACCAAGAATGCAGGGTAGACATGTATCTTTATAGACTAACTAAATAATATATCTAGAGACAGACACCACAAGCTTTCATGAACCCATGTTCACTTCATTGGATGCATCATGACATATAATCAATTTTTGATAAATTTCATGGCAGAGCAAGGATGTCTAGCATACTCATGTTTGTGACCTTATCTATAAAGCTGGAGGGGAAAATTTTAATGAATAGTAAATTCATCAGAGAAATATGGTCCTGGGAAAACTAAATCTGTATGAATTTGGACTGAATTTGGTGAACAGCTTTGGCTAAAAAAGTGAACATTATCAAAATGTAATGTTTCATTTTCGAAATGCAAAAGCATTTTATATCAACATTTTACCTTTTCATTTTCAAAAAAGTATTTTTCTTTAAAAACTGACTTAAAAGAAGAAAAATTTATATAGAAAGGTTATATGGCAATTTCTTCCCAAACATTTTGTTTTGTTACTCAAAAAACAAAGAAAATTTATCTTTCAGTTTAACATACATCAAATCATATTTTAAAGAATTTTTGATCACAAAACTATGAAATCCATTATTTCCCCATCTGTCTGTTCATTCAGTATGTATGTCTGTGCATTATTAGTGGCAAAGAAGTCAGTTAATCTTGCCTGATGCTTCCAGTTATAAAAGCCACTTTATTTGCTTATACTTTGCCAAACTTTAACTTTCAAGATAGAAGTTTTCCATGATTGTGACAAATCTCAGTATGAATGGTACCTTTTTTACATTTTGTTTCAGCAAAACATGTATAGCAGTTCCTATGAATGAGATTAAGGAGGAAAAAATCATTGTTTAGTCTATTTAAGATATTGTTTAGAAGAAGCAATTATACCTCCATCTTGTGTAGCAGAGACTTTAAATTTGGCAGAAGAATCACCTGTTTGTCAAGGATGTGTTTCTGTTGTTCCTGGGATCCTGTTCAGAGAAACACCTGTCTAGCATTGCTATTAGATTCCCTACTTTGTACCTAAATGTTAGATAAATGTTTGTCAGCCTTTTTGGACTTGAGTCACCTCTCCATAACTTCTGGGAATTGAATTACACCCTATTTAAAAAAATAAATAAATAAATTACAGGGCTTACTTCACTGCAGAAGGACCAGAAAATGGTTGTGGGGGATTGCCAGGTTGGGGCAAGCCTAAACCTACACATATCTGATTATCACCTCAAACTTCCTTACCTTTGTTGAGAATGGTTGAGATTCACCACACTGAAGCCTGGAGACTATATCTAGCCCATGAAGCCATGTCATCCAGCCCACAGAGCACATAGGTCCAAAAATTTGGCAGCATTGGTAGCATTGATATTCCAAAAATCTGGAGCCAGAGCCCTACTTGCCAGAGAACATGGTCCTGTGCACTAGATTACAGAGCTGAGCTAGTGTGGGCCAGATCCAGGTGCATGGAACTGCCAGTGTGGGACTGGTTCTAGGCATGTAGGGCCTGATCCAACTGGCATGGGTTCCAATTTTGGCACACTGGACTAAATCTGACCTGATTGTCCTGTGTTATGAGAGAGGTAGATAGCCATGTTCATCTCAATTTAGACATAAGGTAGGGTAGATTTGCACCTAGATCATACTTAGGAAGTATCTAGGTCATCCAATTCATTATGGGAATCCTAGGCACCTTTTGCAACACCGAAGTAGAGATGCCTACCAGTGAATCTGTATCTAGCCCTCAGTTGCAAAGGGAGAGAAAGCATCCAATTCTCCATGGTGTTATCAAACTTCCAGAAACACAATGTCATTATTTATTATTCTTTGTTTTAAATCCTATGCCTTATTAGGACTGTTCAACTTCTAAGTGGCTGCAGACCACATGTAAACCACATACTACACCACAGGGGTGCCCTGCACTGTGCTGCACCAATAACCCCATGCTGAGTGGGGTACCCTGGGTCCTTGAAAGCCTCCCAGTCACAGTCATAGGCTCCCTCAGCACTGTGGCTTGCCCTACCCACCCCCACCCCGAATGAGAGGAAAAGGCAGGAAACGGAAGCTGGAGAAGTAGGGTAGAAGCATAGAAACTGCAGTGGCAGCAGCAGAAGAGCAGTGCCTAGACCAGGAGCCCAGGGGCCACATGGAGACTACAGACCACTAGTTGTATAGCCCTTCACTACATCTTTCAAATTCCTCAACTGTGAGGTATGGTCATTCAACAACTTCATTAACTGCCCAGTCATCATCTATTTCCTAACCAGTGTCCATCTGGTAAAATGAGTGAGGAGTGGGTCCTGTTCAAAATACAGGACTCGTCTACACGTTCATTAATGCATAGTGGTTACTGCACATTTAATTTTGTACTTGTATAATCAAGTACTAAATACATACTCAGAAACAAAAGTTACTGCACAGTAGTGATGGCGAACAACTTTTTAGTAATATTACTGTGCCGCAGCCTAATAATACTGCACAGTAGCATATTAGCACTGTTTGTGCCTTGACCAGCTACTGTGAAGTATTATTAGATGACTGCAAAGTTAACATCTCATGTAGATGCTCCCACGGTATATGATCATGGACCTAAGGGTAGTATATGCACAAAGGTACCAAATCAAGCTTACATAAGCGACCTTAAGTCAGGCATTTTGTAATACAGGAATGTCTGACTTTGCAACGACCATGTCTTTTAATATACTCTTTTGTAGCTAATGTATTATTTTCTTTGTTCTTTACCAGGGCTTATACATTACATTTTGAAGCACAGTATCATTTGGAAATGAATTTCTCTCAATAACTGCCTATTGTGCACATTGCTAAAATCATATGCTAAAAATAGAGAAAAGTAATTTGTCTGCAACTGCTAACTGTTCAGCTGCCATTTCTTCAGCAAAGAAAGAGGTCTATTTTCTGTGTGTTATTGTTCACTGGTAATATTATGACATTAATCACATCCAGAGCAATCCTCTTTCCTTCTGACTGAGCTGTCAGAAGATTTTAATACCCATAGTAAATTATGTTAATCTGAAGAAAGTATCAAAGTAGTAAATTGCTTGCCCTTTTACATCTGAATATAGTAATTATATTTGTGTGTAATTTATATTATTAGTAGCAGCATGAGCAGAAATTTATAAGCACTGCTTCAATTAACAGTCCATAATATTTTTCATTATAAGCTTGTTTTTCAGAGGTTCATCATTCAGATGTAAATATTTTATCTTCATTCAAGTAGAATATAAATGGACTCACTCATTGATTAAGAGCAACTGATTATTACGCAGTAAACCATCCGCAGGTGCAGTGTCTTTCTGATAGTAATTACAATGATTCCTCAACCTGAGTTTAGGCTTTTAGGTTATAGCACCTCTGCTTTTGCTACCTGGCCTCTTCAGTGAGTTCATAGGGCTTCCAAGTCCTCAGTTCCCCTGGTGTTTTGCATCTCTGATAACCAGCTGGGGTCTTATTTATTATAATGTGGGACCAGGAACTAATGCTATGACAAGTAATGTCAGATACACAAGCAACTTTTACAAATGATCTATTAGTCAACTGAAATGCAGCAGACAAAATTATTACATTTTTTATGGCCAAGCAAACTTAAGACAGAGAAGATGCATCAGACCCACCGTGTTACATTCTCCTGGCATCCATCTTTTCCCTCTATATTTCTGCTTCCCCTCTGTTGGGTTGCAGTAAATCTTAAAAACCCAACTCTTCACACTGGGCCAATATGTCCCAAATGTTTTGGATTCTAGCCATTAGAAGTTTATGATCGATCACTGGAGCATCCAGTGTTTATCCCAAGACACTCTATAGATGGACTGCTCCGTAGATAAGTTCTTCAAGATCCCTTCTTGATGCTGCATAGATGCTGATCTATGCAGCCAGATGTGTGCTACTTACCTATATCTCACGTTTCTCATCAAAGATTAAAGGTCACCCCATTCAAGTCCACTGGGCAATAAAATATACGAAGGTGGAAAAACTCAGTTATACACCATTGTTCATAATAATAGTACAAAAATTCCTATGTTCTCCCTAGGTAAACTATAATACGCAAAAAAAAAAAAAAAGAAATCCAAAGAAAAAGGCCTTTCTAAGACACCTAGCTCAGCAAAATATGGCCTTAGTCGATGGAGTCTATAATTACATGACCTAAATGCATCTGAGGTTCCAGGGAATAAATGATATAGATTTACAGTTTGCAGCTTATAGCTATTTCAAATTTTCTCCATGCTTTATAAAAGCTTACAAAAACATCCTTGTGGTTAATCCAAATAAAACTGATGCCTCTTGAGTTTTTATCTGAAAAACAGGTTCAACTGAACTCAAACATGTAGCATAATTCAGCCAAAGCTCTCGGAGCTTCTCTTTCCTGCCCAGGGCAGGGGGTTGGACTCAGTAATCTACTGAGGTCCCTTCCAACCCTAAAAGTCTATGAAATCTATAATTAAAGTGCTTCCCCCTCCCCCACCCGAAAAAACAACTAACCTCCAGAGCATGTATAAACTCCCAACATGACCTAGAAGAGCACTGATCTGGCCTGTGAGACTACTAAAAATGACAAGGACACACAGAAGCAGTTCCTGGCTGTGATTAGAGACAGATGACTTTGCTAAAGAGCATTTAAATGCAAATTTCTCACTTGCTTATTAGACTGTGTGCAGCAGTTCTCTGTACAATCTTCAGAATCTCTTTCCCTTCCAGTTCACATCCAATAGCAGCCAGAACAGTGAGCTGTGAGATCCTACCCTTTGATTATTGGGCATCAACCCCAAATGGTTCTTTGTTCTCTTGCCTTCTCCCATGATATTCAGCCCGGCATGGCTGCATCTAGACGAGTGTGGCCGTGGAGTATGTGGTGCCTCAGACATGTCTGTAGCGTCATATACCACACATTCAGTTGCTCACTGCACTGCAAGGGAGCAGCATGCCGGGGGGCGGGGAGCGACTCCTGGATATCCAGGGGTCAAAAAACCCCATAAGAAAAAAAAGCGGCATATGTAAGACCAGTACACGGTGTTCAAAACCAGTCTGGCTCACTGGAGCCACACTCTGGCTGATGGCCAGGCTCTGAGAGGCAGGATCACCTCTGCTGCTGCCCCAAGAGGCACTCAGGATCCCAGATAAGGCTGCTGGGGCCAGCCCAGTATTGGCCCTATCCTCCCCTACTGCACCTGGGGCATCCTGCCATATGCCAGAGAGTGCATGGCACAGACGCAAGGTGTGCCACTGCTAGTTGTCCCTGGGGAACCAAACATCCATGTTCATGTGGACATAGTTCATGAATGCAACCAGACAGAAAACCCACATAGCCATTGCAGCTCAAGTATAGGTGTACCTAAACTTTCCACGTGTCATATTTACTCCATTGTACTGCTTGTTCCAAGGTTTGCTTTTTCTTCACCTTTTTGTTAGTTCATATATTTGAAGACTTGTACCATTCTGTTTACTTTACATTCTTTTACTTGCACTATTTATTTAGTAAAGGCTGTTCTGAGTAAAACAAGATTAACATTTCTATAAGAGCAAACTTTCATTGCATTTTACACAACACATTGCCCTTTTCACACAAGTATACCCTTTATCTACAGAAATAAAATACAGTGAATTCACTGCCTATTTCATGTGCTCCCATAACTGAAATATATTTCTCTTTTAATAAAAGCACATTCTCCATATTTAAGGCACATTCCCACATTTAAGGTGCATAAAATATTGCACAAACAGTAAAAAAAGGAAAGTTGAAAAATGAATTCAAATACACAGCCATCTCGACATTTTCAGCACCTAGCTTTAAAGTGGGAACATAAAGCAGTATTGATCATGAGTTCAGGGTGATTGACATGATAGAAAAGAAGCTCTCAGGCTGCTCAAAACACTGAAACTCCTCATACCCATGTATTAGGATCTCTACTGTTAGAGATATATAGCTGGGCCAAAGAAGTTCAATATAAAGCACATATTGCTCAACAATAAACATTGCCAACACCCCTTCCATTTCCTGAACCATTGTCCATTGTCATCCTGCAGCTGCTCAGGGGATAAAGTGTTCTTTTTACTGTTCCTGTGTCCAATAAAAGGCTTTGTGATCCAAGGAAGAAGAGAGTAAATTTGGTCCCCCAGAATGACAGGGGATCTGAACATAATTAAAATGACTATTTTGGTTTTAGAAGCATATTGTTCAGTTTTTTCATTAAAAAAACAAGTTGTGAGCTTTGAAAAATCTTAGCATTAAGGACTTTTCTGCAGAACCATGTATTAAAATTGCCAAACCTTCCAGGGTCAGACTATGGAGCACTGCTTCTTTCTGGTTTTTGAACTGTGTGGTCTGGGGTGGTGGGCAAAAAATGGGAATGTAGGTCCCATCAATTGCCCCAACAGAATGTGCAGCCACCAACATGCTAATGCACCCATAATCTCCTATGCATTGTTTGATGGCACAAGATACAAGCACCTTTTTCACGAAGCATGCCTATCCCTGATAATATCCTTGAGTACTTCTTCTCACAACAAATGGATTAGGTACTAAACAGATGCAATCAGAGTGTTAAGGTTCCAGGAGGCAAGAGCCATGTGCTTCTGAATACTAAGCAAATCCTCAGTGTTGGTATGCCACTACTTTAATCTGAGGTAAACACTCTGCAAATAGCTAGAAAGTGGCAGCTAGTATGGGACATCCCAGATCTCCAACACAATCCTTTGCCATCAGAAACCAGTAGTTTCCCAACTCCAGCAATAGCACAGCAACAAGTGGAATTGCTCCATGGAAACTTAACCACAAAATTGTTGTTCAATATTCTCCTCTTCCTTCTGGGAGGTCAACTGTTAGTGCAGCCAGCAAAACAGCCCAGCATAGTACTAGATGATTTCCCAAACTCAAGCCTTCTGATATACATCTCCACCATCAGGCAGCACCAGACTGATTCAAGGAAAGAATGCTGTTCCCTTTTTGCTGACTGGATTTACATAGACATGGAAGGAACAGCTCTGGCTCACAAAAAAAAAATCTTAGGATATTGAGGGAGAGAATGGGTCATTTTTTTAGCTTGATCAAAATCCCATAATTCTTGTTGCTTAACATTGGTAGACACTGTGGCCATGTCCATATGAGCATGAATGTTTGCTTACCCAGGGATAAGAAGCAGCAGTACACCTTGTGCTGCTGTTACGTGTCCCCAGGGAACACCTTGTGCTGCTGTTACGTGTCCCCAGGGAACACCTGTGCCTCATGCCAGTGGCATCCACCGAGTTACCCTGAGTCAGGTAGGGTAGGATGGAGTCAGCATGGGGATGACCCCAGCAGCCTTATCTGGGATCCTGGGGGCCTCCTGGGGCTATACGTGTAGTGATCCTGTCATGCGGAGCCTGACTGGCAGCTTTGGTTTGGGGTGGTTGTCACAGAGCACTCCGATGCCCTGTGCCTGGAGAGGAGAAAACTGCTAGGAAAGGAGCCCTAGCAGTGGCTAAGCAGCACAGGTGAGGGATGCTGGGGCAACTAATGGGCATCAGCTGACCCTGAAGGGGCAGGGCCTGGCCCTTATAAAGCCCAGAGCCGGAGCCAGGCTGGCAGTCCTCTGCTTTAATCTGAGGACTGCAGCAGCGGGAGACTGTGAGTATAGCTCACAAGAGCTCCAGAGGCTGGAACAATGATGTTGTGGCCTAGCCAAGAGGCTTTTGTTGTGGTGGCCGGGTGCCTTATGTTTATGTTATAGCCAAAGGCTTGTGTTCCTGTTGTTGCTGTTATATATAATGGGTGGTTTGGGCAAGGCTGTAGGAGTGGAGGAGGCCTCAGGGGCAACCCACAATAGTGTGGGGCCCTAGTGCCCAGGAAGGGGTGCAATTTGGTGCCTGTGGGGGTGCAGTGGTTTTCATAGGTGCCAGAGAGGGTGCAGCAGTACAAGGGTGCATAGACCCCAGCCCCAGAGAGGGGGCATTGGATAAGGAGCCCAAGTTGGGCATAGCAGAGCTAGCCCAGAGAGGGGGCAGCACTGAGCAGGGAGAGGTCCAAGTTGGATTTGGCGAGCCCCAGGGATGGGGCAGCATTGAGGAGCCCTAGAAAAGGGGCTATTTTACTGAGAAGTCCACAAGGGGCAACGAGTGAGGAGCCCAAGAGGGGCAGCACTGAGAGGCCCAGGAGGGGCCACACTGGAAACCCAAGTGGGGCATAGCCAGCCCCAGGAAGGGGGCCATTTTATTAAGGAGCCCAAGGTTGGGCATTGGGAGTCCCCAACGGGGGGCCGCAGTCATTAGGGAGCCCAAGTTGAGCACAGTCAGTTCCAGGAAGGGAGGGCAACATTGAGAAGCCCCAGAGGGGCATGACAAGCACCCGAAGGAGGGGTGCCAAATATTGGGAGAGGCAAGCCCCAGGGAGGGGGCAGGAGAATTGAGGAGCCCAAATAGGGCGAGGATTAGGAGGCCCGGTGGGGGCACAGTAAGCCCTAGGGAGGGGGCAGGAGATGTAAGGAGTCCAAGGGGGACACGGTGAACCCCAGGAAGGGGGACAGCACTTGAGAGGGCCTGGAGAGAACAGGACGGGGCCAAGACAGGAAAGAATGAGTTGACATCCATGAGGCTTGGGCTGTGGTATTGGGGAGGAAGGGGCCACAGACAGCGCCCCCTAGAAGAGTGGGCAGTACAAAACAGCCTCCCGCTAATGAAGTAATCATCATTAAAGACGTGGCAGGTAAGTAGGCGGGCGGTTGTCCAGAGACAGGTGCGGGTGCCATATTGAGGATGGCCCCAGTGTGCCCTGTCACAGTGGTGTACCCTGCACCATTCTGCTTTTTTTTTGCACCGTTTTTTTCTAACCCTGGGAACTCCTGGGGTCAAAACTCCCCAACGCAACACAGACAGCAGCCGAATGTGTGGTGTGGCACTGTAGATGTGTCTGCAATGCCACAAACTGCACGGCCATGCTCATCTGGACACACCCTGTGGGTGCATCTACATATGTGCTTTATTATGGAGTAGACTAATCAGTTCTCCAGTAAAGTGTCACAGTCTACATGTGCACCAGTATTAGGGCACAGTAAATTTATTAACTTCACCATAAGATAGGACAGTCAGGGACAGTCTTATCTTGTGGCATAGGTCCATATTTTATGGTGTATAGGTCAGCACAGTGTATAGGCTGACCCCAGTTTTTCAATGCAAAAAGTCAGGATTTTCACAGACATGGTGTAAAAGTGGACCCATATTTTATTCAGAATCAAGAACAAACAGTCATCAGCATGATTAGCACAATCAACACTGGTTGCCATGGGTCATATGCAATCAGCAATTAGCACAGATAAGACATGATCATTCGAATAATCGCTGCCATGAATAGCACCATCAGCGGCAAGTAGCACTGGTCATTGCAGATTAGTCACAAAATATTAAAAATCCCTTTCAATAATAATAATCCCTCATAATGCTAACAGTTAGAAATCCCTCATTTAATTAATTTAGGCATTTTAAAAATATGAAAAATTAACTGTGTAAAATTTAACAATTTAAAAACCGTCATTCACTTTCATCAACAGAACTGTCATCCCTAAACAGTTCTTTCCAATCGGAATGGTTAGAAATCTGATCATTGCATGGGTCCTCAGCCTTCTTCCTCTGTTTGATGTTTGTCACACTACTAAATATCATCCTCAGCATTCATAGAATTACTGATCCTGCATTTTTTAATGAATGTGTAACAGTTTCAGGTTTAATGTCCCTCCAAACTATAATAATTCACTGGTACACAGTTCCTAAGGAGGCTACTTGCATGCTTTCAGCTTTTGTATAATGAATGATGGCCACTCATGCCCACACCATTACTGCGACATGAGGCCCCAGCTTGGAGGAGCTCCTAGTCTCAGGAATTACTTGCGGGGTTTAACAGGCTGGGGGAGGGGTAGAGGTGGCAGCAGGGGTGTGCGTGAGACAGAGATGGGGGTTGGGGATAGGGAGGCACTCTGACTAGGAAAGGTTGCCAGAGCTGGGCTTAAAGCCTCCCCACTGCCCTAAAGGAGCGTGTGCAGGGGGAGGCCAGCCTGGAGGGGAAGGGGCTTGCTCAGCCCAGTCCCTGAGCCCCAGTGTACGACTTCCCAGGAACAACATTGGGATTACTGGGGCCACACTCCACTACTGACCAGGCTTTGTGTGGCAACATCACTACTGCTGCAGCCCAAGGAGGCCCCCAGGACCCTAATGCTGGCCCCAGCCTCCCCTATCTCACCCAGAGTAACTTGCCATGCACACGTGGCATAGACACTCCCCAGGAACAACTAGTGGTGGCACATGGTGCACTGCTGTTAGTTGTCCCTGGGGAACCAAACATCCACACCATGTGTGGATGTGATAGGTGTGTCCTATTGTGCACCACGAGAAAAGTCTCAGCATACAAAAAGCCCAGTGAAGCATGATGGGATATCCAAGAACATCAAATGCTTCTTCCATAAAAAGTAAAAAAGACTCTGCTAGCTGTATGCAATTGTTTAGATTAAAGTGAAAAGCAAGGGCAACCTTGGACCCCTGCTAAACTGACAATCAATGCCCATGAAAAAGCAACTTGCTAAATGGGTACTTTGCATCAGTTTTTCACCAGTCCCATTGGACACCCCTGCTCACTGTGGGTCAGGGAGGCCTGGGTGAGGAAGACTGCCTACCCTGCATCAAAGCTGACTTCAAAAAGGAACACCTTGGCAGGCTGAATACCTTCAAGACAGCTGGCCTGATGGTTTACACCCAAGGCTACTCAAGGAGCTGGCAAGCATCATAGTTCAGCCTCTGGCATGGATCTTTGAGAACTCCTGGTGCTCAGGTGAAGTGCCCAAAGATTGGAAGGCCAATGTCGTGCCTATCTTCAAGAAAGGGAAGAAAGTAGATCTGGCAAACTACAAGCCCATCAGGCTGACCTCTATCCTGGGGAAGGTCTTGGAAAAGATTATCAAAGAGGCCATCCTTAATAGACTAGCTGACAGCAATATCCTGAGGGATAGCCAGCATAGATTTGTTGTGGGTAAGTCTTGCTTGACCAGTCTCATTTCCTTTTATGACCAGGTGACCTATCACCTGGACAGGGGGGAAGACATTGACATCATATATCTATGGCTATTGCAGCTGAACTGCCATGCAAACGTGAACTGGAATGGAAGGAATTAAGCTTGCAAAACATTTTCTGTGACCTCACACCCCACTACGCAGGTGAATCACAAAATAATAGTAATTTTTTTTTTTTTAAGTTTGTGCTCCATTTCAAGTAGATAAGGCCATCTGGAAACATACCTTTACCTATGTCCACAGTTCCTTTTTCAAAACATTGGAAAGGTTGCCTGAGTTAGGACAAAAAATATATCTCCATTAGGCTTGTTTCAAAGCAGAAAACTAGCTTCAGGAAAATAACCATTATTTGTGAAAGTTTGTTACACAACTGTGAGCAAGAGGAAGAATGTGTTTCTAACTGAAAGGTTATAGCTGACTGCCTGAAGGAAAGAGAAGACAAAAAATGCATGAGAAACCCTTAAAATGATGGATTTGGTCCCTGTGTTTACCAGAGTGTACTGGGTATGGTCAGCTTTTCTTGCTCGGTGTGTTACGGTAAATAGCACAATGGTGATTACTGAGTACTGGATGTTCTCTTTGCAGTGAATGAGTAAGAATGCTGCATTTCATTCATCATTTACAGCTCCCTAAAGAAATTCCACAAAGTCCGTAGATTTTTAAAAGTTAATGAGAGTGAGAAAAAAAGCACATATTCTTGAAAATTCTCTCATGACTAAGCTAGTATAGGTATACCAGCCATTTGGGTACACTAGGGACTGCTATTAATTTCATTTTCTTTGCAATGCACTGACTACAAAATCATTTAACTCTGGTCAGTAACACATAAAAGAAGACAGATGGAACAAATGTCCTTTTAAATTAAAAAGTTCCACAGCACCAGGGGATTGATACAGGAGTTGATTCTCACTGATTTCATTTTTACATGCAATGCAAGGAATACCAAGCCAGTAAGGAAAAACAGAAGGCAACATATTTTTATTTTGTAAAGTCAAGGCATGCTTGAGTAATTTCATTACCACATAGGAAAGTAATACACCTCACCACAATGTGAACCAGCTTGTATATGTATACCTCTGCTGGATGGGATTGGACACTCTTCAGCTGGGTTTGCAGCCTGCACTGGTAAAGGAGATTTCCCCTGTTCATCTTTCTAAACTATAATAATTCACTGGCACACAGTTCCTAAGGAGGCTACTTGCATGCTTTCAGCTTTTGTATAATGAATGATGGCCACTCATGCCCACACCATTACTGCGACATGAGGCCCCCAGCTTGGAGGAGCTCCTAGTCTCAGGAATTACTTGCGGGGTTTAACAGGCTGGGGGACTGAGCCTCTGGAGTTCAATTTAATCCCTGTTGTTGTGCAGTTCTGAAATTCAGCATTCTTCTCTGAATAGCATGTAATACAGGTATACTGCACAAAGAACAGCATGATGCTTATTGCTTCCCTGGTTACAGAGGAACAGCTCAGTGAAGCAGCGTAGAAGGCCTCTGAACTAAGCTTTTCTTCTAAGTACTTTGAGTTCTCATTTAGGGGGGGATGCACCAATACAGAGTCCGTCCTCTCTATTTTGTCAGGCCTTTACACAATTTGTTTGCATTCTCCATCCCAAATGTAAGACTCAGCCACAATCTGGTTCCATATTTGATCAGGGACCTTTAATGCTACCAGTATGCATAACGCCTTGAAATATTCATGGTTTATGTTATGACACTTTATTTGAAGACAGAAGACAGTTCATTCCCAAGACAAGCTTTTGTGCCTTCCCTTCCATTGGTTGAGGACTCATGTATATGTAAGAAAAAAGCAACTGCAGAAAAATAGCTCTGAAATACTGTGTCCAGTTATTTAGAAAATAATTAAATCTCCTCCTAGTTTACCTCTTCAATTATGTAAACTCAGGGCCCTGGTTTGGGAAAGAAACGGCATGAAATGGGAAGGAAGGTGAAAGGCCATGTCTTGTTGATCAGTGAAATAGCTTTCACTGAATTTATGTCATAAAGATTTACTGATAACTCTTCTAATTTTTACCTTACCTAGAAAAATGCAATTGTCATTCTTAATCATGTGTGATTTGTTTTCCTTTATAAATATTGTTGGCTTTTTACATACATATAATGGTAGAGAAGATATAATGAGAACATATACCTTAACTTTTAAATCAGTCAGATAACTTACAATAAATGGGGTACACTGATATATTTAAAATGGAGTAGAAACTCTATTTTATTGCTATACCCAAATGTGCCAGATGAAGGCAGAAGATGCACACATTTTGCCTATAGGCTTGCAGCAAGAGATTTTTTGCCTATTTCACAAAATATTCTGTAAATAGAACAGATATTTTATACTGATTTTAAAAATAATCCTTTAAATTAAGAAAGTCAGCAATTTGTCTTGCAAATAAAAATATTTTTAAAATGGTCAGCTAAGTGGTATAAAGGAAGAATTATTGTATTAGCAATCACCTAATTAAATGGATCTGAAGCAGTGAAGAAAAATTATTTCACGGATTATGTAATGAAGCTGTAGAATTCACAGACCTGTAAGTGAGAGAGACTCCCCTTGGTTGATGTTATAACAAGATACAATGATCTGATAACAAGTATTTCAGTTCTGCATCTTCAATAAAGAGAGCCATCCAACCTCAAACCTAAAGACATACAGTCATCTGCAGATTGCTCACTTCCCCGTACATGCAGTACTTTGATCTGTTCTATGTTGAGGGCTGGGGCTGGGGTTCTTTGGTTGTTTTTTTTTATTTTTATGAAGTCTCACTTTTTGGACTACTATTCTGACATCTGAATTATTCTGTATAATTCTCAGTAGGAAAAGATGTGCTTGTACTAGAGTGCTGTTCACCATAACAGGGTTTCTGTTTCCAGCATTCTGATACAGACTTCCTTAGGCAAATCACTTAATCTCTTTCTTAATCTGAACTTTCAAAAGTGACTTTAGAGCCTCATGCTATTCAAACACAGAAAACAAATAACACAGCTGAGGACAAAATCTTTTCTTAAAAAAAAATAAGCTGCCAAGCACCTATCCAATTTTTAAAGAGATAGCATTGATTTCCTTACCTTTCTGCCTGCAGTTATCACAGAATGATTAAATATGGTCAGGCAGTGTCAATTTGATATGAGAGAACTCCAAAGAACAACTAAATGTGGCAGAATACATTTATTATTCAATGGAGGGCACCCTTCTCAAAGTCCCCTATTTAGCAGTAGGAGTTAGTGCTCTGCCAAAAAGAGTTTCTGATTAGAAAACTGGAGGAGGGAATATTTGTCATAATTACCTTCCTTCTCTGCTTTATCAATTTCATTTGGATGACAATTTTCAACCTGCCACAGCCTGGACTTCCTGCTGTTAAAGAGTCCACTACATAATCAGGTTTGGACATGTGCAGCAATGGAACCACTCCCAAATGTTACCAGTTGAGAATTGGTTCATAACTCTGGTAGATCAGAGGTATCCACACATGCAGCACTCTAGCACTGCAGGTAGAACAGTTACCCTACATATGCAGGTCTTGTGGATCTGATAGGAATGATCACCCAGCTCAGCATACCTCCTAGGGAGCAAGTGTGGGGAGTGTTTGAACTCATGCTGTGGGTGTCCTGTGGCTGGGGATGCTCTTTTTTTTCTGCTTCCCCTTGTCTATTAAACTTAAATTCAATAAGCTTCAGAAGCCTGCAATTGATGGGATTCTGTGGTGTGCTTGTCTGACATGGGCTGGTAGGGACTGGGGAGAGGGGGCTGAGTGCTTGGACCCACACTTCAGGTTCCTGGGCACTTGCGGGGAGGTGAGCACAATAAGGCACAGAAGTTGAGTAGGGAACAAGGATGCTGATGGTTGTTAGAAAGACAGCTTTCACTGAATAAGCACCACAAGAGAGCTCATTGATAAAAATACTAAAAAAAATTAAATCAAAAAAGGGGGAGTAGAATACTGGCTGCATACAAGAGAGGCCAGCTGTGATGCCACAGCACAGGAAATTAATGATGTTGGGCAGAATGCCTGGAGGATGGATCAGACCCATATCACAGCACACTTGGGTCCACCCATAGTGCATACTCAATTTACAGTGCACTAGCTCAAAAAATTCTTAATTTCCCAGGTACATTTCTGAGCCATTCCAAATAGCTTTAAATTGGTTTAATGGGCTTGTGCATTGGTATGCTCAGGTTTAAACTGCTTTTAAAATAGAGTAAGTGCCATATGCATGTATACCTTCAGATAGAATGGTACAGAAGTTAAGGTCTTGTAGTGATGAGGGTGGCATGAAAGACCAAGTAGGACAGACTAACATTACATTTTTTACATAAATCATGTTGTTAATGTTTCCTGGTCCATTTCCAGCTAGGCTAATTATTCCATCCTGCCCTTCATTTTCAGCTGGATAAACAGATCCTCACTTCATTTATGGCACACTGGTCTTGTGTGCTGTTAAACAACTGAGGTGGTTCTACATAGGGATTGCTTTTTTAATTTCCTGGCATAGTTATCATTTAAAAGGTCAATATTTGCATTTTGAAAGGTATTTTGCAATTGGAAATTAAGCATCATTATGTCGGGTGAATGGAAAACTGCAAAGCCTCTAACACCACTCTGTGGTGACTTGTGGTAAATGCTATCCTTTTGATCACCACTAGTATATAAGTTCTAATGCAGGTTATTATGTTGTTATATATTTACTAAATGCCTGGAAAAAGAGATGCTTGAATAAGTATTTCTGCACTTGGTGAGAACTGTCCCTTATACATACTTCAGGTATATCCTAAAGTGTTTTGAAGTTGTGTGAGTTAATATCAGTAAGACAAAATTCTTTGGGCAAATGTGATATATCTTTTATTCGACCTACTAAATAGTTGAGAAAATGTTCTTTGCAAGCTTTCCAGTGAAAACACCCTTCTTCTTCACAAACATCCTGCCTGAAGAAGGGTATTTGTGCCTCAAAGCTTGCAAAGAACATTTTTTTCTAACTATCTAGTTGGTCTAATAAAAGATATCACATTTTTTCAAAGAACCTTGTCTGCCTATGTCCTTAGACCAACAATCAACATCTACGGCCAGCAACCCTATTGATATCAGTAAGGTGTTGTATAAAAAGACAGCGTGAAGAGCTACTTAAAATTCAATGCACTTGTAAAGATTTCTTCACTGGATGCATCTACACATGAATTTAAGCACACTTAAATTTAACATACATTGAGCTAATGTTCATTAAGCATTTTTGGCAGGTGTTTATATGTGCTGAGACTTGGGACTAACTTTAGTCCCTAGTCTCTCCAGCCCTGCTATGTGCCCCTGTGGCCAATGCAGGGGGCTTCAGCCTCTCGCCACATGGCTGCCAGCACTTGGTAATGCCAGAGGCAGCTGCTGCTCTGAGCGCTCAGCCACCTTGCACTACCTGACTCCCCCATCCACTCCAGCTATCTGCTGAATGATTGGTACACAGCTTTCCATGGCTCCCACCACCATGCAGCTGCTGCAGCCAGCCACAGTGACCAGGGGGTCCAAGATACCATGGCTGGGATTGCCATCACACTCCTGTCCTACCAGCCCCACTGCTTCTGGGTTTACCATGCTAGTCAGGACACAACACGCAAAGCCTCTCCACCCACCGACAATAAAAAACCCGCTTCCCAAACTGAAACCTACATACTAAAGTCTAAGTCCTTGTATGAGTCCTGGAGTGGGGATCTGTGGGGTGGTAGACTCAGGGTGCAGAGCCTGGCAGCAGGCAGCCAGCACCCTGACTGTAGATACTGCCCTCATGGGACTGGGGGCTGCAGTGAATGCCAAGGGCTCCTGTGGGTAGGAAGCAGTGGAGGGTCTCCTCCAAGGCACAGGTGGGGGTGTGCTGCAAGCCAGCAGGTGGGACCTAAGGACCCTGTGGGGCCAGAAACCAGGCACTGGGGGACATGGATGTGGCCTCCACTGAGTGTCCCTGACTGGACAGTTGTTGCTGGAGCAGCTCAGTGTGGCACTGGTCCAGGGCCTCCAGATGGACCCAGTGCTCCCGTTGCACCTGGTCCCATGCCTCCTAGGCAGTCTCCCAGGATATATCTTCCTGCCACCAGGCTAGGTCTCACACTTCCCTCGCCTGCTCCAATGCTGTCCAGTTCTCCACCACTGCCACCAGCTGCTGGAGCAGGAGGATCCAGTCCCTGGTGCACCACCGGCACAGGCAGATCCAAAAGTGGGGGAGAGGGGAAGCTACTGCACAGTCCAGCATACCTGTTCAGGATTCTGTGCAATGTGTCCCAAGGCACAAAATGGCTGCAGGCTTTTATAGCCTGCAGATAGGGGCTGTCAGAGAATAGCCCAGACCTGGCGGAGGAGAGGCAGACATCCAGGGACCCTGGGGCTGGGCTCTGGCCAGCCCCCTAATGGTTGGGCAGATCCACCACTAAAATCACTCTGTTAATGTGATTTAATGCTTCTACACACATGTTTTAATGCGCTTTAACTAATCACACCTAACTTCAATACCTGGTTTTGTAGGTATCAGATTAGATGTGTTTAGCTTAAATTTGCCATTTTAAAGGCATGTTAAAAGTGCACTTGTGTAGACATATGCCCTTGATGCACCCTAAATCGAGCTAATGTGCATTAAATATATGCATGTAGACATACTCACTAGAAGTTTAGTGCATACCTCCCTAAAGGAAGGAACTTGATTTTATGGAGACAAACTCATGTGCTTTTTCTTAGTTCTAAATTTGATAAAAAGTAGTGCTACAAAAATACTCTCAGCTTGCACTCAAACTTTGGCTATTCTCACCCTTATAAATTAATATTGGTTTGTGTAATCTCTGTGTGGAAAAGGGCAGGCATGAAGAAACTCTTCTTCATGGAACTTGATAAATAATTGGCAGTTTCCCATGTTTCCATTTGAGGGAAACAAAATGAAAAATAAAACTGAGATTTAAAAAAATTAATAAATTTTAGTTCTTCTGAAACATATATATCAAAACTCCAATTTTTAGTAAGGTATCCAAAATATACTGAGCACTGTATAGAAATATAAAAAGATCTGGATTCAGATCTTCATCTAGTCTGTAATGTCATATTCTATTACTTTTATTGGAGTTTTGGTTTCTACCTAGTGATATGCCCCAGGATCCCTTCTCCAAAGAACTCAAATAGCTTGTAACATCTCTGTCCAAGCATTAAAACATCCAAGTAAGTAGACTTTCAACTCCATGGAAATAGCCCTGTAAGTAACACTGCTTACATGTGTTCTTGTGGGGCAGGGATCTAACAAAGGTAAACAAAGCAAAAATCACAAGCTACAGACAAGTGAGGAAAAGGAAGATAATGCACAAGGAAAGTACTCCAGATACGCTTCTCATGTGCATTGTTGGCTCCATATTTGTTTGAAGGTGGGAGACAAGTGTTATTTTTTTGGATGCATTGAAGCTATTTTCCTATTCCCTTGTATTTTATTCCTTTGTATATCATTATTATAAACTTCTTTTCTGTTCAAAGATACTTCCTTATTTTCTAGTTTTATTAGTCATTCTAGTTGGGGTGACTAAAAGCCATGACTAACAGTACTTAGATTAGGCTAAAAATAATAAAATACAACAGCAATTACTAGGAATGTAATTAACATTTTTAAAAGATTTTTCCACTCTTCCTTTTTTTGTGCTCTATAATTTTCTCATGCCAACAAACCCAAAAGTGCCAAGTTCATCTCAGAATATTTTCTCCCAAGGAAAGTGTGATCTGCAAGAGCCTGGGAATATTCATTGTGTAGGCTATTATTTTTCTTTCTGTTAAGAAAAATAAAATCACCATCAGCCTCAGGAGAACATAATTTGGCAAGAATGACATAGGGTTTTTGGCTCCCTGCCACCTCTTTTAAAAGAAAAATGACTTCAATGTATGTGTTTAAATGTAAACTAATTCAACTTAACATCAAATACATTCATTTATCAAATATCTTGAAACTGGAAAAGTTTACTCGTGTTTTAAATGCCAGCAGAGGTATTGATCCAGAATTCCTTACCATATACATTTACTAAAACACTGGAAAACAATACAAGGGTTTGTTGTTTTATTTACATGGGAAAATTGGGCGGGGGCGTGAATTTAAATCACTTCAGTTAAAGCGTTAAAGACCCCTGTGTGGACTCTCTTATTTGGTTTTAAAAAGTATCTGTTTTTTGGATGAGGGTTAGTCAGTTAGAAATGTTTTATAGCTAAACTGATATAAGAATATCCACACAGGAGATTGTACTGTCTAACTAACTCAGTTTAAATTGTTTAAATTCAGTTTCCCTTACTTCCTTCATTTCATTGACACCAATGTAAAGTAGAAGTAACTTCTTACTGTTCTGATTTAGCAACTTTTTACTGTCTATTTGCGCCAATATAAATGACTAGAGAAGGTGCAAAGCAATGTCAAAGTAAAATCAAAACCCAGTGATTTTAAGACTAAAAACAGACAGTCAAAAAAGTCCAGCACTGCATCTAATCAATCTTCCCAGGTTAGTCTAAGCTGTGTATATTGACCCAACAGGCAAGTGATTCACTTTTGTATCTGGAACTGCAGCTACACGCCTGCAGTGGCAAAGGCCAGGAGGTGGGAGGTGGGGGAGAGGAGGTGCTAGAGTATGCCTCCCTCCTTGGCTGGAGCACACAGGTTGGGTCAACTATCCCACCCACCTTGTGAGGAAGGTTTGTAGGTGAGGCCTGTGGGGACACTAGGGGACTGTGGGGATACCGGAGAACTGAGAGTTAACTTGAATCTGGAGGGGATATGCGACAGGAATTTTAAAAAGTGATTTAATCTAAATCAGTTAAAGTTGGTACTTCATCCATCCAAAATCTTAAATTGGCTTTGGCCATTTTGAACACAGTTTGTGTGTGCACTGAACTTCTGTTTTGTTATGGATTGAACCAGTTTCTGATCACATATACCAATTTGTGTGTAATTTCTGTCCCTAGTCTAATGGGCATTTAATAAGTAAGTAATGCTGAATCAGAGGCAAACATCTTGCTCCAGATCAGCATGATAGGCAGTGGTCTCAACAGAGGAGCTGTCTAACAGATCTCAAGTTGTTCTATGCATCACAATGCAGGAGAGCAAAGGCACTATTTTAAGATAGAAGATGAGGTTGTTTGACTGAACAGCAACAAAGTCTGTGAATAGTGTTACTGAAATCAAGCACCATGCTTGCAGTCAGTAGGATTCAACAAGAATAAGAATGAAAATGAGGCACGTAGTTTTGTTTGTTGTAAAATCATTGTTCAGTAACAGGACTTGATTATACATCAAGTGAAACTTGAGAGAAGATGTCAGAAGAAAAAATACCAGCAAATCTATTCTATTAAATGAAATTCAATAATACAGCTGAGTACCTAGAACAAAGTCTGGTCAACTCTGTGAATATTTTTCTACATCAAGTGAAGGAAAAAGTCATGAAGAAAGTTCATCTCCCTCTGCTTATGAAATAAAAACATATATCATTGAAAAAAGATTTCAAAGCCTTACATCCAAGAACAAGAGGGGGAAAAAACAAACACCAGAGGTAGGAAAATTGTAATACTAATATCATCAGGAGATGAAATTATTTGTCAAATATTTATCACACAATAAAGCACTAAATCTTTTTTCATATTATTTTGCTTTCAGTATGATGCTGTTTTATGTCAAAGGTTTGTCTGTTTGTTAACTTCATTCAACCTCATGAAAGGATGGTCTTTGTTCTATTTTTAGTCCTTTTCATCTTTACATCTTCACTGAATTACCTATTTCATTGCAAGTAAGTATTTCTTCTAGTTTCAGGTAACAGTCTCAACATTTCATAACTGACTTACATCCTGCTTAATTCATGAAGGTCATAAATAGAATACCAAGAGTATATAAATAAAATAATCTGAGACAGGAACAAAAACATGAAATGTATTTCCTTTAAATAAAGTACTATAGGAAAATGTCACCTATGTTTTGACCATTTTCCTTTTTGAATTGCAGTCATTGCCCATTTTCGTTGTTGTTTCTGAGGTTAAAATGTATCCAAGACTGAGAGTTTAAGAGCTTGTCAGATGAATCTCATGTCAGAAGACCAAAGTAACATTGCTAAGATTAAAAAAAATCAAAGCAAGTGGCAGAGGTCATCACTGGAGTCATTGGTTTCTCCTAGATGTCCAAGCAGGAATGAGCCATGAGCCCTTTTCTCTTTATTTGCCAAGGCAGATATGACTTTTTTATGTGAGACTTGTAGCAGTTATCCATGCTACTGTCCAGATGACATGCAAGATGCTGCACTGGGGATGACATAAAAAGAACTTGAAAACAGCAGCTAGTGCAGAAGTTCAGCCCATTTAATTGACAGTGCTTCCTTTCCTTTTAATAGTGTTTTTTTAAATTATAGTTTAGGTCCTATATATTTTAGTTTTAACTAGCAGTGTTGTAGTATTCTGTAGCTGTAATGGACCAAGGAATATTGAATCAACTATTTTTTATTTGGTAGAGATGTTAGACACACTTTCAGGCACCAAAAAACCTCCAGCCCTTTAAACACAGCGTGCTCCCATGTTAAGCCTAGTGCATGCCCAAAAGAGGCATCGCATCAGTGTGACCTAGCTGATTGAATCATCTTTAGATAAAAGCACCAAAAAGCCCTGCTGAAGCACGCAATCTATATAGCTGCTCCAGAGCCAGGTTGAGCAAACATGCTACTTCTTCCAGTAAAGCCCCCTTTTTTTAAATGTCTTTAAACTACCCAAATGCCTATTTTCAGGTCTAGGAAAGAAGCAGATCATTTTGTTAATTTAAGCAGTCACTTGAGAAGGGAAGTAGGCACAAAACCAATTGGGAAGGTTAACAGGGCTGGTTATCAGTAAAGAACAGCTGACCACTCAGAAGGGAAGAAAATCTATTATTCCTTACTGAGCACAGAACAGATGGGAAGGGAGCAGGTAAATTGTAATGAACCACAAAAATTGTTTGACATTTTTATAGGTTCTATTGTGGAATGGTATATGACAGCCAAGAGTGTTTAATACATGAGAGCAGGGAATTGAGGTGGCTCATTCAAAGATGCAGTCTACTTCTTTTATAGTTTGTCATTGTTGGGTGAAGGCAATTTAGTCTGGTGAGGTAGCATCCCAGAGTATACTCCTCAGAGCACATGTGATGGTTTTATAGCTTATTATAACCACTACAAACAATGGGTTTATGGCTCACTAGAATTTACCTGACCCCCGTGGCAACCTCTTTGTGGGTGCATCTACATGTGAAATTAAGGGGGAGCAATAAACTCCAGCACAGTTCACACTGGAGTCAACTGCTCCCAAGTGCAGTGTCTACACATGTGCCAAGGACTGCAGCACTTTGAGCTAAGGTACATCAGCCCTGGGCTGCAGGGATCTAGGGAGAGCCAGCCTCTGGCTCCACATGGTAGTATCAGGCAGTCAGGGCTGGCTGGGACACAAGTGTGTTAAACTGTGAAGCTAGGTGGCAGGCAGCTCCTGCACTTTAGCACCCTTGTATCCCAGGGAACCCTTGTCACCATCTACATGTGTGTTTCATCTCACATAAGTACTCTGACATAAGATAGTACTCTCCCTGACAGTACTATCTTATGGCAGAGTTAATTAATTTTCTGTGCACTAATACCGGCACATGTGTAGATTGTGATGCTTTAGTGGGCTTGTCTACAAAAGACATGTTACTGCACAGTTGCAGTAAAAACCCTTAATTGTGAATATATTTGCTACCTATTCCTGGCTGGGACCCTCTCCTGCCCCAGGGTTGTGCTGTCTCTGGCAGCCCATCTGCAGCTGATAAAATACTATGGACATTTTGTGCCCTGAGGCACACACACACCAGGGAGCCTGAAGGCACTGCAGGCCCTGTGAGTCCCCCTGGGCAGGCCACAGCTCTGATGTGCCTGCCTGCCATAACCCCAGCAGTGCTGCAAGGCATTGAGCTGCTACACAGCTGCCAGGGCACTGCTGTCAGGTCAGGTGGGTATTTAACAGGGCTAGAGGTTGCTGTAGCCCCTAGCAGCCCCGGCCTTCCTGCAGGCTGTCTCTGGTAGCAGGGCCAGCATCACCTCCCTGCTGCACAACCTCAGCAGCCTGCCCTTCACCTGCAGGTGGTGTGAGGCATAGACTCTGCCATGCTGCTGACAATCCCTTGCCATGCCCCTCTGGGCACTACTGGCAGCTGCCCAGGGATGGTAAATGAGGGATAACCACACAGGACCCCAGAGAGCTGACATGAGACCCAGTATGGCATCCTAGCTCCACCATCCAGGCCCAACACCACCCATGTGAAAATGCCTGTACTCTACCCATTGAAATCATGTACAAAGTGTGTGTTTTTGTGGAGTCCTGGTGTGAGGGGCAGTTACAATAGTGTGCAGACCCATGGTGGAACAGCCAGAGGCTGGGATGCTGGCCACCTATCCCTAGGCTCTGCCCCCTAGCTGCCCCCAATTCCAGGAATCCACAAAAAACACACCTTGTACATGGTTTCCATGGGGAAGAGGGTTTTTCATTGTTGGAGGGTGGGGTGGGTGGTGGAGAGACTCTGTGTGTTAGGGAGGGAGGAAGAAGGGGGCTTTATGTGTTGGGGAGGAAGGGGAAAGGTGGGTCTGTCTCATGTGAGGGAAATAAAGACATGTTTTTCTGACATGAGTCTGTAGTGAGCATGGTGCAGGGGTGGGGGGGCGTTGGGAGGCCTGTCGGGGTCAGTGTAGGTGGGCTAGAGCAGGGAGTCAGAAGGAGGTCTTTGGCCAGAGCCTCCCACACCAGGTGCCCTGCCCCCTGCTGGCGGGTGCATGACTCTCCTGCTGCCTGGACAGTGGGTGCCTGCTGGGGCTAGCAGGACCAGTAGCATGGCCAGCAGAAGCACAGGGTGCTGGTTGTTGCTGCCACAGGTAGGGGCTGGAGCAACGGGGTGCTGCTCATCATTGCTAGGAGCAGATCAGTCATAGCACAGGGAGACAGAGTGAGCAAGAAGGGGGTTGCCATGCGCTGCCTCTGCACTAGGCATACTGCTCCTAGGAAGGAGCAACTGGCCAGAGAGCAGAGAGCGGGGTCGGCATCTAAAGGTGGATGGCAGGTGCTGGTAGCTGCAGCCATAGCCTGAAGTTCCTCGCATTGGCCACAGGGGCACATTGCAGGGCTCCTTAATCTTTGTATGTGTAGACACTTACCCCAAAACCCTTACTGTGCAGTAGTTTACTGCATAGTAAATCTAGGCTGAAGTAAACGTATGTTAGACATGCCCAGTGTGGAACTAATTAGTCTACCTCTCAGTAAAGTGCATGTGGAGTTGTACCCTGCATCAGTCACTCCACTTTATACATTGCTCTGTGCTTGTCCTTTCAAGGCATCTGATTAAGTGAGCTGAAGTTCACAGATGCTTATGTTCCATGTGTATCTTAGTAGTCTATAGGCATGTCTATACCCAGCCATATAGTGCCTTTGTTACTGTGCCATTTAGCATTTCCTTTTAAAATTACTAAAAGACAGCACAGTAACAACTCATACTGCATCATGCAGCTGCGCACAGTTATCTTTGGTCGCTACACTGCCATAGCAATGTGCTCTAATAAGGACGTGAGAGGCTGTGGTGATGTAGTGGTGGCATCATGGGTTTTGCCAACGGATGCTACAGCATGGTAGCAAATTGTGTAGACGCACCCTATAAAATGCATAACTACTCTGCCTTCAAGCTCTCTGTGCTTCACATGTAATAAAGATTCTGTTTCCTTCAGAATGGTCTTATTCCTTTATATCATTAATCAATTTCAATTGCTTTACTTACATTTATAACTGCTAACTTCTCTCTTCCCAACAGGTTTAGTGCCCACTTCTCTTCTGGAGTGACTACTACTTACACACTGGGACTATTGTTCTAACTTTTAATTAATTTACACTATATCTGCTTCTTTCTCAGATCTGAAGAAAAGCAATCCTGTTTCTCACTTAGTTTTAATGAAATGTTTAAGATTAGGTGAGATATCTGAGTTGACAGTCCCTATATGGGTTTATTGGGAACCAAGGCTTTCTCAGAGGAGGGTCCTGTGCTTTGGAATTCACTCCTTACATTAGTCTGGGAAAACTTGAACTTCTAGAGTGCAGTGCTAATCCTGTCTCCCAAAGGTTATTCATAGGGATTTGGATAATTCTTTTCTTTGCTTTAGTTAGAGAATGTGGAAGGTAGCGTTTATTGCAATCATCCTTGGATATTATACAAGGATATAACAGGGTCATTGTAGAGTACCAGACTCCAGTGGGAGGCCATATTAATGTATTAAAATGTTTTAAAAATTCAAAGCAAAACATTGTTAAATATTTCAGCAAAATCTGAGATTTGGATTTTCTGTCCACATTCAGGACAAAAAGTTTTGAAATCTTGGAGTTTCCCCAGGAAAGGAATTTCTGTTTCATATTTTTGAGAAACTTTTCCTTTGACTAATACCAGACTGATGCAATTGCTAGTGCCATTGTGTGGGTTTTGGCTTCCTGAACAACTTCCATGCAAGGGACCTCCTGGGATGCAATGGGCTTCATCTTTCCACAAAAGATGAGTCTCTTTTGTTACAGGTTGGCTGACCTCCTACATTGGGCTTTAAGCTAAGTATGATGAGGGACTGGGAGACAGAGACAGTCTAGAACCTACAAACTGCAAGACATGCAGCAGTACACCCCAAATAGGGGCCCTTTGAGCATCAGAATGGGGGGGGCACCAGAGTCACCATTCAGAGGGCTCAAGTGCCTCTATACCAATGCTAGGAGCATGGAGAACAAGCAGGAAGAACTTGCACTTCTGCTTGCTGATAATAATTTCAACTTAGTGGGGCTAACGGAAACCTGGTGGGACCCTACCCATGACTGGGCGGTACACATTGAGGGCTACAGGTTGTTCAGAGGGACAAAGTAGGGAGGAAAGCGGGTGGGGTTGCTCTCTATGTAAAGGAGGATTATACATCTACCTTAATAAACATGGGATCAGAGGAGGAGAAAGTTGAGGCATTGTGGGTTAGGATACATGGAGGTCGTGGGGAAAGAGACTTGGTGGCAGAGGTCTGCTGCAGACCACCACACCAAGAGGAAAAGCTAGACTTGGAATTCTTGAGGCAGCTTTCAGAGGCCATACAGTCTAGGGACATGGTTATCATAGGGGACTGTCACAGGGCACTCCGGTTGCCCTGTGCCTGCATGGAAGAAGAACTGCCAGAAGGGGAGCCCTTGCAGTGATTAGGCAGCACAGCTGTGGGTTGCCAGGGCAACCAAAGAAGTTCAGCTGACAAAAGGGGGCAGGGGCTTGGCTCCTATAAAGTCCAGAGCTAGAGTCAGGCTGGCAGTCCTCTGCTGGCAGCCGGAGGAGCAGGAGCTCTGAGAGAGAAAAAGAGAGAGAGAGAGAGAGAGAGAGAGAGAGAGAGAGAGAGAGAATGTGAGTGTAGCTCATGAGTGCTCTGGAGGCTGGAGCAATGATGCTGTGAGATAGCTGGAAGGCTTATGCTGTTATGGTCAGATGCCTTATGTTTATGTTATAGCCGGAGGCTTGTGTTTATGTTGCTGTTGGGATAACCGGTGGTTTGGGCGAGGCTGTAGGGGAAGGAGAAGGCCTCATATAGGACCCCAGCAGTGTGGGGATCCCGGCGCCTGTGGGGGCACAGTGTGCATAGGCGCCATTGAGGGCACAGCAGCAGCACAGGGGTGTGGAGACCCCAGCCCCAGAGAGGGGGCATTGGATAAGGAGCTCAAGTTGGGCACAGCATTGATAAGGAATCCCCAGAGAGGGCAGCATTGGATAAGGAGCCCAAGCTGGGCATAGCAGAGCTAGCCCAGAGAGGGGGCAGCACTGGGAAGGGGGTCCAAGTTGGACTTGGCAAGTCCCAGGAGAGGGGCAGCATGGAGGAGCCCTAGAAAGGGGGTCATTTTATTAAGGAGCCCAAGTGCGGGCATTGGGAGTCCCTGACAGGGGGCCACATTTCTTTTGGAAGCCCAGGTTGGGCATAGTCAGTCCCAGGAGGGGGCAATATTGAGAAGCCCGAGAGGGGCACTATTTGAGAAGCCCAAGAGGGGCAACACTGAGAGGCCCGAGAGGGGCCACACAGGAAGCCCAAGTTGGGCACAGCCAGCCCTAGAAAGGGGGGTTATTTTATTGAGGAGCCCAAGGGTGGGCCTTGGGAGTCCTCAATAGGGGGGCGTAGGTATTGGAGAGCCCAAGTTGGGCACCGTCAGCCCCAGGAAAGGGGCAGCATTTGGGAGCCCAGGTTGGGCACAGTCAGCCCCAAGGAGTGGGCAGTATTGAGGCCCAAGGCAGGGGGCAGAGTGCACTGAGAAGCCCTGTGGGGGCGAGGTGAGCCCAGAGAGGGGAGCGCCATATTGAGGACCCAGTGGGGGGGGGGGCGCATAGAGTACAGGAGAGGGACAAGACTGGAGACGGCCCAGGGAAAATGAGAGAGGGGCCGCGATATCCACAAGGCTTGGGCTGCGGTATAGGGGAGGAAGGAGCCGCAGACAGCGCCCCGTAGTGGAGGGGGCAGTACAAGAAGAAGTGCAGCCTCCCGCTAATGAACCAATCAACATCAAAGACATGGCAGGCGACTAGGCGGGCGGTTGCCCAGAGACAGGTGCAGGGGCCATATTGAGGGTGGCCTGAGGCGTACTGTCACAGGGACCTAAACTACCCTGACATCTGCTGGGAGGAGCAGGCTGCCAGATCCAACCATTCACATAGGTTCTTAACCTGCGTGAAGGACCTTCACCTAATGTTGGAGGCACATGGGCCCACTAAGGGAAATGCCTTACTGGACTTGGCGTTGGCTACAGGGGAGGACCTGGTAGGGGAGCTGCAGATTCATGGTCACCTTGGAACAGTGACCACCAATCAACTGAATTCACCATATGGCATAGGGTAGATAAGATGAGTAGTAGGGTGGAAGTGCTTGACTTTAGGAAGGCTAACTTCAGTGTGCTTAGGAGTCTAGTGAATGACACTCTGCATGAGAACAGTATTGAAGAGATGGGAGTCCAGGAAGGGTGGTCATTCCTAAAGGAGGAGATCCTTTGGGCACAGAGGGAAACTATCCTAGTACAAGGGAAAAGGGGAGAAAGAGCCAAAAAACTTCCTTGGCTAAACAGGGAAATCCAGGGGAGCTTAAGGGCAAAAAAGAAGGCATATAAGTGGTGGAAGCAGAGGGAAGCTACCAAGGAGGAGAATACTTATTTGGCCTGCACTTTCAGGGAGGCAGTTAGAAAGGCCAAAACAACTACAGAGCTGAGACTGGCAATGCAAATTAAAGACAACAAAAAGTCTTTTTTTTTTTTTTTTGGTATGTAAGGAGTGAAAAAGGAAGGCATAAGGCAGCATAGGACCCCTACTGAACAAGAAGGAACAATTAGTGACAGAAAGAGGGGGACAAGGCTGAGCTATTCAATGAGCCTTTTGCCTCAGCGTTCCTGAACAGGGCTTCAAATGGGTTCTGAGATAAATCTCTGAATGGCTTCTTAGATGGGCATCAGAGGGACACCAGCCCATGAACTGTCAACACTTACTTGATGCAGTCACTTTGATGAACTGGATGTGTTTAAGTCAGCAGGCCCGAATGAGCTGCATCTGAGGGTACTGAAGGAATTGGCCAGTGTCATAACAGAACCACTGCCATGGCTGTCTGAACACTCATGGTGCTCGGATCGGGTCCTGAAGGACTGGAAAAGGGCCAATGTGGTCCCTATTTTCAAGAAAGGAAGGAAGGAGGATCCAAGTAATTATAGGCCAGTCAGTCTCACCTTCATCCTTGGAAAGGACTTTGAAAAGATTATGAAGGATCATGTTTGTGGGATTCCAGCTGGAAAAATAACGCAGCAGGGAAACCAGCATGAAATTGTAGCGGGTAGATCATGCCTGATGAATCTGGTTTTGTTTTATGCCAGGGTCACAAAGTGCTTAGACAAAGGAATAAAGATGGATGTCATTTTCTTGGACTTTAGTAAGGCCTTTGATATGGTGTCTCATCGTATTCTCATAAATAAATTAAGAGGCTGTGAGAGATGTTTACGCGGTCAAGTGGGTGACAAATTGGCTTAGCGGTCGCACCCAGAGAGTGGTAGTAGATGAGTCAGTATCAACCCGAAAGGATGATACTGACTGCCCGGAAGTGGTGCCCCACAGGGTTTGGTCCTTGGACCAGTACTCTTCAATATCTTTATCAGTAACTTGGATGTGGGTGTGAAGTGTACTCTGTCCAAGTTTACATTTAAATTGTGGGGTGAAGTGCACCCTGTGGAAGGTAGGGAATGATTGCAGGCAGACCTGGACAGGTTAGAAAAGTGGGCAGTACACAATAGGATGCAGTACAACAAGGAAAAGTGCATAGTGCTGCACATAGGGTGCAAAAATATCCAGCACATCTACTGGCCATGAAGTGACCCTCTCAGCAGCACAGAAGTGGAAAAGGATCTCAGAGTCATAGTGGACTCCAAGATGAACCTGAATCATCAGCATGATGAGATCATCAGCAGAGCCAGTGAAAAGGTGATACTTCCCCTCTATGTGTCCTTGGTTAGACCACAGTTGGAGTACTGCATCCAGTTTTGGGTGCCGTACTTCAAAAAGGATCTTGATAGACTCGAGAGGGTCCAGAGGAGGGCCGCTCATATGAATAGGGGCTTACAGAACAAGCCCTATGAGGAAAGACAGGGACCTGGACCTCTTCAGCTTCCACAAAAGAAGGCTGAAAGGTGATCTTGTGTCCACCTACAAATTCATTAGTGGGGCGCAGCAAGAGATCAGAAATGCTCTGTTCACCAGGGCGCCTCTTTTACATTCAGGAATTGTTTCAGAAAAAAACCCCTCAAAACACTTTCTTTAGGCTCAATTGAATCTGATTTCACTGCCCTGGTATAACCTAGCGCTAAAGCTATGTCAGTGACAACCATTATTTTCCTAGGTACCGTGATATGAGTGATAAGCACAATCATTACACACAATGGAATGAGGTTTGTGGTAAGTGGAAGATATTGTTTCCATGAAACAATGGCAAATGGAACTAATGAAATCCATGGGTCTGCCAGGAAGTAGCTGTTTTATCTCCTGATTCCATGAATGCTAAAACAGTGTTTATCCACATATCACAGTAGTTTCTTATGAACTATTTTACTTAATGGAAAGTTTTTTATAACAGGGAACAGCTAAGATTCAGATCCAACTGTATTTTTTTTTCTATGACACCCATCAAATTGAAAATTCATACTCTTGGATTCTTTGATTTGAATTAAACTATGGGCTGACTGAACAGTTGAGGAATAATTTAAGAAATTTGACTAATTTACAAAGTATTAGCTCCCTAATAATATCATAAAATGATCCATAAGCCTATACTCCCACTACACTCTTCTCAGTTTTCAACCTATATTATCAATAATGATCAACAACTTAAGGTGTCATCTCCTACCAGCTGGTCATTACTTGCTGGTCATTATAATTTAGTTGTTCTGGCTTAATTAAGCCCAACCCATAGTACTTTCAAGAACTGTGATAGAGTAAACATGCCTCATTTTCATTCATACTTCTTTTAATGTGTTATTAGTGGTACTGCATCAGTGTGGTCTTCCACAGTGGGAATTCATGCAAAGACAAAGGAAGAAATTATTTGAGGATAAAGCTGATGTACATTGCTAGCATGTCTCATTGTCTTTTATTGTTTCAGCCAGGAGAACCCTGACAGAGCAACAAGGTAGCTAGGCCTTATAGTTATGTAAGATAGAAAACACAGCTAATTTATAAGCTGTACACAGCTAGAAAACAGTGCTGTCTGGAATACACCTGTGTAGGGCTTCATCTTATTCTTAAAGTTGTATACAGAGCAAATGCTCAATTTGTGATGAGAATGGGATCCTAATCCAGAATAAGATAGAGTGGAAGAGAATGACTGAAGAAGCCTAGGGAAAGTGAAATTTAAAAAGCAGCCCGCTACAATGGGGACTGTAAATTACTTGACTACTGGAAAGAAAAAAAAAAAGCTAAAATATCATCCACAAGCAGGTGAATATGAAAGCCTCAGAATGTTATTTTGAGAGAATGGACCAGTTTGATAAATCAGTAGGGGACTAGGCCACCTATTCTGAGAAACAGGAGTAGCATACAATCACTAATGATATCAGGGATGAGAAAAGGGTGGCAGCTTTATTGAATGTAATGGGAGTTAAAAACTGGAACTTGCTGTGCAGCCTAACAGCTCCTATTAAACCAACAGACAAAAGATTTCCTGCAATTGTGGGAAGTCTATAAAATCACCTAGCCCCAAAACCATTGATAACTGTAGACCATTTCTGGAACAATGAAACAGTTCCTGAATATATGGAAGAATTATGAAAATTAATATTGCATTAAGAGACCAATTAGCATACGTTATATATTATAAGCAATCCAGAAAAAGATACTGACTGACAAGAAATTGAGAATATCATTCAACGCAGCTACTATTCTATTTTAGTACTATTCTATATCAATACAGAATACTACAGAAAGGTGCCATTGATCTCTAACAGTATCATGTGACCCACACAGCAAATAAAATTGGGGTCAAGTAAAAGAAACACCTATGAAAATATTCTAAAACTGCATTTTCACAGTGGGAAACAGTCTTGCAATGTAAACAGTTGTTGATGCAAAGGTAAAGTCTGTAGAAACTCCAAGAAATTAAGGCACACAAAACTGTACATCAATGCAAAAAGCACAACCAGGACTTTATAAGGGCTATCTGAGAGGCTTTCATATTCACCAGCTTATGGAAGACAATACAGGGCACTGACAGAAGTGACATTACACACAAGCAGCCCCCTGAAAGTACTCTATAGCCATGCCATTACACATGTGCATGGATGCCGGAGATTTTAAAAGTAGCCAATTACACGAGAAATTAGCTCTCATCTAATGGGAGATCAGATGAAGGCACTCCGCAGTGGAACACCTTAGGGTCAGTCTGTCAGCGCTATTGAGGCTGGGATTTGGGGGTAGGAGCAGGAGAGAGAGGCTGCAGGCAGGCTCCTTTCCTGGATTAGTTCCAAAGTGGAGCTCAAGGTTATCCAGCATTAACACATTACTGCCTATAAATTAGGAACTATGAATTATAAATTTGCCTCAGTGCACAGGATGGATGATACTCATGGACTGAGCATATGCTCAATATTTAGTTTCTTCTGAGTTCGATGTCTTTTTAATAATACACTATTCAAATCCAACTCTGAACAGAAATGTATTGAATTCCCCATGCACTTGTCTATGGTGCTTGCCACTATAATACCTAAAAGCTTTGTAAATATTAACCTGTTTTCACAAAATCCTTTCAAGGTGAGAGGGTACTATTATTTTCATTTTGCATATGGGAAATGTAGGCATAGAGAGATTAAGTTCAAAAGACATATGGCTTTGGTTGCCTAACATAAGTCCGCTCTCACCCCCTGATCTTCCACTCCCACCATCCCTTCACCTCTGCTCTCCCCCTACCTCCAAGCCTCTGCTCCTTTCCCTCCCCAGTCATTGTTCCATGCTGACAGACTCCATCACAGGAAGTGCACTGAGTGCACTGTTTCTATGGGGCTGTTCTGGGGCCATGCTTAGTGCACCAGGCTGCAGCCTGAATGCACAGAGTCCGCTGGTGTAGAGCAAGGGTAAGGGGAAAGGGAGAAGGGCATGTGGGGGAAAAAAGCTGCATTGGTAGAGGAATGGGGAGAAAGGCTGGATGGGAGAGATGGCAGGGTGCAGAAGTAGCAGGGGGTGGGGGCCACATGCAGCATCTGTGGCTACATTCAGAACCAAGGTAGGGGCTAGAGCCCAAGCCACAGCAACTACCTTCCCTCCTCTATCACCCTTTTACTTGGTTAAAAAATGAGGGGCTTTCCCCCCCCAAATTAAATGGGGGGGGAAAAAACCTTGTTTCAAAATCAAGGACATACAATATTGAGTGAAGCAGGAGTTCTGTACCATAACTAATATACAGAAAAAGAGCAAGTTAAGATTGCACTGTTTTTAATTCTTCCCTTTCTTATTTTTTTTTCTGAGTAATAGACTTTTCAATGTTTGCTTGTAAGTTCCCTCATCATTTTTGCTCATATTGGCCATCAGAAAGTTGCCTTTTAAGTTCCTTCATTGGCTTGTAAATTCCTGCATTATTTTTGCTCATATTGCCCATCAGAAAGACTGAAATATAGATTCATTGCATAGAACTCTAGTTTTAAAATCATGTAGATATTTTCATCAATAAAGAGAAGATGAAATATGCATCTAGCAATGCCCCAAAAGCAATGATCGAAGTGAAACATTAGAAGAAAGTTATTTTTCTTGTGTAAGGAATGAGATATATAATGATTGTAAGACCATGTCGATGTCAAGCAACAAATAGAAAAAGTAGAAAACAGATTTCAAGCTTGAGAGGATTTGGAAATCCTAATTGGCAGTGGTAAGAAAATATGAATTTTCAACACCAGCAACACATCTTTGTTTAGGGACAGAGATGTGGAAATCCCTAACAGTAAATGATCATGTCATTCCAAAGTAAACGTCTGCAACAGATCCTCAGAGTCCTTTAGAAAGAGCTTCTTACAATATCAGAAGTCCTAAGTGGTGTAAACCAACCTCAAGCATTGACTCTGACAAGTAGATTATACCGAATGCATTTCAGGTACATTGAAAGGATATCACTAACATGACTTCCACAGCAAGTGCTAACATCAACAGCTCTTGGAAAGAGAGAAACGGGAGACCTAGAAAAACATGTAATTTAATAACAGAGAAAGATGCCTTAATCCATCAACCTGACATAGTCAAGCCTGAATAAACCAGCACAAGACTTAAATAAATAGGGGAAAGTGGTAGACAACTTAGCCAGGTGAAAGTCCAGAATTAAAAAAAAGAGGCACTGACCTCTGTCAGTTGAGATAAACTGAATGACAGAGGATTACAACTTGCTACTTCTAAGTGAACAAACCCAAGAGAGATACACACTTTGCTGATGGGTTGCACAGATATTTGTTTACAGAAAGGGAACAGCAGTTCTTTTCCAGGCTCTGGAGGGGAGTTTTCTCAAGTTAGCACTTTTGTTCCTCCTCCCCAGAGCCACCTTGGCTATCCCCTCCAAACATTTCAGTCTTGCTTTTTCACACATCTGGCTGTGTGTGCAGACCCATTTTAGTGGTCTACCCAGTATCAACGTGGTTGATCTACATATATCAAGTAGCTTTTAAGTATTATAGTACCCTTTCTCAGGCCTCTGAGACAGACTTAGATGCAGATGAGCCAAATAACAGATAGAACAAAAGCTTGTCAAGTAGGGTTATGATAATCTGTGATATGCATGGGGTGAGAGAGTATGAGAAAGATTATAATGAATTATAAAGTCATGGTCTACACTAAGTTCCTGGTTCAGAAGATGGACTCTTCCTAGCACTTATAGGGTTGCTTTGTTTTGTGTTTCCTTATCTCTTTGGTAAAGAACCAGCTCCTGCCTGACCAAGCCCTTGATGTCCTCTGCTGGGCCAAAAATGTACAGATCCAGCTGCACTACAAGGTGACCTATTCGCAGAAAGTCAGATGAGCTCTAATTGAAGAGGAGATGGAAATCCATTGACATTTTAGCAGCAACCTCCATGTCCATCCTCTTTTCCCCAAAATTAATCATCTTCTGGATCCAATCCAAAGACAGCCAGCAGAGAGCCAGGGTCAGGCAAACCAATCCTGCCCTGCTCCAGTATTGACATCCTCTTTACAAGATTTGATGATGTAAGTGACCTTTGATCCACAGCTTCCTGATCCTAGGTATAGAAAGGGTGGGCTCCAGCTGGCTATGAGATCTGCACATCAAGGATTCTTGGCTAACAGGCCTGATCTGAGAATCAAGTGTGTAGTATTTCCACCTCTGAAAATTTTCAAGAGCAGGTTAGGCAGACATTTGATCAGGATGGTTTAGTCATGGAGGATCCTGCTTGGGCAGAAGGGTAGACTAGATGGTCTCATGTGGTCCCACCCAGCCCTACTTTCCTATGCACCTATTTTTCAATCAAGTATATGGAGGTCCACTGGGTTTTTAGGGGTTACAGTTCCATAGCCCACTCCAGCCGTGTAGTGGTACTTCTTGAGCCACCCTACAATACATCCACAAAAGGTAACTTGTGATAGCATCAGTCAGCCTCATAGTTTTGTTTCCACTAAAAATGACCTTGGCATTATTTTGCAAGAATACTTCACTAATGCAGATATACCAGAAAGTGAAGAAAATGTTTCAGATACTTTTGCAAGTGTTTATGATGTTTGGAGAGCAGTTGTAAACAACTACTTAAACTTGATTTTTGCATATCATACATGACTGATATTTTTGGAACCTACCTACCTATCTTTGTCTAATAACATTTGCTGTTATACAAAGCTGACAGTTCAAGTCTCAAATGGTGGTGGGACACTTTGACATAAACTTGTCAAATGGGTTTTAGTTCAAAGCTACCCACCACCATTTTTTCAGTGCAAGGATGCTGATACACATGATGCTTGGTTGTTTTTAATTATCGTAGCTCACTAATTAAAGTGTCCCCACCCACCACCTCCCAGAGCACTTTTATAAACACCCTGGGAATCCACAAATCTGAAGAAAATAGGCCTACTAGTCTAGCTCAGAGCATAACAGCCCATTGCTCTGATCTTGCTTTAAGATTAAGACATTTGAATAACTACTTCTCATAAATAAAAATGCACCTAAACAAATAGGTTCTGCGCACATGTAATTTTTGTCATCAATTTAGGAAGGTGTTAGAGCAGTGGAATATAGGAGTTAGAACAAAATTTCTTCTGCAAAAATTGAGTCTTGCTGATACAAATCAGACCTTGAAATGCTATGAGACGTTCTTCCCTTGGTAATGGTTCTTCATTAGTATTTAACACTATTAGTTAAAGAACACAAACGTAGTTTGCCCCCACATATGAAAAAAACTACTTTGTTTGAATCCCATCAAAATATGATCTAGTGCGCTCTTCTATTGCCGCAGCATGATCAGATGTGAATATGGTTTCAGTGTGCTCATATATGTGTTTGCCTTTCTGCTCTGCTCTTTCATGTGAACACCAAGGTAAAATTTATAAGCCCCCTGCTCTCTGAAACACTCAAACAGCAGGATTCTTGAACATTTCCTTTTGTTGCTTGCATAGATTAGATTAGAAAAGCACAATAGAAAAAAGTATTAATTATGCATCACATTCATAAACTCATCTGCAATTCAAAATTCTGCACACTGACCACATTTTTGGCCTAACAATCTCAATAGCAGCAGCCATTTTATTCATGTAATCATTGACAGTTACATTCTCTAGCAATCCAGTTAGAGACGTTAACAATTAGTTATTTATGTTAGATTTATTTTTATAATGCATGTTCTTTGTGACATTTTCCTTTTTCATTATTATAGAACAACCTATATTTATAAGGTATACTTGGTACTAAAGTAAATACTTTAATATTATACAGTATTTTTGAAAAACAGTTTTTGAAAAAACATTATTTGTTCATGAGGAGATTTAAAATTCAGATACTATTAAGTAAGTCTGAGACGTGGAATATGCCTGTTTCCAATTATCTCAGATTATGTGGCGAAAAGAAATAATATAACTATTGCTTCTATTGGCTGACAAGCTTTAAAAATGTATCAACACAAACACTATGAATTACATAGCTCTACAGACAATTAAAAGATATGCTTTTGCTCTCTTCTCTTCATGTGCATGCACAGGCGTGTATGTGTGTGTATGCTTGTATTTTTTATGGTCCTTTATTGCAGAATTTCATCATTATAGCTGTGTCATGCATGTATTATATATTGTCAATAGACAATATATTTATCTACGGAAGAATACACAGCTCATTTGTTCCTGCATTAGGTTACAGAAACCTCACAACAGACAAAGGTAGTTAACAGCTTATATTCACATTCATATGTAGTCACATATTTTCACATATGAAGTCTGAGCAATACTGGTGCAAAGATGCTTATGCATTTTACTATAACAACCTGTCACACTTGAGGATTTGAAGGATTAAATGACAGTCATATATCCAGATTTTGTAGCATCATGTGACAAATTTGAGAGGAGGAGGTAAGAAGCAGACCCCTTCTTCCAGTTTGACTCACAGTGGGAAATCAGAGGGATACACTGTCAGGATAGGAAGTGTATGGATTAAGGAAAGGAAGGCATATCTTTTGTCAACAAAATTTTAGGGCATATTTAAAAATGTATTTGCCTGAAGCTGAAAACCCACAATTTTATCAGTAATTTGGTCAAACACCTATTTGTAAATAGGTTTCAGTCCACTGTGGTGAAGTAGGGCCCCCTGACTAGCCACAGTGCTAGTTTACCCACTTACCTTTGTGCATGCCACCCACCTGACTCATGTGCCATGCCTTGTTGTTAATTAATGACATTGTTGATTAAGGTGGGAGGCTGCCCATTCTTGCCCCAATGCCAGAGGGTGCTATATATGACTCCACTCCTCCCCCACACTGCAGCCCAAGCCTCGCAGATGGCATCCAGATGACACAATGCTCCCAGCCTATAGCCAAGCCAAGCTTAGGCCCCATTGTCAGGCCTCAGTCACACGCACATTCATACCACCCTCTTCTCACTAGGGCCTCTCATGCTCCACCCTCTCTCACAGGACTCTTTCATGTGTCGACAACTTATACTGCCTTGCTCCCTCTTGGAACAGACCGCTTAGGCCATAGGCTTTAGCTAGCTCATACTTTGGGTGGCAGACGTCTCCCACAACCCTCAATGGGGTGGTAGCCAGCCAATTACCCAACCAGGTCTAAGCTTGCCCTGGCCCCTTCCAGGGCACTTCTATACACTCATACACAGTGAGCTCCCAGCCCCCTGGTTCCCCTCCCCACTGGGGCTCCTCATCTCTGCTCCCTTTCTGGGGCCGCCCCTCACTGGAGCATTCTTAACTCAAACCACAACTGGTGCTCCAGGGTCTCATGGGGACTCTCACTCTTCCCCTGGAGAATCAGGTCATTGTGCTCTACTATAGCTTTTACTTTCAACCCACACTCAGCCTCCCAGTGGTGGAGGACTTACCGGGGTCAGGATTCACCCCTCTCTGACTGAGCCCCTCTTTACTTGGCCTCTGACCCAAACTAAAGCCTTGGGCATTCAGAGACGTACCTTGGTCTACTCTCCTCTCACAGGGATGCCCCTTCACTGAGGCCACGGGGCTTCCCTCTCCAGTGGGCTCAGATGGCCATAGCTGTGCCTGACCCCAGCTACCTTTCCTCAGGGTCCTACACCCCACAGGGCTCAGGTGACCACAGCCATGGCTTGCCTTGCTCTTGCTCCTCAGGGTCTTGCACCCCACAGGGCTTAGATTGCCACAGCTGTGCCTGGCCCCAGCTACCTCCAATGGTATGTAACCCACCTGAAGGTGAGGGCTAGGGTTAAGGTGCCCCTACTTGCCTTTCACTGGGGTGGCAACTGGCCTGGCATTTCTTGAGGGCTCTTGCACCACTGAGAGCCCCACCAGGCCACCCACTCCTGGCAGGGTGAAGTTTTAGGTCATGCCCAAGACCAGGAGCCTCCTAGCCATCCCCTACAGCTCTTGCCCTTACCTCCAGAATGTTAGATGGAGCCAGGCAATGTTACTGCCTGGTCTGCCAGCAATAAACTGCTCTATTTATATAGGTGGCCAGAGGCCTAAAATGGCCACTGCAATCAAGCACCTGCTGGCAGATTGGCTCCACTTGTAAAGTGACAAGTACCAACAGTACCCTGCCATATCCACATAAGCTAATTTAACCATATTCCCCATTAGTTAATGGGGAATTTTATGCCTATACCAATTGGCATTGTCCTGAAGGGCACTTCATATATGTCTAAAGGTCCATTAGATTTCAGAAGCAGGGTCTAATTTGGTAGAGGATACAAATATTCTTAACAGGGGGTGCAGACATAACACTTGTTTCATTTTTGTTAAGCTAACCGGTATCCACATAGAAATGGAAGTGAAAAGCAAAACTAATGGCAGGTGGCTCAAATTAGTTCATCTTCTGGAGGCAGCTGATTCTGTTTCCATTTGCAGAGAAAATGATACTTGACAGGAAAAAACAAAATTATATCCTATTTACCAATTTATTTATTCTTTGAGCTTTCATCTTATCATTTTGAATCATTTAGTTAGAAGTAAAACTACCATATATCATCAAGTCCAGATGCTAAAAAATTCCAAACATTCTTAACCAGGTTTAATGATGCAAACAAAGAGAAGAAATATGAGTATGTTTTGAATGATGAGACTGTCATGCTTGTGAGTGCTGAAGCAATGGTAAAAGTAAGTTTTTTTTCTATCTATGGCTTGCTTGAAATTGCAAGCATTTTTCTACTTGCTATTAAGCAAAAAATATACCCTAATGAATGAAGAGTTAAATCGTGAAGAAATCACATCATAAATATCCTCTTCTGAAAGAAATGAGTTTGACAGATATACATGAATTTTGCCTTAAGAAGCATGAAGGGTCTAGAGTCAAATATAACCTTCCACCTGATGCTGTCTTCAGGGATTTCTGTGCCCAGCACTAGAAATAGCCTTTTTTGTCTGGCAGCAGACCATGGCCCTGAATTAAGATTTTCACAAATGGCACAGAAGGTAGCTTTATACATGTCTTGAAAAATAAGTTTTAGCAAACTGAATGGTTTTGTAAATCACGTAAGCTTCCAGTTGTACATACACATGCACACTTGAAAGAAAAGAAAGATCCAGCTTATTTTCAGACTGAAGATCACTGAAAAAAGTACACTGTTTTTTTTCCTGTTAATTCTACAGCTGGCATTTCAGACAGACTAAGTTCACCCCAACTCTCTGCCTAGACTAGCACCACAGTCACATACATCCCTATGAAAAACACCACCTCACATTTAAAAACAAAACAAAACAAAACAAAAAAACACAGCCTTGAGGGAGGGCCCTGTGCCCCACAAGAAAAGGCCACAGGCAGCCACAAACATCGCTGTTTTTCCTGCCAGCAAGCCTCCAGGGCTGCTGCTGGCTTTGTCACTGCTTGGTCCTCAATGATCTCAGCTGAAAAAGCCCTAAAACTGAAAAAGAAAAGAACCCCAAAACATTTTGGCTGCACCAATTTCCCCTTCCTCAGATACACTCCGAGTGCTCTGACTGAAGCACGGGCCTGAAGTCTGGGACTGCATGACACGCTGAAACCCTTTGGTTTCGTGGCATGCCAAAACCCTCTGTGTGGCATGCTGAAACACTTTGCAGCTTTCAGCCCCAGGGCCACGGCACTAGTCCCACTGGTTCTGGGGACCATCGCAGGTTGCCATGTGTCATGGTTAAAAGAAAAATGTCCTCCCGGCCACCAGGAACCCACTTCCCAGGGGAGTGTTTGAGTCCACACCCAGCGTTGCACTCACAACCTAAGTTGAAATCATATTCACTGATATTCTCCATTACTTTAAGAGCTGTCTGGTCACACTGAACTTTTCTGCTACAAATTGCCAAGTGAGAAATGACCAGAGGACAAAAAACTGTTTGGTGTTTATTGCCTCAGTCTCTCATATGCCTGAAGGGTAGCACAGCACCGTTTCTTAGATGTAAGAACAGAAAGCTGACAGACACAAGGTAAGTGTGTATCTATAAACAAAAATAGTAACATTGATTAAAGAGCTCTGAATTATAGCCATTTATTTATCATTGCTTTAGGCTTAATCCATATGGAATCTGTTTATCACAGAATGTCATTTAGTAATATAAATTTTGACATTTCCAAGCCTTACTGCTCTACTGTAAAACTTTGCATTTTCTTAATCCTGTTGTCAAAAGCAATCCATGTGACTGTGGTTAAGTGCAGAGTATTCCAAAGCATTTTCAGATGCCTGCAAGTTGTAAAGGGTCAGATTCTGCCTCACATTCCTTTTGAGTAACACATTATTTTGTTATTATAGCAACACTACTTGCACATTAAGGCAATAAGGGCATGGGAAGCTGGATCATAATCTTTCAGCCATATTTTCTTCCTGTTTTGAGTTTTATAAAGTAAATAAAGAGCAATTCAATGGATTTACACCACCATGAGAGAGAACAATAGGCTTTTATATATAATCAAGTATACAATATATGACCAATTTCTAGCTTTTATTAATTTTTACCACCCTATAATAGAAGCTTAAATGTCAAAGACTATATCTGAAACAAATACCTTTTGTACTTTACTTGCTTGAGGCCATGTGTTCCATGAAGAATCCACTTTGGGCTGAATTTTATTCAGTACAATGACAATGTTGTTCTAAATTTTGACTGGATTTATGGCTGGTGTAAAATAATTAGAGTTTCCTTTTCTTCTTATACATCTTTAAATGGATAGTTCTGCAATCAGTTTAATCCTGCTCACATTTACATTCTAATCTTCTCATTGAAGGGTTTTGAATTATATGGAATAAAATGTATGTATAAAGGTTGCTAAATGCTCCATTGATCTTTTCATAGTTGTTTAAGGAGCTATATACAGCTTAGACTATTGCGAGCGTATGTTGTGCCTCTATGAACATATAATTAGATCAAATACTTGGAACAATTCCATGAAACAACAATTTAAAGATAATGAGTGTACTGAGTAACTGAGGCCTTGAATTTGCAGATATTTATGTACATATTTAACCTTATGCATACTGGTAATCCCATTTAAAACAATTAGATAATTCAAGTGCACAGGTTACTGCAGATGCAGGTCTCAGGACTGATACTAATCTAGATGCTTATTATATCAATCTAGGTACCTCATTACCAGAGTATCTGGGTGCCTTACAATCATTAATGGATTCTATCCTTGTAGACCCTGTGAGATGAGGAATTATACTCTCCTCTGGAAGTGAAGAACAGAATAGGTTATGTAATATGTCCAAGGTCACATGGGAAGTCTGTTACTGAACCAGACATTAAACCTAGGTTATCTCCTGACTCCTGCTCTAATACCATATCCATTAGAGCATCCTACCTTCTTAATGACCTATTTAAAATAATCCCATCAACATGGAGAGTTCTCCAAAATAAACTAGGGATATGTGCAATCTAAAGCAAGCAAATCCAAAGCAATTATAAGTGTGTATGCCTGTTGAAATGAAAACTCATATCTAAACTAAGATGTCTTACTAGTATTAAAAAGCAGGAATTCTGGGATTCATTTTTGGCTATTCTGTTGCCTTGCTATGTAATCTTAATTTCATTGGGTGTGTTTTCCCTATTTATAAAGAAAAAGAACTTACTGCATAAAAGCTAATTAAATTCATACATTAATGCTTGAAAAGCACTTTGAGGTCATCAGGTGAAAGATGAGCATAACTCAATATTGAATGTAGCCATTATTCTGGATAGTCCAGTAACAATCTCTGCACAGTATGTAGCTGCAGTTAAAAAAGTGAGGATGATGCTACAACAGATAGAATGGCAAATATAATGCCTGTACATAAATCATTGGAATACAATGTAAAAAAATCTTTCTTAAAAAAGATATTATAAAACTACGGAGGGTTCAGAAAATGGCAATGAAAACAATTTGAAGAACTCAGATGAAAAAAAACTCTCAGATAAAAAGATTGAACAAACTAGAACTGTTTACCTTAGAAAGAAGGCACATGATAATAATAAAAAATAAGGAGTGGTCTGAGAAGGTAGATTGGGAATTCCTGTTCTTGTCCCATAACACAAAAGTAAGGGGCATTCAATATAACAAAAAGTTGAGAAAAATCAGAATTGAGAATGGGAAGTATTTTTTGGCAAATATTTCTTATGAGACTGAACAGGATATGTCTAATTTAAGGTCTAAGGATTCAGAATGGGTTAAGAGGGAATCAGAAAATTCCAGCATTATCATCATGAATAGTAATAAAATCTGTTGAATAGTTATTAGGACTAATATTTGGGGGGCTTAAACAAATCTGCAAATATTATAGAAATTTGAGTAAAACCTAATATTATTCCAAATCCACCTACAAAGGCGCTTTCCATGTTTTTTTTAAACATCTCCCAGTGGTCACTGCCAAAATCAAGTACATAGGCCTTTTAGCCTGTGGCTTGTTCTATGCAATATAAGAATGCAAAGGTCTTTTAAGTAACTTTAACTATATACAGGTTGATTTTAGCTGGGGAAAAATATGATCCTTGCATTTCTATATGTTAAAGGACATTTTTTTTAAGAAAAATCCCATTCTCTGCTTTTTTGCCTGACATTTATAGGAAGGAGTTGATAATAAGCAAGGTTGCAACGCATGCCAAAAGTGCTTGACAGTTCTGTTTATACTGTTACTTGGCAAAGCAAAATTACTTTCCCTCTACTGGTATGGTACTATCATCCACAATGACATGGACATGTTAAGGGGCTCTGCTGTTTTGCAAGATGCTGTCATTTTCATTAGCTTTCCACAAAAAGAGCACAACAATTCCCTTACATCATTAGTTCCTTCCCTATTTCTAAATAGGGAAAGTTTAAGCCTAAAAAGGATATTGCATTCACATTTCTATTTTAATTATTTCTGATAATTTCTTCAGAAAATCATTTTTATATAAAAGGTCCAAACATTAATTTAAAGATGAGTATAACCAAGTCACCCTGACCATGGACTGAATATCTTATTGTAAGTAAAATAAATGACAGTTGCCTTGGGTAATCTAGCAGAGCTGGTGCACATTCAGCATTGGAATAAAGTCTTGTTTGAAAATATTACACAAGATTCAGAAAATTTTCCAAATATCATTACAAGTAGTCTACCTAAGCTCTTGTATATTCAACCAAGAAAAAACACACAACTGTGTGCATCGCCCTGAACCTCTTGCACCCCCCCACCCGCACCCCAATAGAAACCAGAACTTTGAATCCTACATGGCAATGTAGAGAATTACAAATTGTCCAACATGCAGGCTTAGCCATAAACATCTAAATGTGTAGAATATGTTTAATAATACAGCAGGACTTTGAACAGCAAATAATTATGCCAGTAACCTTAGTGGAACTCTTTTTTTAATCAAGTTGTATAATGGACAGAGGACAATATTTTGTAATATCTCCCACACAGACATAGTAAAAAAGAACTCCCTTCTCCTCCCCACTTTCCAACCACACACACACACATTTTTGCCATGCAACATTGCTAAGAAAGGAATTCTAACATAATTAAATGTACTGTTGTTAATGATTCTTTCTAACTATACCACTGTAAAATTTTAAGTTTGTATCTTCCAAAATGTAACGATAAAATGCACCCAGTGTAGCTAAGCTCCCCAGAGAATCACTTCCTAACAAAATGGTCTAGCTTTACTTAATAGGGAACATTTATTTTAATCAATATCTGCCAGAGACATACAGCTTTATCAAAGTATCCCTATTTCTTCAAGCTCTGTCTGAAACTGACAGTCTAAAGCAATTTGGAATGACAAATCGAGGGCATCCAAGTACTGAATTAGGGACCAGTTCCTGTGTCGTTACAAGAAACTATCAAATCATTTTGCAAAAAATGTCTCCTTCTATTCATCACATGAAGCAAATCCACCCAACTAGCAGACCACAATTTGCTGTCACTGTGTTTCGGAAAACATAGGTTACAATGTGCTGCTCAGTTCATGGTGACAGTGTGAACCTCCAGTTATTTATTAGGAAATATCTGTTAAGATCTAATAAGGTGAAAAGAACAACACATAAGCTTTGTTTGTACCAGAAGCAATTTGTATTACTTTCCTTTCAGGTATTTTGGACAGCAGAAATAAGGGCCATAACTTAAGGGATGTAACTCCATAACCTTACTGGATTCAAAGGGGCATTTCCTAGCTCAATTAAAATTGATATTTCCCCACTTACAAGCATTCACTACAAAACACGGTGCTCTAGGAACCTTAGACAGATCTGCAGCAACAACAGCAACCAAGGGAACATCCAGATGAGCACGCATGAGCTTTTCCCCAGGGACAAATGGCAGCAGCACATAATTGTGCTGCTACTACTTGTGTTGAGGTAATGTTGGTGCACATGTGCTCTGGCATATAGTCATTTGCCCTGGGTGGGGCAGAGGAGATTGGAGCCAGCACTTGGGCTGAGCTGGCCACATTGGCCTTACCTGGGGTTCAGCTGTGAGGCAGCTCCATGGTCAGCCAGGCTCCAGTTTCATGCAGTGCACACTGCCCCCATGTGTGCCATCCCACTTTTTTCTAGTGTGAGTTTTTTTGACACTGGGATCTTCCAGTGTCAAATCTTTCCCCTCCTTCCCCTGTGCTGCAAATTAGCTGCAAGGGGAATGCCTGTATGTGTGGCATATGTGATGTTCTGTGGCATCACATACTGTACACTCCTTTTCATCTGGACATGCCCTAAGAATGCAAATAAGTAGTATTGTGCTTATTGGGGGTGACAGGGAGCAGAACAGGCAAGAAAAAAGGGAGTTTCTTTATCCTGGTAACTGCCCTCCTACCATGTTTCCTTCTGGTCCCCAACATATGAGTACACACATTTGCAAATGCAATGACACATTAGCTCCAAATCCACTCTTTTGCCACTTACACAAAACAGTTTACAACCAAATGTCTTGAACCTCAAAACAGGACAGGCTCTCTAGTGAGCAGGGGTGAGATCGGGAGTATAGAGTCGAGTGCACTGCTGGCTAGGAAGACTGAGGAGATTAGACCCTTACTCTGGGCATCTGAAAATGGGATGAAAATACTGATTTGAAGAAACGGGACACCTGGGCCAGGTTTTTAAAATGGCACAGATGGTCACTTGAGGTGTAATATACATGCACAACCATTTTTGTCTTCACTGACTAAGATAAACTAACAATGAGGAGGAACGTGTAAAGTAAAGCAAGTCGCATGCCATGATGCCTGCGAAGTTGCATTTAATGTTAATCAAGGATTTATCTTCTGGTATTTCTAAATCAATGATGGTAGATGCCAAGGAAGTTATGACAGGGGATCACCCTAGAAAACACCCTTTTCTTACAACCTCCCTATAAAGCATTGTCACTGTCAGACACCCTTGTCACTGTCAGACACAGGCTACTAGGCAAGATGGACCATTAATCAGACCTACTGTGGCACTTATATTCTTGTTCTTATTCTATAACCTGCACATTTTATAAGCCAAATTAATCTTAAAGCAGTGAATGTTATGCTATTTTATCCATTACATTCATTTGATTTCCACTCTTGCTTACATTGCGATATTACACACAAAATTTGGTTTCAGGTATTTTGGACAGCAGTAATAAGGACCATGTTCAGGGGATGCAACTCTATGGTGTTAAGGCATTTGGGGCCTTGGGCATTTCTTAACTCATTCAATATCTACATATTCCCACTTACAAGCATTCACTTCAGAGCACTGCTCTAGGAAACTTAGATCTCCAGCAGGAATAGCAACTTGACACGTGTCTACATGAGCATGGGCATTTGGTTCCCTGGGGACAAGTAGCGGTGGCACACCTTACACTGCCACTACTTGTCCATGGGGAATGCAATGCCACATACACTTTGGCTCATGGCAAGTTACCATGGGTGGGGTAGGGGAGGCTGGGGCCAGTACTGTGCTGACTCTAGCTGCCATTCCTGGAGTCCTGGAGGCCTTCCAGGGCTGTAGTAGTGGCAATTCTGCCACACAGAGCTTAGCCAGCAACTGCAGCATGGCTCTGGGGGACCCAATTCTGCTTTTGAGTGGTGCATGCTGCGTATGTGTGTGCTGCTTTGCCTTTTATCGTGGGTTTTTTGACCCCTGAATATCTAGGGGTCTAAAAAACCTACAGAAACAAAAAAATGGAGCAGTGCACACATGGGCAGCGCACCCTTGCAGCATAGAGAATATCTGAATGTGCAGTATGTGGCACCACAAACGTGTTTGCAACACCACATACCACATAGCCACACTCATCTGTACATGGCCTAAGTTCAAATGGGTATGCCGACTCTGACTTTCCATTTTTTTCCAGAAAATACATAATTTTGCAGATTCAAGAAAGTATTGATTTAATAATCAGCATGGGCCAGAAGATGGTATATTTATTCAAATTGATTAGCACCTTACATCTCCAAAAGTCCAACTGATATTATTCAACACAAAAAAAGCTCTCCACTTCACATAGATAATTATATGATGGTAGTTGCAGCTCAAGTCTTACAGTTTAAAAATCTTCCCAGTGCTTATCACCCTCATGAAAGGTAGGTCCCTTAATTTGCTGGGTTCTAGGAAGATCATTCCAAATGCCAGTAACATTAGGAAAAAACAGTAAAAGACACATGACGAAACAGAATGATTTTGTTTCCCTCAGAAAAAGTCTCTTATTGTTATGATAGTCACAACAATCAGAGCTTCTAGGAAGCCATACTTTTTCCAGGTTTGCATTTTGGGGATAAAATAAAGAACTCATGTAGCTTCTTCTTTCATACCTGAATTAGTCCCTTCCATAACAAGCAGAGCAAGACTCCACACTCCAATGGTATGCATCATCTCACAGATGTAAGAAAGCCTGACCACAGCCAACAACTTAAAATGCTACCTGGATATGCTTTTGGTGAATTGTATCTTAATTTCTGAGTATGCTGATATTATCAAATAATGTTATCTATTTTAATTAATTAGTGATTATAAACTAGGAAGTACCCCTCTGGAGGTATCCCTGGTTGCAGTTATTCCGTTCTCCATGTATTCTAAGAGTGATGTAGACTGCATCTCCATTTAACATTTTATTATTTTATCAAGATAATTTTAGCAAATTGGCTAGTCCATTATTTACAAGTGATATGCAACATTATTAAGCACTTTAAGAGGTATGATGACTAAACTTTATGGAATTACAAATTAGCAGCTAAAACAACATGCAACTAACTGTGGTTTTTATTAGGTATTAAAACATATGGATTGCATATTCAGTTCAAGGAAATAAAATAAACCAGTTATTTCTAACTGCAGGCTGTGCAGGTTACTATTAATAACAACACTATTTGGTACTTTTACTCCTATAGGGTGTTTCATTTTCAAAAATCATGTGCAGATGTGCGGATAGGCCAATGAACCTATACAGGGTCACAATTTAGTTTGGTAGATATTTTCTTCCCCGTTTTAGAAATGGGGGGTTGTTTTCCTGGTTTTCCTTTGATTTATGGCATGATTTTATTTCCATGAAAACAGTGGCAACATTTTCATTTATATCAATGTGAACAGTGTCACACTTTTATATGGGTATACATGAGCAAGTAAATCCACTGGAAGCAATGGTACTACTGACCTGAGAAGGATACGATTATCTAATAATGAGTTTTTGTCATGGATAACTGAGGTGATGTTTACACTCTGGGCTGTAGTGTAGTATAGAGATACTCAAGCTTGCTTTAAACTTCCTAGACTGCATACCAGTCTAGCCTAGTATAGAGTTCAGTGTAGGTTCATTTCCCTGTTTCTTGTTTAAAACTAGCTCAAATGTGTCTAGCCAAAACCTATACTTGCTCATTGCATATGGGAACCACAAAAGATTATTCTTTTTTTCTTTCTTTCACTGACAGTATTAATTACAGGACAACCAGGTTGAGGACACTGAAGGCTACACGCTCACATGAATCTGGAGTGATGCAGCTTTCTAAACACCCTTTCTAAACCAGGTTTAAAATGGGGTATACCTTCTTGTTTTTCTCTAAAAAAAGTAAACAGCCAATTTTGTATTAGTTTTTATACCCTTTAATTGCAACTTTTGTTTGGTCCACCTCCATTTTTTTTTTTTTCATGAGAAGTCTTTGGAATTCTGCTGCAATTTTATTTTTGGAATTCTTAGTGTTCATTGGTGATTATCTTGTGCCAATCTTGAGAAAGAATTGTATCCTGAATAGACTGCAGACAATGATAAGGTATTGTTTCTGTTTTGAATAATGGTATTAAGGTCATTTTAAATAATACTTTATATTAGAACTAAACAGTTAGGTACTGTGTATCTGTTCTTTGATTGATGGAGCCTGGGCACGATATACTTTTCTTGGCTGACTGAAGTTAGATGTGCTCAAGCCTGAGCTAGGGGCTTAAAGGGTAATGACTGACAGATCAAGCTTTTTCTCTCACTGTTTGCAGTTATATCCTACAGAGGTATACAGTAGTCACAAGATGCAAACTTCATCTCAATTTAGCATATAAACCTTAAAAATCAATTTTGCTGTGAAGTAACCAGGGTTGACAAACACAAACGCATACTCACAAATATACATATGCTAGGCTACAAAGTCCTCAACTCAAGATGAAAAAATTCACATACCTCTTCTTCCCACATAAGCCCACACCTTACTGATATCACAACTGCACAATCCAAACTCATGTACCACATTACTTCATCTTAACAAGTCTACCCTACACCTTAACAAGTCTACCCTCGCTCCCGCCCCCCAAATAAATTCCTGTAGCAAATCTTTACAACAACTGCTGAAATCTGGTAAATAGAGGCATGTGGAAAAGGAAAAGGGGAAGTTAAAAGTTGTTGTTTGTGGCCTGTGGTGCACAGCAGTTGTGGCAATGGTAAGGCTGTGATTGTAAATGAAAGACAAGGGTGAATGCATTGTGAGGTGACCTATCTTTTCATTTCCCTGCCTTGGGGGTGAGATTTGGAGTTTCAGTGTTTCACAATCACAATCAAAGTTTGTTAGTTTGTTAATTATATTCATTGCCCTGTTTTAATATTTTTAGATACTGTCTTAAGGAATATGATCTTCATTTCCAGTTAAAATCAAAATGATATTAAAGTTCTTTCACCAACATAAACAAAAACTCAAAAGACTTTAAACATGGTTGTGGTCAGACTATTTTGTCTGAATTGCTAAAAAGTTTCTGTTAATAGTTGTTCTTTGTTAATAGCTGCTCTCTGAAATGGTTGACTGAAAGCATCATCTCCCCCTATGGAAACAGTGCTAAGAATTTCCACTGACATCAGTCAGAGATGCACCTTTGGATTTAGGGCAGTATACAACCTGTGTAGTATTATGATTGTTAGGCTAGGGACAGGCATTACACATAAACAGATTTGTGATCAGGAACTGGTTTGAAACTGTAACAGAACATAATCCAGTACACATAAGCCAGTTTCAAAATGGCTGGAACTGGTTTAAGATAAACCTGGTTGAATGTAGCATCAGACTTAACTGATTTGAGTCAAACCAGTTTATGCAATTTCTGTCCCAGATTGTTTCCCACTTTAAGTTAAACCAGAGTCTCCTAGCATCCCAGCATGCTTTTCAGCCCCGGACAGGGCTATACTCTCTACTCTAGACAGCAGGTCTGGCACCACCCCTCTGCTCTTTAGCCGGAGCAGGAGCAGTGTTGTGACCGGAGGTGGGCTTGGGATGGTCCCCTGAGGCAAAGGCAGCAGACAGGAGATTTATACTCCATTCCTTCCCCTCTTCTACCGGGGGACTGCAGCTGGGGCCTGCTTGGCCATGGTGTAGCAGCCCCTGTCAGGCAGTCCCCTCCTCACTGGTTGAGTGGTGGTAGGGGGGCATAGGCAGTTGCCCCCCACTGGTTCACAGACTGAATCAAACAGGGACCGGAAGGGGGTTTTAATCTCCCCCTCCAACCCCTATCCCACCAGCAGCCTGGGTCTGCCTGGCCATGCCAGAGCAGCCCATTCCCTACCTCCCCATTCCAGTGGGAGTGAAGAGAGCATGGCCAGAGCCAGCTGGCATGGTCTTGCCATTCTCCTGCCTTGTCAGTGGTTGAGGCTGGGGCTGTGGGGCTGAGTTGGGCCAGCCTATGGGTGTTGCTGAGAGCGGTGTGTGAACAAGAAGCAAATCAAATGTCTGAGCATCTCTGAAGTGGAGAAAGTCTATAGACCCACAAAGTGCATAGGAATTTTGTTCTAATAGAATATTCTTATCACCAGTGAAAAATGATGAGTGTGAACATACAAAAATCACACCGTCTGTGGCTTTACATTTAAATTTGTCTTTTGCTGTTTACTCAATAACTTGTGAATATACATAGTGAAGATAACAAAATGCCCTTCGTATGTAATGTTAATTTGGGAAAATTCACTATTTTGCCTTTGATAAAATGTCAGGCTGACATTGTAGAACTGTATTTGAACAGTAGAAATGCTGAAATTTCAACACAGGTTTGGTTTAATTACTCTCTTGAAAAACACAAAATTCTACGTGACCATATGAAGCAAAGATGAGTAGTTAGCTAAAAGCTAGCTGTGGGCAGGGGTATGAAAAAGTCCCACTACCAGTTCCAGTCCTACACCTTAAAATTCATTTCTGGGAGTGTCATAAAACTGGAATTCCCTACTGTTTCCTGGAAGCAATATTCACTGAAGAGTGCATCAATTGTCACACAAGCTTTCCCTGATGGAATCTCATGTTTACTGCATCTTTAAAATCTACAAAATACTTGCTTTTCTTTTTTTTCATGAGATTTTGAATTGGAAGAGATGCTTATGCCTTAGGGCCTTACTCTTACTCTTATGTAAATAAACAAAAAGTGATATGGGGTTATTGGGTAAAGAATGAACAAGGAGCTCCTCATTTTGTGTTGTAGCAAAACACACACACACACACACACACACAAACTAGCCTGCTAACAAGGGAAGGAGTAAACTATTAATAGATGAACTGATTCTGTGAACCTTCTGGCCTCTTGTTGCTTTCACTAAGTGGTGGAACAAAAGGTTCAACAAAAAGGCTATGCAAAACAGTTACAACTCTTCCCTGGGGGCATGTGCACATGTTCATGGGACCCAGTCTATTAGTACATGGCTTGCTTTAAGTCACATGATTGTAGATTGAGTCCCTGTTTCTGCAGATGTTTGCTGCTCCTGGGAACCACATTGGGAATCTATGTAAACTGGGGTGGAGGGAAGGGTGAGTAGGATCTGCAGGGACTAACAAGTCTGCGGCGGAGGGTTGGTGGATCAGAGGGGGCGGGCAAGTCCACAGTGATGGTTTTTGTCTGGGGGTGGGGGAGTGAGGGGGCTAAAAACACCCTGTTCATGGGGAGGTAGCAAGAGAGTAGGAAAAGTGTAGCCCTGAGGCTGGGGCTGGTCTTCCCCAGCTCCAGGGCTGCTCACAGAATCTGTACATATGTTAGGTTATATTGGGCACAGGGTAACCTGATCTACATAATGAACCTCCTTAGCTGAACTAAGGTAGATTGCACTGGCCATTTTTTTAAGCTCCTGAATGTATGTACAGTTCAACACTTAGATTGACCTAACCCAAGATTGGTCAATCAGCATGTAATGTTGGCATATATTCTGAGACTAATTCAAGCAACAGGCATGGTTACAAATACAATAATCAATTAATCTATTGTGTATACAATCCTCAATTTGTTTTTTTGGTTGTTTGTAATATGTACTGTCTAAAAAGCAAGACAGTAACTAGGAGTCCAGACTAATACAGTGTTCATTTAGTCTGGCCCTCATTGATTCAAGTATTAAAGTATGTACATGCACTTGAATATTTTGCTAAATCGAGCTAGAGCTAACAAGGACTGTAGGGCTTACAGTATTTGCTTCCTTTTCTGGTTTAGCAACAAAAGAAACAAATTGAGGATTATGTAATTTTGAGTCAGGATGAGCAGGGATTTCTAAATCTGGTGAATATTCTACTAGTAATTTTATTTAGTAAACTTCTGTGCAGATTTTTCAAACCATTGGCTTCTTGAACAAATGCCAATGGATCAGATACTCTTTTAACCAGAGCAGTCACTGCAAGTGGGTATAAATTATATAACATGACAACATGTTTCAGTAATTGAGGCCTGAAAATTTCTCTCCAGTAAAGATGATAAAAACATTGTCATCTCCCATTCACTATTTTATATGTAGAAAGCATAAATCGTGGGCAAAAAAAAAAATCAATAATATATAAATATAATATTTATTGATCCTGATTTTTTTCTCTCATATTTCTGACTGAGATTATTCCCTTTCTTTGAAGGATTCCGTTTGGGCCTGGCTCAGGATTGAGATGCTCTGGCAGAAGCCCGTTGTGCCCTCATGAGCCCAGGACTCACATGACCCCCAGCAGACACCTAGCAGACCCCAATCCTGACCCCCAGTGCAGCAGGGAGGTAGGTAGGTGGGTGCTAAGCACCTGCGGGAGGCAGCTGAGAGGAGCCGAGAAGGGTCACGCTCCCTCCCAGTTCCTACTTGGTCCAGCCCCCCAGGGACTCATGTGATAGATGCTGCCCAGCACATGAGGCAGTGTGGGACTAAGGGAAGTGGAGGGGCACTTACCTGCCTCCTTCTCTTTCAGGGTAGGGATCCCCAGCCCCTGAGAGTGGCGTGACACTGGCAGCAGCCCACTGCGTATGCGTGGGATTTAAAAGGGTCTGCCAATGGCAAAAGCTGCAGTATGGGCCTGGCTCCAGAGTGAGATGCATGGGTGGAGGCCCACTGTGCCCCTGTGAGCACAGGACCCCCGGTGGATACCCAGCAGACACCAATCCTGACCCCCACCACAGCTGGGAGGTAGATGGGGCCCACAGTGACTGGGTGCTATGCAGCTGGGAGAAGCTGCAGAGGGTCATGCCCTCTCCCCAGCTCCTATTTGGCCCAGCCATGTAAACAGAGCCATGTGAACAGAGAGCACAAACCAGGCCTGGTGACAAAGCTAGCATGGGAGTTTGCACAGAGGGTGAGCAGGAGGCAGCAAGGAGACACTAGGCAGCAAGGCTGAAGAGAAGTGTTGGCATAGCAGTATCCTGAACTACTACCTGTACGATGGTGGGGATGCACCACATCCTAAAGATCTCCTATGTGATCATATCCCCACTCCCCCTTGTACCTCTGAGGTCTCTACCTAGACTGAACCTGTAGATTCAGCCTCCATTCAGACAGGGCTCTTGGCTGCATAGGGCAACCTGAGACCCTCTGAGTTAGAATACGGAGGGGAACATGGTGAAGGGGATATAATGGTAGGAGTTCACTACAGACCCCCAAAAGACTTAGGGATCACAACTGACCACAAGATGAACATAAGCCACCAATGCAATGCCACAGCCAGCAAAGCAAACAAAACTCTGGTTTGTATCTACCAATACATCTCAAGCAAGACCCAGGAAGTCATCCTCCCACTCTACTCTGCCTTGGTGAGGCTGCAGCTGGAATACTATATCCAATTCTGAGCTCCACAATTCAGAAAGGATGTGGACAAGCTTGAAAGAGTCCAGAGCAGAGCCACATTCATGATTAGAAGACAAGAGAGCAGGCCTTATAAGAAGAGGTCGAGGGCCATGAGACTCTTCATCCTGGAAAAGGATAAGCTGAGGGATGACTTGGTGGCAGCCTATAAATACAGAAGGAGGGTGCATTAGGAACTGGGAGAATATCTGGTCACCAGGGGACCACAAGGGAAGACAAGGTGCAACAGTCACAAACTCCTGGAAGGCTGTTTTAAGCTGGACATAAGGAAAAAACTTCTTTACTGTCTGAGTCCCCAGGGTCTGGAATAGACTCCACCCAGAGGTGGTGCAAGCACCTAGTCTGCACACTTTCAAGAAACACTTGAATTCCTATTTTGCTGGGATCATTTGACTCCAGCTGACTTTCTGCCCCGTGGCCAGGGGGCTGGACCCAATGATCTTGCGAGGTCCTTTCCAGTCCTAATGTCTATGAAATCTATTAAGTAAATTAACAATAAGCATTGGCATAGATTAGTCAAACTTCCTATTGTTCTGAATAAAACCTTAAAAATTAATCTGTAATTCATTCCTCTATTATTAAAAAACTAATTAATTGCTTCCACTGGTCAGAAACAAGTTCTCTATAGAGTTGCTTCTAGTTCAATGTGTATAAACTGAAACTGAGACAGAATATATGGAAACCTCCTATATTATAATATCTGCTCCAAATATAATATTAATCTATTTTAAATGTTTAACAGGTTGAATAGTGCAACAGTTTAAATAGTAAATAGGGAAAGTTATTTTCTGAAGAAACTAGTGTTTACTGTCCATGTCTCTTTCTCTCCTCCTCCCCCCGCCAACCCTGATCTATTACAATGGCTTAGATAGGTTGGCCTTTCCAATGCTAAGAGGAGGATTTACAACCCCACAGAACTGACAATCACTGTCAAGAGCAGAGATCTCTAGCTGACAGTGACAGCTGACAAAGAATTAAGAATTAAAATGGATTAAAGGTTATGAAGCATGCATTCAAGAACTGCTTTAAAGAAGAAAATCTCTCTCAGAAATTAGCTTCATTTTCAATAAGCAATGCATAGTGCTGTAATGTAATGGGTGATCATCAAAAGCTGTTCCTTCAGAAAAATATGGAGGAACATAAAGCACACAACATTTCAGCTGAAATAATGAAATTGCTGTACCTCTGAAGAAACAAAAATAGTTTTCTGATACAACACCTTTTGAAAATAGCCAATTCTCACTATAAAAATTAAGAAGCAACACGCTACAAAAACAGCACCAGTCATTTTGCTAACTTTTCTGTTTTTTCCTGTATTCACTTGAATAACAGAACAAGCATGTAGCTCCCTGAAGGATTCTTAAGCATTATGCAAAATCATATCTGATTTATCAAGCCTAATATAATTTTGAAACATAAATATATTGTTTAAGAAAAGCTTTGGCATTTGTGTTCAATGGATTTCCAGGTTACAGTTACAGATTCTTTCAAATGTGTGTGTGTAAAAGAAATACTTAATTCTAAAAAGTTGGGAAAAAACAGGCATCGTCACATTTTCTCCTACTGATTTTCAGAGCAAAGACCTACATAAACTGAAGTGAAACAAATATGAAAAATGCTACATCATGCCATGTTATCACTGAATAGATAAGCTTGAACGATATCAGAATGTATAATCTGTTTCTGTAGCCTTGAATTTACAAATGGGACTCAGATTGGAAAATTTTGATCCATATTTTGGCTCAGGCCTATCAGATAAATGTATTATCATACTGTCCAACTCATCCATACCATGGGCCAGAAGAGTGAGAGAGGGCCAGTCCAAGGACCACATACAAAGAACGGGCTCAGTCCATGAGCAAAATCTGAAGTGCTGGGCTATAGGGCTGTGCAAAGCTTTGATCCCTGATTTGATTTGGTGGAGATTAGGCCCAATTCAGTTGCTAAATCTCCAAATCCAAATTGAATCACAAGACATTTTATAATCTCTCTAAATTGAATCAGAACCCTCCAAATCAATTCAGAGAGATTCTTAAGGAGTCAGCAACTTAGATATAGACAAAGCTTTAAATGTTTTTTCTGTATACCTGAAGGTAGCAGGTGGCTTATGAATGCTGAAATGCTGGGGTGGATGGAGCACCCCACAGGACCTGGAAGTGAACCAGAAGCACTTCCAGTCCACTTTGAGATCTGCCAGGGAACGTGTGGGTCCCCCTGGTGTCTCCCTGACTCAGTGAGTGGCACATCCTGAGTCTGGAGGGGCACCCAAAGCCCCTCCACAGCCAATTGTCAAGCTGGGAGGGCATGTCCCGTCTCCCCCCCACGTGCTCCCCAGTGGACCCAAAAGTGGACCAGAAGTACTTCTGGTCCACTTCTGGGTTGGCTGCCAAGCATGCGGAGAGGGGGAGGGGAGGGACCCACGCTACTGTGGGATGCTCCATCCTCCCCACCATCTCAGCGTTCATGAGCTGTGCCTGGTACTTCAATATATGTAGAAAAAAAAAACATTTAAAAGCTGTGTCTATGGCCAAATTGCGGATTCTCTAAATCAGTATCAAATCTTCAGATTTGGATTCAGCTGAATCAAATTGGAGACAGTGATCTGAATCAACTAATTGAGTCACTGTCCCCAGTTCAGGCCAAATTCAAATTGAATATGGCCCATTTCGCATACCGCTACTGGGTTGGTCTACAGAAGAGATCTGGAGCATAGGCCATATCATTTGTCCTATAGGCCTGGAATTCAGCAGCAGTGGCAGCATTAAAGGATGTGGCTCCCAGAACTGGACTAGCTGCTCTCACCACCAAATTTCCAGCTCCAGGTGCAGCCTCATGGACTAGATGGTGTAACTCCACTCTCCAGATCTAGCCTGCAGGACTCCCCACAGGTCCAAAAATTCGGCAATATGGTGAGTGATGGCAACAGGCTCTATCTTGGTCACCCCTCATTTATTACAGTGCAATTCATTATTTTAATGTTCAAAGTTAGGTTCACTTATACCTGCTGTGAATCTGTTTCTCTAAAACATGGAAACATTTTGGAATAAGAATCTGTATTGAAAATGCACTGTATATTCTAAAATTTCTTGTTCACATGTAAGAGTCCACTAGAAGAGTCCATTTGAATTGAAAACCTGAGTGTTTTTGGGTAATGCACTTTTACTTGGGAGTTTTTTGAAGATGATCTTGTACAACTTCATTTAGCCCACTATTCTACTAGTTTTGAATAGAAAAATGATTGTCATGGATGTGCTTCAAGGAAAATTCAAATAGGTTTGTATGAATAGTTCAAAATATTCTATTAGGTATTCTGAATGGCTAATATATTCTCATTATTCTGCTAAAATATTATCATGTTTTCTGTCCTAGGTGGAAGGGAAAAACATTTTCTAATGGTAGAATCAAGTAACCATGGGGCAAAAAAAATATTAAAGATACATGTGATCTTGGTATTCATATCCCTGACAGATCACTTAAAATCACTTCAAACAGCATGCAAAACATTCATGAGGCACAGAGAACACTACTGCTAGCAAATTGTAGACTGGATAACTGGAGACAGGAAAATAAAGGAGCAAGTGCCACAAGGTTTTGACAAAAATGGCAATACAGTGCTCTGCAAACAAGCAAAAATTGTGTCCAAAGAAATGTTCTTTGGCCTAAATAAAAACAGTAGATATAGTTTGCCTCCACCAGACATATGGCAGGTAGTTAGTAAAAGTGAAGACAAAAAGAAAAATCAAAATTAGAAATTAATCAGAACTAAAATGAAGACGCAAACATCCTAGAATTTGTTAGCATCAGATTCAGATCTGCACCTTTCGCTGACCCACATTCTAAATGGGTTTACCCATACCACAAATCTAAACTTCTCCAACAATGGGTAAGTTCAACTCTTACTCTGGACTATATAGTTTGTATCTACTTTTGACAGTGAAGTCCTTCAAAAACCTATAGTCTCTTAACACTTTTACAGAAACCTCATCTTGTTTTATTCTGCATTTCACACAAGTGAAGAGGACTATCCTCTCTCTGTTTCATTTTTTAAACCAGAATAAAGACAGATGTTAGCAGCAGCAATAATTTTAGCCTCTATTTTTTAAAAGAAATAATTTCCCCAAATGATACTTCTGTTCAAAAGTTGAACAACATTAAAATGACAAGACTGACCAGGACTAAGATTGCCTACAGGAAGTCCTCAAACCTGCTCAGTGATAGCAGGTAACTATTCATTGAGATCAAGTCACTTCTTAACCATATCTTGGATCAACTAACTTGACTGAGATTCTTAAATGTATACTTCACAACTCTAGTAATGGTCTCAGTAGCAGTACCATAACTAAGGATGGATGAGCAACCAGGGCAATAGCCTGAGGCACCAACCTAGAGAGGGTGTCCTCTCTGCAACCACGGATCATTCACTTGCATGCAGAGGTATAACTAGTAAATCTTCCCACTACTCCCCTAAAATGTAGCTTCCCAGTGTTCCCTGCTCTCTCTCTCATCTCCTTAGCTCATGTGCTGCTCCTCTTGCTGCCATATTCAGCTCCTGTGGCCAACAATAGTAACATGAATCAGCAGTACATCCCTCTTCTTCATATTCTCCATGAACTCCTGTGTCTCTGGACTGCTGATTCCTTAGCATTCCCAACTCTCTCTCTCTTGCCTCACTACTGTAGGTGCCACTTTCTTCATGAAGTGGTAGAGGTAGCAGCTGTAGTGGGGGGTGAGGATAGCCTTTGGCATAGAACTGGAAAGCCTAGTGTGGCAGAAGATAGAGCAAGGATGAGAAACATGGAGCAGCGTAGAGTAAAGAATGCTGGCTCATAGTACAAACCTTAGTAATTATACCTCTAATGTGTAGCTTTGTACGTGTAAAGAAGCAAAAGTAGTTCATAGGGTATGTGTAGAAAAGAAAGAGTAGGTCATAGGTTGCAAGCAAACATCATATTTGTCCCATAATAAACCGTCTTATCATGGGACAAAGTCCAATTGTATAGACATCCAAATTGTATGGATGTCCATAAAATTTGTTACTAGATAAATCCTAAGGAAGTTTCCTGGATAGCAGGCATTAACAGTTTATCTTGGAATATTGCAAAGCATGCCTATACAGTTATCCCATGAGTGCATCACTGAATCAGTGGTGGAAAGGCAGCACTGAATTAGGCCATTCATTAAACCCTGATTAGAAGGGTGATGTGTGCATGCTCCAATCCCAGGATATTTTCATTTTAGAACAAACACAGGCAAAATGTATCCAGGGAGAACAGGAATGTCTATTCCTAGCATAAGAGTACTTTGGACAACTGTTTTACTACTGCTTTTTGCAAGTTATCCAGTCCTGTAGTACTGGAAAAGTTTTGTTCAAAGAGTGACTGCTAAACATTGTCCCTAGTTACTGATGGACTAGAGAACATTTCATTTGCATGTAGATTACAACCTCTTGCATCTTTCCCTTGTTTCACTGAAATTAAGGCAGAAGGAGTCTCTAGGGGCAAAACACATTACCTGTTGTTCTCTCTGTTGTTCTCCCTGTTGATGCTGTGGGACAATGGGTAACATATTCTCCCAGGGTTTGAGGGGCCCAGTACTATGTACCCTGGAAATTCCTGTGCAGGATCAGGCCCCTCAAACCCTAAGAGCCCAATGTTCCCTGCATACCCAGATGTACTTCCAAAATCCTCATCGTGAACCTCTGTTAACCGGTAAAGTCAAAATTGCCCCACTCACCAAGATGCATCCCTGAGATCCCCTGGGAATGTCTTATCTGTAAGTAAGTAGGGAAATCCAGACAGGTGAAGAACCCAGTCTTCCCTAGGAATTGCCAGGGTATATGGAATCAGGCTCTTCAAGGCCCCCCAGGGCACTTTCTTTGAGCAACAGGATTGCTCAGGCAGCCTGGAGATGCCTGTATTCTCACAGAACAAAATAAATAGATGTCTGTTTAAATAGTGGCACAAATTGATTCTACCTTTGTTGCAGCCACTATTTCTAGTGTGACAAGGGATATGAACATCTGTTTTTTTGGACATACAAATTTTTATGGTGGTACAATGACAAAAAGAGAGAGTGTCTGTTTCTACCCTAGGTCATCTATTCTAGCTTCCTGTACATCACAGGCAACTAAATTATATCCAACTATCATAAACCAATTTAGGGCAAATTTTATAGTCCTCAAGAATCTATAATATATACAATAGATAGAGATAACAATCTCAGCACCTGAATTATGCAACATACTACAGAGAAAAGCAAAAAGATTTGAAAAAAAACCAAAACCAAGTAAAAACCAACAAACCCAAACCAAACAAAAATAAACCATGGTCCCTACCCATCTGACTGGGGGTAGGGAAATACAGTGATCAGTCTACCCCGGTGTTCATCAACAAGATTCTTTTAACTACCTCCAAGATTAGGACTCCTGATTTATTTCTGATTCCTACAGATGACCACGTGAAGCCTTGAAGCATGAAATTTGATTATAATCACTGTCTTCATGAAGAGCTCAAAGCAATGGAAATAACTTGGTTCTTCCCAGAGCTCATGAAGAAGGGAGGATGAATACATCCAAAGATTCCAATACCGGAAAAGACTACCACAACCACTGAGTCTGATCAACTTCTACCTTGTACATACAAATCAAATAAATTATCCCAAATACATTTCTTTTAGAAAGAAATTCAACCTTACCATCAAAATCGAAGAAGTGGCAAGGCCACCATGGCTGCTGGTAAGCTGTGTCAATGTGTAACTAGCATCACCAGTTAAAAAGTTTATTTTCAAGGTTGAGTTTAACTTCAATTTCATTGAATACATCTACACGAGACACATTAATGTGAATTAGCCTATTTTAACATGCATTACAGGTGTACACCTTGTCACAGGCCAGCTGGGCACTGTGAGTCTGTTCATTTGGATCAAGGAGGCAAGTAGGGAGTGGAATAAAAGTAAATTTACTATAGCTTACACACAT
>JAGPOW010000304.1:91667708-91692509 GCA_030014935.1 Caiman crocodilus
AATATTAACTAATATTATCTATTTAGGCAGAATACCAAATGCCTCCAAGAAGCACACATCATTGCTTATTAAACCCTCTTGGTTCTGGCTGTCACAACACCTATACGTGGTGAAATTAAAATGGTGAAATTATGCCATTTGTGCCTAAATTTGATACCTGCAAATGCAGGTATCAGATGTAGGTATGATTAGTTAAAGCACATTAATACACGTGTAGACATAACCCAGCCACTAGGGCAGGGGTAGGCAAAATGGCAGTTCCAACTGGCAATCAGACTCCATTTCCCATTAGCCTCTGCCTGCATGGCTTGAGCCTGTCTCCATGGTGACCCCAGCCACAACTACGCTGGCTGTTATAGCACAAGGCTAGGGTTGCCATAGAGACCAGCCTCAGTCATGCTAGCAGGAGGGAAGGGCAGGGCAGGGGGCTGCTCTGGAGTCACTGAGATCTTCCAGTGGAGGCAGCTTGGTTGGGGCCAGGGCACAGCTCTGATCTGCAGTGTGCATGCTCTGGGCAGGGGTGCACAGGCAGCAGATTACAGCTCTGGGTCAGCTCCTTGCAACGGTAATAGCATGCTGCTGAGCTGGGACAGAGCCACGATATGCTGCCTTCCCCTTCCCAGGGTGTGCAGGCTTCAGATCATAGCTCTACTCTGGCTCTGACCAAGCTACCCCTGCCACAATATCCCAGCGGCTCTGAAGCAGCCTCCTACCCTGCCCTGCCATGTGTGCAACCAGTGCATCTGGGACTGGTCTCCAGGGCAACTCCAGCCTCGCACTACCACAGCGCAGCTGTGGTGTGGGTCTCCATGGAGACCAGCCCCAACCATGCAGGCAGGGGCTGCTGGGAAATGGAGTCCACTGCCAGTCAAATCTGGCCTGCAGACAGGACTTTGCCCACCCTTGCACTAGGGGCACATGGCAGGCCTGCTGGGACTTGCTCTAACTTTAGTTCCAAGTTCCTGAACGTGTAGACACCTGCCAAAAGTTGCTAATGCACATTAGCTTAACGAGACTTAAATTTAGTCATGCTTAAATGCATGTGTAGACACACCCATTGAGTTGCTGTGACCCTAGAGTATATTCTATAAAGAGAATTGCAAAGGGAAATTCCCAAATTCCAACAAGTTCAGCTCTAATCCTACATTGATTTTGTTTCACCAAAGAATTTAAATAAAAATTGGAAAAGAAAGTTTTTGATCCTGTAAGTAGGTCCTAAAGACTACAGAACATGAGCAAGTGGGAACTGATGCAGTTTACATAAAGTCAAAGGAGCTATACTGTAGTGCACCAGCTGAGGATCTGGCTGAATAACAATTGCCAAAGCCAGCCTCCTGCTTTTTGTGGTCCAGTGGAGACCAGACCAGCTCCAGGTACTACATGCAGCACAGGGGTGGGGACCAGCACATTCTGCATGTACTATACGGGGCCAATCCAAGAGCCACACCCAGCTCCACAGGCCAGATGATAGGGCTCTATGGGCCATATCCAGCCCATAAGCCATATCTTTTCCAGTCCTGCCGTAGCATAATGATATTACACTCCAGTATTATCCCACACTTTCTTTAAGAGAGAAAAATAATGCTGTACACATTCATATCTGTTCCACTGCCTGCTGACAGAAATCTGAAAGTCCCCAAACATTGTTAAACCCAAATCATTTGCCACGTGCCTTCTGATCTTTATTAAAAAGCAGCAGCTGCTGATGAAAGTGCTGCATGAACTGCAGAGCTTTTGAGAGATGAAAATAAATACATTCAGCTTTAATCTTCAGCTGGAAGAAGAAACATTTCATCATGCAATCAAGTTGTGCCATTAAGCTGTAACTGAAGCAAGGGTAATAAGAGTTTACATATCTGCCAGCACTTATATTTTCAGAAGACTGCTCATTACAGTTCTGAAATAGGGAGTTCTGGGAGGTTTTGTGTTGTTTTGTTTTTAAATTAGTAAATACATATGGCATCTATACATAGTAAGACAGACTTTAACATAAATCTTTTAAAGAGAATCAACACCTTAAGCATCAGAGGCCATGATTTCTAAGTAGAAAAGGCAACTAGAATCCGCTCTAAGAGGGCCTCGATGAAGGATGGGATGTTGGGATGAGGTACTTTGCACTCTCATGATCCTTGTCCTGCACTTAGGGGCCAGTAGATTCATAGATTAGAAGAATAATAGAAGAATAGCTCTGAGATGGATATAAATTATGTTCTGGGAATCCAGAAAGTTTAAATGCAACTCCAAGAAGAGCAAAAGAAACACCAGACACAGTTCAGTTAGGTACCAGAATCTGACTAACTGCCTAAATACAGATATTCAGAGGCATTAGGGGGAGGTTAAATTGATTTAAAATGGCTGCCCAATATCAGGTAAATCATGATGGGGCTGGCAAGTGGGGGGGAAGGGTCACTGAGGGATAGGGGCATGTCCCATGAGATGTGAGGGACAGGCACAACCAGCAGGTGGGGTGGGATGAGGCAAGTGAGACCTGCAGGTGGGCAGGCTCAATCCACAGGTGAATGGGTGGGCAGACATGACCTACATGTGGGGTGGGTGGGGCAGGTGCAACCTGCAAGTGGGGTGGGAAGGCACGACCCATGGGTGGTGTGGGGGTCAGGCATGACCTGCAGGTGGGATGCCCCCCCTCCAGTGAACCTACACCCCCACCCCTCCTTTCCCTCTCCCCACTGGGACTTACTTGCTCAGCTTCAGCAGTGATGAACAAAGATAAAAGGACTGCACCTGGAGTAGCTTGTGGGATGGAGTTAAGAGGGCTGCCTAGTCACGGAGGGGGGAAGCAAGGGCCTAGGACATTGTGTGGGGGGAATAGCCCATTGCAAAGGGGAGAGGTGAAAAGAGCAGCCCTGGAGCTAGGGCCAGTGGCTGGGTTTTCCCAGCCCCAGGGCTATGCAGGGAAAACGTACAGAAGCTCCATGTATGGGGTTGACCTCAACAGAATAAGTTTGATATTACATAGATCCAGGTTATCTTAAACTGGGTTCTGCAATTTTTAGACTTGTTTATGTGCATGAAACTTCTGTACAGTTACAAGTTTAGACTGATTTCTGGTCACTGACACTGGGTGTAAGGTGTAAGGTTGGCCCTGGGACAAGCTAAGTTTATATTCAATGGCTATTTAGAACCCAATTTAACATCCCCAAATGTCTGTACTTTACCACTGCTAGCAAAAGACCAACTGTTAACTGGGCCAAATGTAAGTACTAATCCTTCCTGATTTTCCATGATGACAGCACTTGGGGTGATATATATAATCATATTGTCTTGTAGTATATTCAGGTGCACTGAAAAACCACATTTTAAAATTTGTGAAAAATCTCAGCCTGTTGCAAAACCCTCACCAGCAATTGAGCTCAAATCTTACAGTCAGTCAGTTGTTTCAAAGAACCATGATGAACAGGCAGCCATTTCATGTGAAATGGTGGTGCACTGAATCCTTGCCTAGCACCTATATTCCAAACACATGGCCTTTATGTACTGAAATTGAGGAATCACATGCTGTAGGTTTTATTCTGGGTGAGCCATGAGTAAGAAGGAGCTGAATGGCAGTTGGAAGAGATAAAACTCATCCTGAAGATTATTTATTTCTATTTGAAAAAGACAGTATGGAAATGCTTCAACTAAAATCAAAGCGACATTGTGCTAGGAGGAGGAGAGAATCCCTGCCCAAAAAAGATTAAAGGTAGGATTAACTGACATGCCCAACATTATGCAGGAAATCCATGGTTATGCTGGGAATTGAAGTCAGGTACTAGGAGTCTCAGTCCAGAGCTGCGGGGGCGGGGAGGGGTACAGAGGGGGCCCCCTGTGTGCTCCCCGGCAGACCCAGAAGTTCTTCTGGTCCACTTATGGGTCTGCTGCTGAGCATGCTGGGGCTCCCCCCATGCTCCTGTGGGACACTCTATCCACCCCACCATCACAGCATTCACAAGCTGCCTGAACCTAGAGGTAAGTAGAAAAAATTTAAAGCTGTGTTTATGTGCAAATAGCCAAATCTTTCTGAATGTCTCCGAATCGATTTAGAAAGTCCCAATGTGATTCAGAGAGATTAAAAGGTCTGATTTTATTCAGATTTGGAGATTCAGCCACTGAATCAGGCCAAATCTCTGCCAAATGGAATCAGGGACTGAAACTTCACATAGCTCTACTGAATAAATGTGCGGTAACCAGTGCACAGTAGCATCTCATGTAGACACGCCTCCTGATGATTATTTCAACTTATGATTCATGCAGCAGCCGCAACTGTATTACACTAGGGGTCTCACCACTGCATCAAGCCATTATATAGAGAATTTCTGACCCTGATTAGCTTTAATTAAGGTTTCATGGAAGACTAATCAGACAAGGCATGAAGCCCTCCTTCAGTGTGCAAACATTGTGCCTGTGTTTTCACCCAGAAAACCACTGTAGCTTTTTAACATTTGTGGATTATGCAAGATGAAATATTGTGAATGCTGCTTAAAGGAAATTCACAATTTCTGTCAGAACCAAAAACATTCTACAGCTCTTTTCAAAATAAGCTCACACCAAAAGAACAAGCTTCTATGAAACATAATTATGGTACATGCACTTTGTTTGGAAACAGTGCTTTCTGTATTTTCCAGTAAATCATTTAAGGAACTAACATAGCAAGACATTTATAAATTGCATGGAATATAGCCAAGTACGTGAAATAACTTCTGAACAATCTCCTCTCATACAAGCTATACTTTGTGAACATAGCAAAGTCAAACCTCATTCTGTAATTTGCTGGATGTATTTTTTGGCTCCAATAACTGTTAGTCTATCATGTATATATAATGAGGTTTTAGCACATTTCCCCCTTTCCTATGACAAACAAGGTCCTTATTCAGAGGCACCCAGAGAGGGGCCCTATTCATTTGGCATCTTAGCTTATTCCACAGTTTTACAGGTAAAGATTTTGGCTTCCAAAAGCTCAGAGATGACTCTTGAAATCACTGAGAATCTTACTTTTGCCTCTAGTAGAATCATGCTTTAATCCCAAGTCTCATAGCTTTTATGGACCTAATAGTGCAGATTTACATATTGTGGGTTCTCTTCCCCTCTTCCTCTGTCCTGTTCCCCCCTGACCAAAGAATAAAGAATTGCAAAAACATGCATGTTATAAACTGCACATTAACTCCACATTGGGGCCTAACATTGTACCTATGAGATTTTTAAAAAACATCTCACAGACTTCAATGAAAGCTCTACTTAATGTATATGCATAGGATGGACCCATATATTGGCATCAGTTTTATCTACTGGATCCCAGTGTTTAAGTATGTCAGATACCCAAGCTCTGCTAAAATCACAGGAGATACTATTATGTGCCAGCTGAAAATCTGGCATAATTCTGGAAATCTATGTAATCACACCAAGACACACATTGTACCTTCTCTTCATGTAACAAATAAGCTGTTAACCAATACCTATTTTAACTGCAGTCTACAAAATATTCCTGTGTTTTAATTTAAGAACCTTTAATTTAAGAAAATTGTTGACCTGCCTTTTGGCACATTTTTTGTTAATGCTTCTTCTTTCTTCTTTGATCCTTGAATTGCTTTTTACTCTCCTTATGATACAAAAATTTTAATTCCTAAATGTTGCCTTTTCCACATCTTTCCTTTCTGAGGCCCTAGTTCTTTGCATATAAATTGCTGCTGTTCTCATCTAGTAGCATTTTATGTGCACTTCATGGTGGTGTAAATGACTGCAGAAGAGCCGGTGCAAATAGAGAAGCTGGCTTCTACTCTCCTCCCTAAGTGATGGGCAGATAGCATGCCAGTTTCCATTTCCTTGGTCTTCTTAGAAACACATTAGTGATATAAATTGATTTCTTTAGTTGATTCAGCAATCATTAAATGCATTCTGGCTGACGTACATGTCTCTAAACTTAATCTGGATGACAAGCAACTAATCCAAAAGCACTGAAGGTTTCACACTAAGAGATTGCTAAAGAATTCTGCTTATTACAGGAAATATTTTGTATTTTAGATATTTTATTTAGATTGCATTTGCAGTGAATTTTAGTTATATAATAATTAGGGTTTATATTATAAACTATGATTCACATATAAAAGTGTTCTTATGTCACTTATTCAGCCAATAAAGCATTTGTTTCATAATATTATCTTTGAACAACCTTGAGGTATAGGGGGGGAAAATAATTTTTTCAAGCCTTATCTTGAATGAACTTGTTTGACATCTATCTGAAAAGTTAACCACAGCAAACTGTTTTGTCTTTCCAACACATGCTGTTTTATAGCCCAAAAGGAAGCTGCAGAATTGACAGTGTTCCAAGGAAAAATGTTTCAGGATCAACCCTTGTTCAAGTAATGTCATCACTGCTAAATTTATCCTGGTTTCAACTATGTGAATGAAAGTACAAAGGCAGTCTTTACTTCTATCCCCACCACAAACCACACAGCTGTGTGAAATCTTTGGAAGCCTCAGAGTAGGTTAGCAGACACTCGGAAACAAAAAGAGATATATTTGACATCAATAGAGAGTGGTAGTAGGTAGGTCGGTATTGACCTGGAAGGATGTGGGTAGTGGGGTCCCTCAGGGTTTGGTCCTTGGACCTGTACTCTTCAAAATCTTCATCAATGACTTGGATGTGAATGTGAAGTGTACTCTGTCCAAGTTTGCGGATGATACTCAATTGTGGGGTGAAGTGCACGCTCCAGAGGGTAGGGAATGATTGCAGGCAGACCTGGACAGGTTAGAAAAGTGGGCAGTACACAATAGGATGCAGGACAACAAGGACAAGTACAAAGTGCTGCACCAAGGGTGCAAAAAGATCCAGCACACCTACTGCCTGGTAAGTGACCCTCTCAGCAACACAGAAGTAGAAAGGGATCTCAGAGTCATAGTGGACTCCAAGATGAACGTGAGTCGTCAGTGTGATGAAATCAGCAGCAAAGCTAACCGCACTTTATCATGCATCAGCAGATGCATGACAAATAGATCCAAGGAAGTGATACTATGCAGCACTGGTCATACTAAAGTTGGAGTACTGCATCCAATTTGAGCACCGTACTTCAAGAAGGATGTTAATAGACTCCAGAGCATCTATTTGTATGATTAGGGGCTTACAGGACAAACCATCTGAGGAGAGACTGAGGAACCTGGACCTCTTCAGACTCCACAAGAAAAGGCTGAGAGGTAATCTGTGGCCACCTACAAATTAATTAGGGAGACACAGCAAAGGATAGGAGATGCTCTGTTCACCAGGGTGCCTCTTGAGGTAACAAAGAACAATGGTCACAAACTGACAGAGAGCAGACATTAGGAAAAACTTCTTCATGGTAAGGATGGTCAAAATTTGGAACGGTCTTCCAAGAGAGGTGATGCTCTCCTCTATGTTGGGGGTCTTTAAGGGAGGGTTGGATAGGCATCTGGCTGGGACATCTGACCCCAGCACTCTTCCCTGCCTAGGCAGGGCGTCGAACTCAGTGATCTGTTGAGGTCCCTTCCGACGCTAGCATCTATGAATAGCCTTCCTAAAATTATCCAATAATGTTTTTACTGCCCTATTTTTCTCTGATGCACTCCCTTTTCCCTGACTTTGTCAGTCTCTTGTTTCCTTTGTTATCTTAGTTTTTATTTCCTTTCCTCAATTTCCAGTTCCTATTCTGTTGACTTCAAAATTCCTCCTTCAGGCTACCTTTTTAGGATGTTATATGATTCAAAATATGTATCCACCAGACTTGCTAATGTGAAATGTCCTGGTTTCAGATCTTGATGTGCAAGTCTAATACAATGGACCCTTCATATAACAGAGGCATCCAGACACTACCATAATACATATCATATATAAAAATAAATAGACAAAATCTTCTAGGATTTGCCCTAAATGTATACATCTACAGAAGACTCATTATTTTTGGAAGCCTTAAGCATTAAGCAACCATTTCTTTCATTGGCTTCCATAGGCATTGTGGTTACTCAGCATCTCTAAAATCCAAGCTGCTTAGGTGTGTGACTTCCATCATCCAAATTTGAAATGCCTGGCTTTGAAGGTTATGGGTTTTTTGTGGAAACATACTAAACTTGGAAGCCCAAATTAATTCCATCAGCCTTTGGAAGACCTTTCTGGGATCTTCCTTGCAATCTAGGTACAGAAGCATAGGCTCTACTATGGAACCTCCAAGGCTTTAGGATGCTCCAGGTCCAGTGATCTATATTAACAGGTCCAGTGGTAGGATCAAAGCTTAACTAATGATAGTCTGCTCACACAGAATGTATATGTATTTAATACATTGTTTTCATGTTAGAGCACAAGGGAAAACAAGGGAAACACAAAGGAAAAGTGCACAGCATGGACTAAACTCCAGAACAATGAAACAATCACAAGAATATAGAGTTATTGCTTTCTTCTTTATATGGCCAAAAAAAATATATATTTTGACACCTCACTTCAGTGACAAAGGTTGTAAAGTGAAGGGCAAATTTTGCCATGGCCACAATAAAACAAACACAGCTGTAATGGGTAAAAAAAAAACAAACCACCTACTGACAGATGATTGGGGATTTTTTATGCAATCCTAATACAACTCTATGGGAGGATGACAAAACCTTGCAAAACACTGGGTTTGGCCAACTTGCTTCATGGTGTACTTATATTATGTACATTATAGGCTTTGAGGAGGGATTTTAATTTATTTTGTTTAAGTTACTAGTTCCTCTGGTTGCAAAAGACAAACCAAGTAAATATGAACCAAGCAAGTCAAGGCAGTGATGCCTTCCTGAATCTGCAGACCATTTGAAACAGGTGCTGAGAGGTATGAATTCTTGTCTCTTCATGTACTTCATTGGAGACAACATGCCAATGCCTCACTCTTAACTGTGGTTTGTTTTAGCAGACAGAAAGAAAGCCAGAAGCTGACAGAATTGAAGTTAAAAGTTTCTGTAAGGAAGAAAAAGAAGAGGGAATAAAGGTGACCAGAGGAAGTAAACTGGGGATGAAGGCAACATATAAAGATGGAAAAGTAAAAAAGGAGGAGGAAAGCAAGAGAGCAAAGAAGGGATATAAAGGGAACAAGAATTTGAATCAAATAATTGACAAGGGAGAAAGAAGGTTCAACTATGTTTAGATACAAAAGCCACTTCTTCTGTTACTTTGCCCTTCTCCTACAATCACTATGATCTTTCATACAACTCTGGCTTTGGAAAAATTGATTAGCCACTGAAAGCTTGTTTTAATCAATACTCTTATTGTAATTCTTACTTAACTTTTCTCTGTTTAAAAATGTGTTCATCCCTCTGTCTCCAGGTGAGGTGGAGCTCTCAGTGAAGCATTAGTTTTGATCTCACAAACTATACGCCATGTGCTATAAGGCATCTGTGTTTTTCCCTCTCTCTCTTAGTCTTTTCCCTTTGAAGATCTAGAGTTTTATGAAGCTGATCATTGTTCTTTCTTTTACTTTGTTTGGGTACTTTGGAGATAGAGCACAAACCTCATATCAGCTACATAAGTATATTGTAATGTAGTTAAAGTGTGAATTTGTTTCACATGACAACTTGAAAAAAAATCACAAATAGTTTTCAGGGGCTGGGCTAATCTTATGCAGCAGTAATGTATGTGTTCTTGCCCAATTATAATAAGCCATATCTTTCCAAATCCTTCCTTTCTTTTTGGACAACATTAAGATGCAACAGCATGAATTACACATGGGCTTTTGCCACAAGTGCATAGCTTTATAAGCTCCACCAGGATTTGGAAGACCCTAATATGTTTATACATTTTTCTTTTCAATATTTTTAATGAAAGTGCATGAAATTTGTAATGCATTTATAAAATAAAGTTGATAAATGTTCTCCTAAAAACACATTGAAATTTCTGTCTCTTGGCACAGTAAATATATCCTATTGATTTTTTTGCTTTGTGAAGTTAGGATCAATAGAAAAAGAACCTTAGGGAGTAGCTGTTGTTGCTTCTTTTACTGTTAACTAATATACCATGCCCCATCCTCTAAGTGCATAAAGTGTAGGGGCCTGTGCTATATTAGGAGCTCAGATTAGATGATCTGTTCTCCATAAATCTGTATGTATCATAACTATGATACTGGAATTACCTGAAACCTGATAATAAATACATAAATGAATAAATACATCAGAGAGTATTGATAATCCCCTGGAGATTATTGTGCATGCATTTATGCTTACCTCCTGAACAAACATCAGCATTAAGTTTGTGTGTGTGTGTTGTTAAGAATATTTATGACTCCATAGGTTTACGTTGCAGCCGTGTTGGTCTAAGGACATAGGCAGACAAGGTTCCTTGGGTTAATTTGATATCTTTTATTAGACCAACCCAAATGGTTGGGAACAGTTATTAAGCAAGCTTTTGGGTTCAAAAAGGGTTTTTGATGAAGGGTTTTTGAACCCGAAAGCTTGCTTAATAACTATTCTCCAACCATTTGGGTTGATCTAATAAAAGATATCAAATTCACCCAAGGAACCCTGTCTGTTTATGACTGCATAGTACTTATGGGGAAAATTCTGCTTCCCCTACTCTCATGCACACACAGCAGTAGAACAAGTGAGTAGAACCTAGGAAGTCTATCCAGAGATGCATATCCCATACATAGAACTGATAATCATGGATAAAAAAAGGTCAATTTTGCAGTCACACAAGCCAGGGTTAGAGACCGTGATATTGGGTGTGAATACACATGCATTAGATCTGGAAGCAGTTTACTCATAAGCATAGGCAGCAGAAGGCCAGAGCTAATGGGGTTTGGCCCCTCAAATGCAGGCAACCCAGTCATGGGCTCCAGGCAGCTGTGGCAGGGGAGGGGCACATACACAGATGAGCAACTGGAACATGTAAGCATCTGGGAACTCACCCTGGCTGGGGCTATCCTGTACTCAGCAGGTAAATGTGTGGGAAGGGGAGTGGGGGGAGAGGGCAGATCGAGGTCCTCATGGAGAGAAGGGGGAAGGGAATGGGGACCTAGGGCAGGTTGTGGGATGTGCAGAGCCTGGGCTCCAGCTTGGAGCCCTCCCACTACCTGGTAGGCAGCACAGCTAGCATGCAGGAGGCACACAGCATCATGTGACTGCTGGGGCACCAGCAGCAGGGGCAGAGCCCAGCGTGCAGCAGCAGCTGCCTCCACCCCACACACAGATCAGGGGACAAATGCCCCCTGTGCCTGACCTGCGGGTGCACACAGGGATGAACTGCCCCCTCTTCCCCCACATCCCTGGATGAGCCACCTGGGCTCCAAGCATCCCACAATCTGTCCCGGCCCCAGGGCTCCATTCACCCCAGCCCCTGCCCTGTCTTTGACCCACACCCTCCCTCACCATGGGGGCCTTGATCTGCCCCCCGATCCCTTCCCCACAACAAACTTACCTGCTCAGCATCTCCAAATCATATATTTTTCCTCTGTCTATGCTCACAAGTAAACGCTCCTAGACAGGCATCTACACATGAAAGGAAGCAGAAGGAGATTTGCTGCTAATGGTAGTGCAGCAGGCTTACCTTACAGAGCTTGGGTTGAGGCCCAGGCTTAAGATCCTGCTATTTTCATTGGTGGAGCCTATCCACCAACCAGGAGGCAGCAAAAGAAGTAAAGTCATACCCCTTTCCTGAGGGGAGGGGGAGAAGAGCTGCCCTGGACCTGATTGAAGAGTGTAAACTGTTAGGTCTGGAAGACTTCAGGGGCAGAGCCCTGGAGCGTATAAAAGGAGCTGTGTGCCCAGCACAAGGGGCAGATGTGGCAAGGGACTCAAGATGAGTGGAGCCAAGAGAAGCTGGTGAGTTCTCCCTCAGCAGACAATAGGTCCAAGGTTCCTGAAACTGCTACTGAGGGAGCAGCCTTGGGAGCGGTGCAAGACCACTCAAGCTGTTGATGGCGCACAGGGATGGTGCATGGAGATCTGGCCCTGAGAGCACTGTGAGACTGCTCAGGCCCATCATGGTGTGCAGTTTGGTGCATGGAGTGCAGGCTTTGGGAGGCTCAAGCAGCGGCTTGAGCCTGCAACCACTTGTGGGCCAGCAGGCCACACAGTGCACGGGGCAGCACATGGGACAAAGGCCTTCGGGCTCCAGTGAGGCAGCTCAGGCACCATTTCCCAGCAAGCAGCCAAGTCCCATGGTGCGCAGGGTGGCATACAGCCCCAAACCTTGGGAGCCAGGGAGCAGCAGAGGCTGCTTGAGTTAACCATCCAGCATGAGGACAGCTGTCCAGAGCCTGAAGGGCCCGGCCTGTGCTAAGAGAGCCCTCGGTGCTGAGCCAGGGCACAGGGAAATGGTAGTGCTGTGGTGTGAGGCCCAGCACCCAGGAGACAGCAGCTGAGAGGATCTGAGCCTTTGGTGCCCAGAGCAGGGCACAGGGTGGGGAAGAACCCAGCGGCACAGGAGAGGCCTGGAGAGGTGCTCCAACAGAGGAGGTCCCATTGGGTTGCACCCTGACCATCACCAACTGAGGGAGTGTGAGTCATTGGGCCCTTGGGTCCCACAGTGGAAAGACATTTGGGGCGGGCAAACCCAGAGAAGGGGCTGGGTGAGCAGCCCCTCCACCTAGTCAAGGCCCTAAGGGAAGGAACCCCTGGTGCTTCCTGGATACCCCCCAAGGGACCCTATTGGACGGAGGACTGTCTCTTGCCATGAGTAAAGGACTGTATTAAGTGATAGATGTTATTGTCGTGGAAGAAGACTCCCTGGAGTTCGTTGTCTAGCCGCATAGGAACCAGAAAACATGGGTAAAGGCTTTACTGTAGTTTATTTGCTCGAGCAAATAACCATAAGCCAGCAAAGAGGCAAAAATGGCCCCCACTAAAGGGTGGGGCATTCTTTTATACTTTTTACAATAAGGCAAGACTACAGGGTTAACAAAAAGGCAATACTTAGGCCAGCGCTTCACAAATCTTCATAACAGGATATTTCTGTTAAGCTGACCTAGCACTTTTTAAAATCTGAAGTTAAATAGTGGTAACATTATGATACATTAGCAAAAACTTGCACAGTAATAGATATTTTTTAAGGACATGATCGCTATACTTAGAACAATGGTTTCTTTGTCCTATGTGAACTATTTTATGTCAGGGTAATAGCTTCCTTGCCCATCACAGTTAAGATTGTTCACGTTTGTGCCTTATATTTTGTAATTGAAATGTTGTATTGTGATGTTGTAAATAGCATTATTTAGGGTTTGACCTTGATTATTGGTTAGTGTTCACTGTGTAAATATATGTATATGATATTTAGTTTAATGTTTATGTATATTATAACTTAATAAATTGTATATAGTTAAGAACTTTGGGCTTGGGCTAACTCAATAGAGGAAAGAAGGATCTGTTTGAAATTCTGGCATCCCTGTCACAGCACCCCCTCCTGCGTACTTTTCCCATTCAATTGAGAATAGGGCATACCCATGGGTGTACCAAGGTTACAGTAGCAAACTACTCTCAGTTCCTGGGGGCCCCTGCTGTCACCAGGGGGAGCTCTAGGCTCCCCCTGTGTTCTAGCCCAGGAGCAGGCAGGGACCACCAGGCCAGAAGCAGCTGGCCAGGGCTGGGACATTGCTTCCTGCCCCCAGACGGCTATCTGCTACCGGAGCAGGAATAATGCCCCCCTGCCCCAATAGCAGGGAGCTCCCAGCGCCAGCTCCCAGATTGGAGCAGGGGACTTGGAAAGAGATGCAAGGGAGCAGCAGGTCCCAGACCCTTGCCCTGATTCTCCACTGGTGCAGGTAACAGTGAGCCAGGGGCTTGCTACTAACTGCCCCACCAGTGAATCATAGCAGGGGGCTGGCATCTGCTCCATCACTACAACTCTTTCTAAGCTTCGTGCCTTGATCACCCAATCTCAGTTTCCAGCCCCTGCTCTGTGATTGCAGAGCTGAGTGAGAAACAGGCTGGAAAACTTGTTCCCAGCTCATCTCCATAATTGTGGAGCTGAGTAAGGAACAGGCTTCTCCACATCTGCCAGCAGGAAACTCCCTTCACCAGCTCTGCAGTTGTAGGGCAAGAGCTGGGAGATCCTTATCTGCTAACCCTCTGCTCCCCAATCATGATGGCAAAGTGGGGGCTGGGAGATCCCTACTCCCCAATCATGACCTCAGACTGGGGGCGGCTTGGAGCCCCCTGCTGCTGGGGCAGGGGGACATAGTCCCCACCTAGGCTTTGGAGGTTGAACCTGCTCTAGCAGCAGGCAGCTCCTGGGGGCAGGGAATAATCTCCTGCCCTCTGGTGGCTGGCTGACCAGGAGCAGATTTGCTCTGGGTTAAGCATCTACACTTGTGCTACTGTGCAGTTAGTAATCACAAGTAAATTTGCTACATGCATTTGCACATAGAAAATGTACTTGTGATTAGTGAGGTTTACTGTGTAGTTAGCATGTGTACATGTAGAAGCACATGCTTACTGATCACTAAACTACATTACTTCACAGTAAAGCAGCTGATGTAGATGCACCCATTATGTACTATAGAATGTGGTACAGAATCTAGAATAGCCATTGGAAGATATGCTGGAAGTGTGGGAAAATTCTTTCTATCAGGACAGTTTTAGAAGACAACTTGTGAGAATAGAACAGATCTTCTGGCTATGCACCAATTTCCCAGGTTTGGTTTTGCATCAATAAATGCAATCCATTATATATAAACTATGTTAGTACATAAGTTATACATACATATATACATAATATATACACACACATATATATAGATACACACACACATACACACACACATATATATACATACACATATATATATGGTTTTATACACACACACTTATCCACAGAACTAATCTTACTGCACATTCAGGAAAACTATTTTCCATTAAATCCTTTCCTGGAATACTGGAGCTAGTATAGACTTCACAAAGCACTTTTTCTTTTTAAAGACTCCTGCTACATAGCACAACAAGTTCTCAAAGGGAGAACTTTGTGGACTACTAGTGGTGTAGCACAAACAAAAATAATATCATTCCTCAACTCTTCCACAAATAAAAACAAAACAAGTCCTACATATCATAATCCATTCTGCATAATTGTTGTTGCACATGCAGATGGATGAAATGGTTCCTGACAGCTGGGAAACTTCATCTTCAGATCATCAGTTCATTACATCCCCAAATCACAGTCACTTGTACAAAGCTGACATTACGGGAAACTAGCTTTGCAATCCATTTATAATGATGTGATCGAATTCTGGACAACTACCTTGAATAAATTTCCCATGTCTCAAACACGTCGAGGGTCACACAAGTATTATGGAAGTGCAGTCTGCTGGCTAATTACATTCCTTATTTAAGGCAACAGTATGCCTGGCTTTGGATGTGAAAGTTAAGGGGAATAGACTGCTAGGAGCACTCTTCCACAGCTGCGCGAGATGTCAGTTCAAAATATTCCATCCAATACAAGGTAATGGTACCCTTCCCATTTCTTTAGCAGCTGCTTGGCCTGGGAGTTTTGTTACAGCCCTTAAAAGGAACTGTGATACTTATCCCCCCTAAGCCATTAGGGCAGAGTCCTAGGAATGGCTTGGCACAATGAATCTAGGCACTCTTCCAACATCAGCTAAGGTAAACCACAGGACAGCCTAACAGGCAGAAGACAAGGCATTATGGCACCATAGGACCCTGCCACACATTCAAATTAAAGTTGGAGAGAAAAAAGAGCTATAAAGTTGGTAAACATATCCAAGCACTAACTTTGTTGCTTCTTAGCTCTTTTTATAGCTTGATAGACATTTTTATGGCGTAATTACTTTGTATATGTGACTGATCTAAATTTATTGCATGATTAATTGGTTAATTGTGTGATACATGTAACGTATGACAGGGGCCATAAAGACTAACTAGTGCAAAGAGGCATGAGCTTTCCATCCTACTTCTGACTAAGGAGGTTGTTGCCAACAAAAGTTTATGCCTCTAGTGTGGCCCAGTCTTACCATCTGCCTTACTACAGACTAATGTGGATAACTACCTCTGTGCTCAGGACATCCCATAAGATTTCAGCATCAGGTATGCTCCTTGGTGTAATTTACTTTTGACTTAAGTATCCTTAATCTTATACACCATACTAATAGTGCTGTTTTATTTATTTATTAATATATTGAATTTATTTATTTATTGTAGTCTCTATGTTTAGATAATTGTGTGTAATAATATCTGTGGTGCAACTCATTATTATTTTAGAAAGTCATTAAAAATTAAACTACCCTGCTAATCTTTTGCAATAGGAAGTGAATGATTTTTTCAGAGAATGAATTTTTCCACAATTTAAATATTACAGACACAGTAACCTGCCCCTCCCTAGGTATATCATCCAGGCATATAATCTGCAAAATAAATAGATTACAGAACAGTGCATTCATTGAACAGATTATACAGTTCCTAACTAGATATATTTCAGGTCTCACTATGATCCTTCCTAATAGCAAATGAACATGAACAGTTGTTATTGCTCATACAAGAAAATGAATAGCATTTAATTTAAATAAAGTTCATCCTAAATATATATAGGATTTACCCTGGAAAATAAGGTTTCTAAGGGATTTGCCTAGCATACATTTCCACAAGGAAAACAAAACGCTAATTCCACACACTATTTGTTTATAACTGAATGTGATGCCATAAAAGGCCTAGTCACAAGGAAACTGCTTAGCTAAAGACATCATCATATACAATGATCTAAAACAGTGATACCCAACCTTCCAGCTCTGCAGACCTGATGAGGGTACAGGGCCAGTCCTCAGGGCAGATTGCCCAGAAGTGTCTATTCACTGGTACAATTGGGTGCACAGGGCCACATTATCTGGGCTGGCACAGGCCTGGACATTTGACAGTAGAGGAGTAGCAATTAATATTGCCACCTCTTCCCTGCTGCCAAACTTCCAAAACCTTGGGAAACTCCATGGGTTAGATGACATGGCTCCAATGGCTGGACCTCATCTGTAGGCCAGGATTGTTCATCCGGGTCTAAATAATGACTTTTAATACCCATTATCAAAACAGCATCAATTTGATAGTGGAATATTACTAGCTCCAAGGCACAGATAGCTCTTTAACAAAATTAAGGCATGAAAAATATTCCTTTCATCTAAAGCTGATAACATAATTTATTATTTTCTCTTGAAAAATTATCCACAGAAAGTTTACATTTTTCTTGAGTACATTAGTGTAACTCTTGCTCATTCAAGTCTGATCCCAAGGTCACAGCAACTGGAATTTATCCACTGACTTAAATTGATTTGAATCAGGCATCCTGCCCTCTCCCCTCTGCTAGTTAGCTACACCTGTTGTACCACATCTAAAATTAGCACCAGATCCTGCAACTGGATCTGGATGTGTGGACCCCTGTGGTCCCAAAACATCCCATTGAAGTCATTTCTGTGAATTAATTTTGGTCTGTCATTTACCCCTGATTGGTATACTGTGTGTTCAGTACACTGCATCTGAGCTCAGGAACTGGTTTGGTTTTCATTAGCACATAGGAACACACGATGCAATGTTTCCTTTGACAGAATGAACATAATTCTTAGAAATAGGCTCATGTTAAAAATATTCCCCAGAATTCTATTCCTTAATAACAATTTAACATTATGTTTCTAGAAACATTCTTGGATGTAAAACACAAAACAAAAGGCAAATAAAGGGAGTCAATATTTAAATAGTAAGGATGATGGTAGGATGCCAGCCATCTCATACAAACTATCTCCTTACAAGATTTTGCTAACATGGATGGTAATGCAGACATTCTTCCAATGAAAGGTCCATAGGTTTCTCCTAGGAAATAGAAGAGCCACAAAAGAGAGGAAAAGCTCAAATCTAGTTTTAGCATAAAAGTGTGAGCTTAGCTATGGCTCAGAGACAGTGATTGTGCTGTGGGAAAGAATGAGGGTGGGGAGAGATAATGTTGCTGATCACCTGGCTAAAGTGAATCCACACATAAATGTATCTAGTAACTGTCATACAGTTTATCAGTCCTTTAGTTTCATATCTGGAGATACTAGAGGTAACTGCTTTGTTAGAAAATGTTGACTATTTTTGCACAAAATAAAAAGTACTTCTCTTGGGATGGTCTATTATAGTCACTCTTACCTTAACTTTGTCTAGGTCATATCTTGGGCAAATCTACTGAAAGTTGGTGATAAAGCTATCAAATACAATTTATTTCCAGAGACACACTCTACATGCCTTAGCCCTAAAATCTGCTATGCTATATTTTTGTATTACAGAAGCAAAAATAGTGCTAAATAAGCTTCCACAGCCTATTATTTCTTTGATTCTCTCTGCTTTCAAATTCACTTCTCTGCAAGGGGATCTCTTAGTATTTTCACTTTTCTAAATGCTACTGAATGAATACTATGCTGACTGAACATTTACTTGCATGGAAAATTGCATCAACCTTAAGTTTTGCATCCATTTCTTTATGTAACCTTGATCAAATACACATGTTGACAGAACCTAAAATTAATGTGTTATATTTTTAGGAAGAACATTAGTCACATGGGCTATTCTGCTTTAACTTTTCAATGAAGTATCATTCTATCTTGGTACCACCGCCTCACTCCCATGAATTAATCATGAACAATTATCAATAAAAGTGCTTTGAGGGTTATAAGAGTTTGCAATGGATTACGATATCCATTATGCTGAAAGAGAAAACACACAAAGACAAGTGGCCCAGTTCTGATCCCACTCCGATGAAGCGCCCTTGACATCTATAGTAGACATTGTTAATTCATTTACACCTGTGTGAAACTGCAACCGAGATGCATTGTTGAAACCAGTCCAACATGGGAAATTGGAGACCTCAATATGTAAGCTGACCTTTTCCCTAAAAGAGTTTAGAATTTGCTCTTTAAATTGTCTTAAGGGAGTATGGAGCACTTTCTCTTTTCCCCACTGATATTAAAAACAAACAGCACAAAGGAGAGCAATGTTTCTTTGTCAATCAAGTTTCTTAATGACTTTAGACTTCAAATGAGAAAAAAAACCCACTAAGTAAAGAATACAAGATTTTGGATGCTCAGATTTGAGAGACGTCCTGATACACTAACATGAATACAATGCTTGTTCACTTATTCATATAGCATGCATGCCAAAAAAAGTCAAGATGGATCCCAGGCCAGGGAATTCAATGACTAAAGTTCTTCAGGTAGGTTATCAGATCATCTCAAAGCTGGTGAACCAGCAAATCTAAGAAACAATCTGGAATGGGAAGTGTTACTGTCTTATGATAGCAAACCACTAGCAATTACTAAAACACAGTGTTTTCTTTGTATATCCTTTCACTCCTTGTCGCCCCTTTTAAAGTTAACCGATGACAAGGTCTGTAAAAATCCATTGGCCATTTCCTCTCTGCATCATACCTCCATTTGTGGTAGTTTTAAAATGGCAACAACTCTGATTCAAAATTCACTGGGGCCCCTGGAAAGACCTTCTCCCTTACCCCAGTTTATTTGTTTGGATGAAACACTGTGTTTTAAGAAAAGATACTGCCAGGACTCCATAAAGTTTCCTATTGGTAGCAATCAGCTTACACATTTAAGCTTCCAAAATATACTGGTTTTGCAGGAGGAGACCATACTCTTTTATACCTCCTTTCCACAGTGTAAGTTAGACAAGGGTGGGAAAATTGCATCCAAAGAGCAAATTCAGAAGTAATAAAATAGTGAGGCATCTAATAAGAACCTTCAGATCACCATTGGAGAGCCATGCTAAGTGACCTAAAGTAATAACATTCTCTGTATGAAGTCCGGGGCAGGGGGGCATGACATATACATTGCTGGTAGTTTACATAACTAATTTGTTCAACGTAAGTAGATGGTTAGGGGACTGAGTTTCCTGGATCCATCTCCTGACTCTGGGAAGGGACTGCAGTCTTGTAGTTAGAAAAGTGATTACAGACAAGATAGGCAGGCATACATATTTGATATGTTAGGTGGGAAAGAGGTAAGATACCATAGGAGTACCAGAGAGAAATATAGTGGGAAGTGAATCATTTGTCCAAAGCTGCAGCCACCATCACCCACATTTTGTTCTATGTTGGCCTGTTTACAGAAGCCCACAAGAACTTTACACTGATATAACCCTGTGCCACTACAACCTTCCTTAAGCTTAAACTGGAACTAAGTTCAGCTATATCCTGTTACATTCCACCAATAAAACAATTGGTTGAAAAAGGTAGTACTGTATAGAAAATAATCTGACACAAGTGAAGTAGTCCAAATATTTCATAGAAAAACTTTTGCCCTTCTGCATTTGTTTAAAAAAAAATTAAGATCTCTTTATTGACCTCCCCATTGCCACAAATACATTTAATGTTTGACAACATTAATATATTGTTTTCCTGCTATGTAGCAATTTCATTTCAGCATTCAAATGAATGCTCATTCAGGCTCTGAGTCTTAAATATAAATGTATTTTCTTCTCTCTCGTGTTAATAGGTGGTCAGTGAATCAGGCCAAAAATTAACCAGAGTAGATAAGCCTTTTCTGTTAGAAACCGGAGCATCTCTTTTGAGAACTGTTAACATTTAATATCAGAAAGAAGGCTGTAGGAATTATTCTGATTCTCTAACCCTGCTTCTTGAATTCATCATACAAGATCAAATGTTGGACTAAATTCTATAGTCTTTACTTAAATAAGAAGTCAGTGGAGCAGAGTGCAGATTTTAAAGAATACAGGCACAATCCTAATCAGCATCACAATACTTAACTAGTCTGTCGTAAGTCCGCTCAATTCAGTAATCACCAGGGGTTTCTCTGTTTAAAAATCACAAATTCTCTGATAAAAGTACAAATTCCCTGATTAAAAACCCCCAAATCCATGTTTTTTCCTTGCCACTATATATATAGGTATCAGCTAAATACAATGTGTTATTGTTATATTTACCATTTTAAAGCAGTTTAGAAGCCTACCAGTGCCTCAATCACTATAATAAAATAAATAATAATTACCTATACATTTTGACATTTGATTTTGGGTATTTTGTCTTGGAAAAATCAGAGCTCCCCCCGCCCCCTTCACTCACCAGGATGCAGGTCCAGCTTGGGCTGTCTCCCCCAATTGATTTGTGGCGCTGAGCAGCCCTGATATTCTGTTGCCCTACCCATGTCTTTGCCCCTCACACCCAACCCACAGCCCCTCAGTCCAGGCTGGTGCCCCTCACTCCCCACCCACAGCCTCCTGCCCCCCAGCTCTGCTGGAGGGGGCCCCAGATGCTAGGGCTATGGGGCCAGGGACTTGGGTCCTCCACCCCCTGTCCCTTGCAACAGCGCACAATCCCTGGCTGCTGCCTGTGGGACACAGCAGCTGCTGAAGAGGAGCAGAGCACAAATCCTGGCTCCCCCATGAGCAGCATGGCTGCAGTGGAGCTCATGGAGGGTTGGGTATGGGTTGCCTGCTGTGGACTTGGGCGAGGAGGGGGGCAATTCCCTTTGCTGCATGCACTCCCGGGGGGCATGGGCAGTATGTTCCCCCCGGATTTGTGCACGGGGTGGGTGCAGGCTATGGGCTCAGGGCTCCCCACCATGCTGCTCTCCCCCAGGGCATGGCAAGATGCCTTCCATATTGCTACTTCTGCTGCTGCCAGCTAGTCAGGGGGCACCTCATTATGGCAGCATAGGGCTCCCAATGGCAGCAGTATCAAGCTTCCCTGTCCTGCTCTACTCTGTCCTGCTATGCTGGGTCCTGCCTGATGGGATGCAGAGGCCCTGGGGGGAGGGCAGCACGGAGTGGAGCCCAAGCCCACAGTAAGCAGCCTGCACCTGCCCCTGCCCTGCACACAAATTTGGGAGGCACACAGCAGCAGGGAGCCAGCCCTCCTTCCCCCCCCCCGCGAATAAGACGCTCACGGCTCCATATACTCCCCTGCAGCAGTGCATTCAACTGTGAGCCCCAAGCCCCACACACCACTTACGCTGGGCAGCAGCCTCTGCCCCAGTCCTGCCCAACTCCTTCTCTCCATCACTTACTATGGGGACCTCAATCCAACCCCCACCCCCCCACATTAGACTTACCTGCAGGAGCTGCTCTGGAGGCTGCCTGGCAAAAACTCTGCCAGCCTGCAAGGGAAAACCCACTGTTTCTCACAACTTTATCCTTTAAAGGAGAAAATCTGGGTTTTTCTCCTTAAAATGTGAAAATCCCACATTTTACTGTAGTGACTGGAAAAGCTGGATCCCTCGTAATCACATCACCACTGGGAAAAAAAAAACCATACAGTCATTACTTCTCAGGAAAAGTCACCAGGATTACTTAATGTTTGAAACAATGTGATTTTTCTTCCCAGCCTTGTTCTCAGGTAGAGTAGATCATTGGCATTAAATAAAGATGATCAGTTTGAAGCAAATATTCAGCTTGTAGCATTCTTTTCCCAATGGTTAGAGTTTGGAACTTATAACAAGGTAAAGGAACCAAACCAAACAGAATACACACATAATGAGATGTGTAAAGCAAGATTAATAGTTAGTGCAACCAGCTGCCTATAATAAATGTAAATTCTATTCTCTGTCTTAAAAACTAGTAATTACTAATAACTCCGGAACAAGTCCATGAGTGACGATTAGCGTTCGTATTTAAATATGCGACTATTCATATTAGTAATTTATGTTCACTTGCAAATGGACTAAATAAGAATATTTTGGCTAAAATTTTCAATTAAAGATGTTATTCAAAGTCAACAGTTTTCAGAAAAAAAAGAGTCTGATGAAAAGTCCCAACAAAAATAAAATGTGTTTTAATTCTGATATTCTGAAATTTGCTTTTATGGACTTGTTTCTTCATAAATATATATGTTGAAGAAAATGAATAGACAGATCTATAGATCTATATCATAGATCTATAGATATATATCATTATGTAGATATATATCTGTATCTATAGATATTTGCAGATATAGATATTGTTCTCTCTCTCTCTCCATATATATATATCCATACAACTAGATAGACAGATAGATAGATATACATGTCTAATGTATAGTTACAGCACATTAAACTTTAGTACTTGGATAACCAAGTACTAAGTCAATAAAAAGTAACTCATGCTGCTGTGCAGTAGGGCTGTGTGAAGCTTCAGTCCCTGATTTAATTCGGCAGAGATTCGGAGATTGAATCTCCAAATCTGAACTGAATCAGAGGACCCTTTAAGTTCTCTGAATCAAATCATAACCCTACAAATCAAATCAGGAGGGATTCAGAAAGATTCAGATATAGAGACAGCTTTAAATATTTTTTTCTACATACCTCTAGGTAGCAGGGGCTTGTGAATGCTGCAATTCAGGGGCACATGGAGCATCCCACAGGAAAATGGGGGCTCTCCAGCATGCTCAACAGCAGACCTAGAAGTGGCCCAGAAGCACTTTCAGCCCTCTTCCAGGTTCACTGGGGAATGCACTGCTCCCTCCCTCCCCGCACTCCCCTGGCTTGGCAACTGGTGCCTTCTGGGTCTGAGATGGCACCCAGGATCCCCCTGCGGCCAGCTGCCAAACCACAGGGGCATGCCCCTCCCTCCCCCACGTGCTCCCCAGCAGACCCAGAAGTGGGCAGATATCTAACATATATGACAACAGAGGGTCCCAAGTACATCCATGTGTAGCAAGATGGAGCCAATGGATAAGCAGCAGCTTTCTTAGTGACTGTAATTGGATGGTTTAACAGTGAATTCCTGTTATATATTAGCAATATTATTTTGAGAGCATTTTATCTTCAATACTTGCAGCAGCATAGCAATACATTGTAGTAGATCATCCACTAGAATAGCTGTTGAATGGGTGGTTACAGAACTGGAGGTTGCAGTTTGAATATCTCAAGTGAGAATGACCTTGTTCTTTCTCTTTTTTCCTTAAAAGGAAAAAAAAGTGTCTGAATGGCAGGCAGGGAGTGGGAAGATTGTGGGGGAGAAGCATGAAATCACTTCATAAAGCAGCATAAAGAGCTGAGGGATTTTGTCTGAGATTTGTCAAATCTTGTGAGGAGACTGTTTCCTGCAGAGAACATAGACTTTTAGTCCTTCTGCTGTTAGTTGCCACCCCTTCTTGTGTGTTACCATTATATACCACCATTCAACCAAAGACACATGACTCCGAGTGTGACACCACACAGATGGAGCAACTTCATGTTATCACAGGACACCTGCTCTAAGACACCTTTACTTCAGAAAAGATGTCTTTCAGCAGCAGAGGCTGCTGAAAGACATCTTCCCAATGGCTGCATGTAACAGCCACATAATTTCTTTTGAGAAATAGTAAGAAAATGAAGGTATTCAGTTAGGGCAGGGGTGTCCAACCTTTTTGAATGTGGGGCCAGATAATAAACTTTATCACCCAGTGGGCCAGTGAGCCACATTCAAAGACCTCACAGGAAGTGGTATCACGTCAGCCCCCCAAAAAACAAAAGTACAGTGTTTACTTTCATTTCCCACCTTGGGCCTCAGAAAATGGCTTGGCAGACCACATGGTGGCCCATGGGCCATATGTTGGACAAGCCTGAGTTAAGGTAAAATGGGCTCTGCTTTCAAATGCATCCCAAAACACTCTTTCAAAGAAAAAGACAAAGAACAGTTTATTTGTTCATTTAAAAAAAAAAAGAAAGAGGACTACATTTTTAAGGTGCCTCTACTTTTTGCCTGCATAGTTATCCAAATTAATTACACAAGACAAGTGGCTGTGTGAGCATGTGTGTGTGTGCGTGTGCATGTTATCTGTCTCCATGCCCATGTGGCACATGAAGACAGAGCCATTTAAAAATCTGACACTGACATTTTAATGTTTCTTTTTTTCAAATGGTTAGTTACAGAAGGAAACCATTAGACCCA